>JANZLB010000002.1:58671140-58684363 GCA_026167865.1 Notarius quadriscutis | reverse complement strand
TGGAGCCTATCCCAGCTGACTACGGGCGAAAGGCGGGGTACACCCTGGACAAGTCGCCAGGTCATCACAGGGCTAATATTATTATTATTATTATTATTATTATTATTATTATTATGCCTTTTTTTGCGGTCTCTCAAGCCCAGTTGTTAAACGTTGGCCAAGTGCCCAGTGCGAGCTCGTTGTCTTCAAGCTCAAACACGTGTTGATTTCTTTTTTTTCTTTCTTTCTTTTTTTGGGCCAAAGTGCAGGAAGTGAATCTTAGCACTGAACATGCTTCCTGTGTGGGGCTATCATGCGTCTTAGACTGTCTGCGCTGCTTTGAAATCATATGACCTGCCTGATCTGATGTCTGAGAGGGAAGTGTGAACTCGGAACAGTCAGCCATTCTTGCAGCTGTAAAATCTTTAAATGTCAAAGATGTATAGAGAACATTTATGTATACTATTTCTTACACTTAGTATAGTTTAGTTGCGGCTTAAAGAAAGATCATTCTTTCTGGAGCAGATAGAAATTTTTGTAAAATGGACAAAACACACCCCTTATCGACAACATGCTTACTTACCTTGTGATGCAGAAGTCTCTAGAAAAAGATTACCCTGTCTGAAGACGAGAGAAACCCCCTTCTGGTGACACACACAGACCTCTTTAGTGTTTGTAAACAAAAAGAGCTGTGCCCGAAAACTGACTCAGGTTTAATCTGAAGGGTCCGTCAGGAATTTTATTTAATGCTCAGAGTGATTGTTAACTAAAATGTTATCCACTTATCACTGTGGATTATACCACGGCATGGCTGAATGCTTGAATCTGATTGGTCAGTAGGTGTGCATTATTTTTGTATAGCTGCACAGCTCAGAAAGTGGTTCCAGCTTTTTGAATGATAGGTAAATATAATAGTGCTAGCTCTAATGTTATTGTTTCTATCGTAACATCTCATAGACAGGGACTTGTAAGGCAGGTGCTCTACACCAACTAAAACTAATAATAAACTGATCTGAAAAAAAATCCCGTTGTTTAATTCACAGTTATTCACAGAAGGTGAACGGAATATCGGTGAATAATAACTGAGACTTCGTTTCAGTTATTATTCACCAATAGTCACTGAGCTTGAGGCGGATAATTGTTTTAGTAGAAATAAACATGTGATTATTTTAAAAAATTGTATTTCAAAAATTATTTCAAACTTCAAAAGTGGCATGCAAATGTAATAAAGGCACAGCACAGACTTGTGTCACATAAAATACTTTTTTTTTTTGAAACGGATAAAATAAATCACAATTACACCTGAATAGTTTTGAATAGTTTTAGACCAAACTTCGTAGCATCTTTAGTGCTTTTAGGAACAGCATTTTCTTTCATGATTTGTAATTCTTTCTCACTTACGGTGACGAAGCAATCGGCCGCCAATTTGCTGAGTCACTCAAAGGTGATTATCGAGAAATAGTCCGAATGTCTCGACCAATCAGCATGCACGATTTTCTGTAATCACCTACGTATTTATACTAACAAAGTGTAATGAATAGTTGTTGATGTGGTGACTGACTTTTTGTTCTGAGACTTTTATTTAATGTTGATGGAGTCTCCAGTGTTAACAGTTTCTCACTTTGTCTCGCTTCTCGCTTTGGCTGATGTCAAAGTGACGTGTCTGACTCAGAGGTCTGAAGGTTGGAGTAAATTTAAAAGCACAACTTTCTTGGGTGGATACTTGGGAGTGGGATTGTTTGAGTAACTAATAATGAGAACATGAGAATTTTAAATCTTTTAATTCTGATTAAAAATGAGAACTAATTATGGAACTGGATTTGGAAATGTTTACATAAAGAGACTTGATTTTTTTTTGGATTGATTTTAATTGTCTCTAGACTTCATATGTAAGTGATTTTGTGAGTGAGTGTGTGAGTGAGTGAGTGTAATGTTCTTCGGTCTCTTGTCTGTTGCTTCGCAGCTCTGCAGTGCGTGGATCTCATGAATCCGTGTGTGAACAATGCGAGCTGTGTCACCTTCACCAACGGAACAGGATACTGCAGGTAAGAGAACCACTCAGCTTCCTCTCAACACCACTGACATTTTCACCACCCACCGGAGAGCTGGCACTTTCGTGCACACACACGATTAAGGTTTCTCTGATCGAGCACACCTAAACACAACTGAACCTACCATTTAGTGTTTTTAAGTAAACAGATAGACAGAATAAAATGTAGAGGAAATATGTTATTAGATACGATGGGATAGACTGATGTATGGATGGACAGACTGATGTATAGATAACTGGTTGGACGAATAGATGGATAAATCGGTGGGTGGCTGTATTAATGCATGAACAAGATGGATAGGTAGGTGGATAGAAAATGGATAGTGGGTGTATAGATGGATGAGAGATGGGTAGATGGATAAACAAATGAATGGATGAATGCATGGATTGGATCGCTAGATCGAAAGATGGATTAGTGTGGTATGGATAGAAAAATAGTTAGATAGGCAGACGGGTAAATTGTTGGATAGACAGACAGGTTAATGGATTGATAGATGAGTAGTTGAAAGGATTAGTGGGTGGAGAATGGATAAATACATGTACAGATGGCTAGACAAGAGCTGCATGGTGGTTGGATAGACAGATGAATGGATGGATGAGTGATTAATAGATGGATGGATGGACTGGTGAATCGATTAATGGAAGAATGGATGGATTAGTGAATGGAGAGTGGATAAATAGATGTGTGGATGGATGGTAGATGGGTAGGCAGGTGGATGGATGGATAAGTAGATAAGCTGGATGTACAGATGAAGAGATGGATATAAATGAGAGAGAGTTGTACAGACTAATGGTGGATAGATAAACAGATGAACAGAAAGATGGTTCGATAGATGTGTGGATGGATGGACAGATAGATGTACAAGGCAATAGATGGATATATGAACTGATATTCAGATAGATTAATAGATAGATATATGATGTATGGATAACGGATGGATTGGAGGCATTGATGAATTGATAAAGTGATGGAGAGAGAGAGAAAGAGAGAGATGTATGGATAGATGGTTAGATGATTTGAGAGACAGACATAAAGCTAGAGTTGAACCATATAGGGACCTTTAGAAGAATGTGTGTATTATATGTGTTTGCTTGTCATGCTGCTGGAAAATGAGCAACACACACACACACTTCACCACCTCACCACCTCACCTGATGTTTTCTTCCACAGGAAACACAACTTATAACATTTCACCCAAAGCTACTGAGACCCAAACAGGATGGTGAAAGTAGAGACAGGAACTTTGTGTGTGTGTGTGTGTGTGTGTGTCTAAGTGTGTGCAAGTGTAAGGACTAAAATACTGTATTAGTGTTTGCTTCTGACTTTTTTAGTATTATTTCTGCATCAAAATAATTTATCTTCAAAAAAGTGGGTTTTTAATAGAAGGGAAATGTGCATTACGTGTGTGTTTGTGTGTGTGTTTAGCACACTTTTGTGTTCTATGTTAAACGTTAGCTATTTGTATACAGGCAAAAAGCATGCAAATTGCATAAAATGATTAACAAAGCAAAAAAAAAGTGGGTAAGTTTTTGAGCAGGAAGTGTTGAATATCAGAGTTCTTAAGTTTCAAGGGGGAATGCATCGTCTTGCTGCTGCAGGTATGAGATGTTTCTAGTGTCTCGATGTGTAATTGTGCTTAAACATTAAAGCAGCCAGACACGCCTGAATTTATCTGCCAGGACAAACACCCTCAACAACACAACCTATCAGGTTGCCTTTTAAAGACAAAAAAAAAATCAAAACAGGTCTGTTCACTACTGCGGATCATTTACAAACTGTGACTTTAAATCATTCCAAGGTTTCGTCATTGATTTCAGTCCTGCTGATAACTTTTTTTGTAAAAATATGACCGTGCAGGCTTGTGACCAGTTTACAGCTTGTCTTAAAATTATTCTTTTTTTTAAGAAAAGGAAGAATGCAGGGTGTTGTGAGCAGCGTAGAAAGCGAAAGATGACTTAGCAAGCAAGTTAAAGGTGTTTGTCCACATAGCGGGTTTTTTTCTGAGCACCAGTGTCTTTTTTTTTTTCAGTTGTTCCCAGTGAAGAGACGAGTGTATATGGCAACGTACGGCCGCCTCAAGAAAAAGCGCTACACTTATCGTCTTTTTGGGGGTTTTTTTCAGAGCACTCTGCCTTTTTCCCGTGGCCGTTCTAAGCGCTTATAGTTGAAAATCTCTGAACTTTGCGGAAAGATGTAGGCGTCGTCACTGTGGCTCCTTTTCAGGCAACCAATCATATGGCAGATATATGTTGTCAAGATATTGAGACAGAAACAAGACCCACCTGCATTTTTTTTTTGAAGAAGTGCTCGGGTGAAGCCAGCTCTTTTCTGCCAGAGAAAAACACTATATTAACACACACCTGAATTCTTCTAGCTCTATAATTGGATGAGTTGGTAGATATAATTATTAAACTGTGTGCGAGTGCCATAGCAGGCTGGACAAAGTGCTGTCGGTCAGGCCTGCTTATTAGAATATTAGGCCATGCCCATCCAGATGGTCCTCTCTAATTTAGATGTGTGAACAGAAATACAGATCGATGGATGGATAGATGGATTAATAGATGAATAGCTAGTTGGATAGATAGATTTATGGATTGTTGGATGGGATCAAAGGTGGACAGAAAAATAGGATAGCTATTGTGCTGGATGGATGGATAGATAGATTGAAGGATAGATAAATAAGGATGGATAAATTAATGGATCAATACTAGAGTAGATGGATGCATATAGATGGAGATTGGATGGATGGATAAATAAGGTTAGATTGAAGGATGGCTAAACATGGATAGAAGGATGGATATAGATGGAGATGTTAGATTGAAGAATGGCTAAATATGGATAGAAGGATGGATATAGATTGGGATTAGATGGATAGATAAATGTTAGCTTGAAGGATAGATAAATGTGGATAGATTGATGGATGGATAGATAGATGATGTTGGATTGAAGGATAAATGAACGTGGATAGATGGATGAATAGATGATTGATGGATAAATGCATATATGGATGGATTTATAGATTGTTGGATGGGATCAAAGATGGACAGAAAAATAGGATGGCTAGATGGGTAGATTGAAGGATAGATAAACATGGATAGATGGATGGATATAGATGAGATGTTAGATTGAAGGATAGATAAATGTAGATAGATGGATGGATATAGATGGATATTGGATGGATAATGTTAGATTGAAGGATAGATAAATGTGGATAGATTGAAGGATGGATAGATGGAGATTAGATGGATGGATAAAGGATGTTGGATTGAAGGATAGATAAACGTGGATAGATGGATGAATAGATGATTGATGGATAAATGCATATATGGATGGATTTATGGATCATTGGATGGGATCAAAAATGGACAAAAATAGGATGGCTAGAGTGCTAGATGGATAGATTGAAGGATAGATAAATGTGGATAGATGGATGGATAAATGGATCAATACCGGAATAGATGGATGCATATAGATGGAGATCGGATAGATAGGTAGATGATGATAGATTGAAGGATAGATACTATTATCCATCTATCTATCCATCCAGGTAGGTTAATGAGCAGAGATGGAGCGTTCTTTTTTTCCATAATAAAGAACTGAACATTGTTCTTTCCATCATGTGAAGAACTGAATTCTCTCCATCATGTGAAGCAGTATGTCAGCATGCAGATGAAGTTCTACAGTAGAAGAACCAGTGTAGGGAATAACACCAAAACGCCTCCAGCTGTTTTTCTGAAATGCAAAGTGTTCCCTCAGTGAAGTGTTAACGAACCACTCACACAGGTGACTGCTTTTTTCCATCGGCCTTGAACACCAGCGCTGTGTGCATCACTAATCACCTGGTGGAGCTGGACGCTGCGGAGAATGGGGTATCGTTTGGTGTATGTTTAGCTTCAGGGAAATTGGATTCAGCATGCGAGTCATCTTTCATAACAAATCTGTGCCTGTGCGTGCGTGCGTGTGTGTGATTTGCTCCACACCACAGTTTTGGAGTGTTGTTTAGATGAACCAAAGTGTGTTTTTGAACTTTATTTATTTATTTTATTTATGACTACAACTCAGAGCTTCACCAACCTATTTATTTATTTTCTACGATCCTGATACAAGCTTCAGCTCTTGTTATGATAATTTATGTAAAAATTATTTCTATAATATAAATCTCATGAACTGAGAAAAATGACAAAAATATCATATCGCCAATCTCAAAAGGAGTTCTAAAGTAAAGTAAAGCTAATGAAACAGTAGTGTGGCAGTAAAATATCAACATGCTCTGTTTACAATAAAACACTTATTTTGTTTCCATTTATCACAGTTTTATCGATAAATTTAATCTCCATCTATATATGCATCCATGTACTTATCTACAGTATCATCCATCTGTCATTTCATCCATGTTTATCCAGTTATCCATCCTCACGCTCCTCCATCCGTTTATTGTTCTCACAGGTGCAGATGGGAAAATGTATGTTCTTTAAAATAAATGCTGTCGATATGTGATCCTGTTTTTTGCATGTATTATAATTTGGGATAAGATTCAGGCGGCCATTTTGTATTCAGGTGTAACCTTAAGCAGTAGTTCCGCCTCCTCATCACTTCACATATCGTCCTTCTCATCTTAGTCATTTTTTGTTTCATGACTAGCCACATTCCCTCTTATGTCCCACTCTTTCTTTATGTTATAATTAAAATGTGTGATGTAACGTTTAATCACTGCTCACATGAGCTATCATCTGTCACCCCACACCTATAGGACAGTGTGTGTGGGTTTGTGTGGAGACAGGTTAGAGTAGGCATTCTAACCTCCGTCATGGCTCCTCCTCCTCCTCTGAAGCGAACCATTGAGAGATCAGATCTCATCTCATGAACCCTACGAGAGAGAGAGATGCAGTATTCAGCTCAGTGATGTACATGATGCGTTCACCAGAGGCTCAGTAAATAAACATGGCATTAAAGAGAGCATAACATGCAGGAAAATGCAGTTTTTATTTATTTAATTTTAAATGTGAATAGCTCTGCTGTGCACGGTGCACTTCCTCCACTGTTATGTTCTGCCGTTTCAGTTTCATTTTTTTTTTCTTTTTCCTGCCATCCCATAGCACACAAACAGATGCAACTTTTGTCTTTTGTTATTTAGCAGGAACAGCTTGGGACAATATCTCCGTCACATGCAACCAATAAAAAGAAACATTTCAGTATCTTTCGAAATGTATAAAACAGGAAATCATGCTGAAGGAATTTATTTATTTTATTTATTTGCTTTGTCGTGATAATCCCCTGAAGGTTCAGAACGATTATCTTGGATTAAAGTTCTCGGTTAGCAGGAAGGATTTCTGTCGTTTCTACCACATGTAGACGATAAAAGGTCATCTGAAGTTCAAATATTTTCGCTCCGTGAGTGAATCAATGGGTTAATAGAAGAGTGGTGGCATGTCGGTCCTGGTCTCCTTTTGTCTCTTCATGTCTCAAGTGCACAAATGATTTGCTTTCATGTTTTCAAAAACAACTAACATTAAGGGATTAACTTTATTAAAAGCACTGTGTGTTACTTAACACGTGTTTTCATGCTTTCTAGTGTGATATGGAAAACCTGCAGTCAAACATAGCATTATGCAATATTTAAATAATGTTGGCTGGCGCTGAGTGGTATATCAGATATATTCCCTTCAGCTAGCATGATATTGAACTAGTCGAAGATGAGTAGCTGAATGGAATATATCTGATAGACCATGAAAAATACTAGCCAATCTTATTATTATTATTATTATACATACGCATTCTTCATATCAGCATTCTCGAAGGCCAACGCTAGCTTACCTGCAACTTGGTGCTGTTACTGCGGCAGTCCAGTTAGCTTTCAGACGGCGTAGCAGTTGTGTTAGTGAAGGCCAATGCTAGCTTACTCGCAACTCGGTGCTGTTAGCGCGGCAGTCCAGGTACCTTCTAGCTGGTGTTGTGTTAGCGCAGGCCAATGCTAGCGCAGTCAAGCCGATTATTATTATTATTATTATTATTATTATTTTATTTTTATTTTTATTTTTTTCCTGTGTAATTTACTTAGTTACTTTTAAAATCAACATCAACACACAACGGAGCAACATGGCAGTTAAAATTCTCTCAAAATCTTCCACTATTAATGAAGCAAACCTCACGGCATGTTTGTTTACAAACTGTCACAGTCACTTGCTAGCACGGAAGCTTTACGTTTCCAACGTGTCGCTTTTCCAGTTTTTCGATGTCCGTTGATATGTTTTCTCTTATAAATATGTGTGAAGAGTATATAATGAAGTTTTGGTAGCATTTCAGGTGTTCAACGCGTCTTTAGTTTCAGTTTATTTATTTAGTGCTTAAACCTAGCACTGGATTAGCCTTGTCTTCTCTCTTTCCCGGCCAACAAAGAAATGATTGTGCGCATGCTCAGCAGAAAGTTTTGTCATTGGATTTTCGCATGAGCTCTAATGTGTGATGTCATGCTGTCCAGGGGTTTTTCTAGAAAAATTTAGTATGAGGGCGCTCACCATGGCGAGGGAGCAAAGCAACTGGAGGGGGGATGGCAGGGGGGGTGTCGTGTCCCCCCGCCGTGTGAAGCCTTTGAAAAATTGAGGCTACAATGGGACATTCTGAGGCTATCTGAGAGGGAAATTGTAACAAATTGCTTATTTGTCAACATTGAAAAAGAAAATTAAACTTTGTCACAAACAACACTTAATTCAAATTCTAATACCTCATAATTCAAATTACACACAATACTAATTCCTCATGATTCAAATTGAAATTTTATAATTCAAATGAATCAAACTTACCAAGTATTAAACATTCACCTGAGAAATCTGTTTTCTTATACTAGAATAAGGTAGTTGTTCAAAATGAAAGAAAAAAAAAATTTCCAGAGCAAAATTATTTAGAATTAGAACATTAGAATTAACATTAGACAAGCGGTGTCAAGCGGTGGGGCAACACCAACGTTAGCTCTTAACAATAATAATAGTTTAATTTATATAGCACCTTTCACAGACACAAGGTCGTGCATTGTTTTGTTTCTAAAACTGTTTCTATCCGCTTGTTAAGTCTGATGCCAGTAGCCATTTCCGGATCTGAAGACTGCTTAAGTGTTGCCAACATGGACTTTGTTGCAAGATTTTGTCACTACTTAAACTCCTTTAGTGACTTTGATTCAAAAAGAGTCTGGTGACAAATCGAGCGACTTTTTCAGCACGTTAGTCATGGTTTTGATTCAGTATGCTACAGTGACTCACCTCTTGAGGTACAAAGTGGTATTACGAGATAGGATGGGTCAGGGCTAGTTGGTTAGCATGCTAACTTCAGTAGATATCTCTGCAACACAATACAAAGATGTCTGAAATAACGTCAAAATTATTTCTTCACATTCTGTAAATTGTTTTAAAAAATGTTTTAAACTAAAATTCTTACATATGGCACCTATTAAGATGTTTAATGGCATTACTGAGCAGCATCTGTATGCTATCCTTTCAGGATGATGAATTCACAAACCTGTACACACTGATCCTACATCCTGACCAGACCTATGAAGTGAAAATCAACAATGAGAAAGTGGAGTCTGGCTCTCTGGAGGAGGACTGGGACTTCCTCCCTCCCAAAAAGATCAAAGATCCAGAGGCAAAGAAGCCAGAGGACTGGGACGACCGTGCCAAAATCGATGATCCTGAGGACACAAAACCAGAGGTTAGTCAGAGCCAGGTGTTCACTTCGGATAAGTTGTAAATAATTTATTTCAAAAACTTTGTTTCCAAAGTCCTAATTGGGGCGTCGTGGCTCAGTTGGATAAGGCGCCATACCATAAATCCGGGGACCCGGGTTTGATTCCGACCCGAGGTAATTTCCCGATCCCTCCCTGTCTCTCTCTCCCGCTCGTTTCTTGTCGCTACACTGTCCAATCCAATAAAAAGCTGAAAAAAGCCCCAAAAATATGAAATAAAAAAAAAACCCAAAACATTATGTATTAAATACTTAAGCTGCTTCCACGCTTCAAACAAGTGAACAAATATGAGGAGATGTATGGCATGCTGAATTTCATTACCAATATTCTGGTGTTGCACAAAAAAACTACAACTTGTCTGTTTTTGGGAGATTCATCAGTATATGATGTGACCTGTTACTTTAACTGTGCATGCATACAGAAAAGTCACACAAGTGGCTCATTACTCCTCACCAGAGTTACACTGAGCTATACTTAAGAGCGGAGCCCCATACTTAAGATAAATGCATCAGCCTGACTTTTGATGGCTTTGACCGTCCGTCTGTATGTGTACCACCACAGAGAACCTGATCATAAGTCCAAGGCGACATATCTCAAACACTTAACCACTGGACAAAGAAATTTTTATCTTTATTTACATAAGAGAGACAGGTTTTTATCCGGCACCTATTTTTTAATTTGCTTTTTAAAAATAACATGAGTTTATTTGCTAACACATTTTATGGAAAATATTCACGACAGTTTCATCTGAAACGAGTTAAAACAGCATTATTATTCCATTAGCTTGTTGGACAATTGACCATTTTCTGTCATGTAAGGGCGATAGATGGGTGTAAGTGCAGGAAGAGTTTTATTGAAAACGTGAGAAAACGGATCCAAATCGTAGACGAAGGCAGAGTCGAAAAACGGGCAGTGGTCAAGTGAGGCACAGACAGGAAATCAGAGGTAATACAATACTCGCAGTCCAAAAACACAAACGGTCAAAATCAGAAAAACTATACAAAATACAAGGCTTTTGCAAAGTCTGTGTTACTTCGAGTCCTTAAGTATGTGCTGTAATTGCACTCTAATCAGGAACAGGTGCATGGTAATTCATCCTAATGATATGTACGTGCGCTTTGCAATCTGTGGCTGTGCTTTGAGCTCCAATGCATGAAAGATGTGACCAGACAACTGTGACACATCGAGTTTAATATTCGATCGTAACTATATAGTAATGATGTAAAGTGAAGGCACTGGTTCACTGCTGTCCACCAGGCACCCAGCAGCGTCGCATTATGGTAAATGTTGTGGTGTTTCTGGCGCACGGCATGCGGTGTCAAAGAAAGGAATAAATATGTATTTGTAACGACAATGTACATTTTCATTATTGGTGTCATTGTCACAAGACAATGCAGCAATTTACTGATGCAAAATACACTACACAATTTGATGGTTCATATGCTGTAATTATTCTGTTCAGGTTGATTTTGTGCCCTTGCATATATTTTGCTCATACACTCATCAGGAACTCTGCTTTCAGGCAGTGCCTAAATATCTATATTTGTTATTGAGAATACTTGCGCTAGTTAGTTAGCCAGTGTTAGCTGGGACAGATAAGTGTTATGGTTAGTGTGCATTACGTGAACCACTTTTTTCAAATTGGCACAGAAGGTGCTCTGACCAGTGATAATTTGCCATCCTGTGCTATAGACTTTACTGCCTAACAAACTGAGATGGTCCTTGCTGTAGAACCAGAACCAAAAGTCCAGGGGGTGGAGCGGGACCTAATCCAACTCCTCCTGTAACTCTGAGCTCTAGGCCACATGATGCTGTACAACACAGAGCAAACATGCTCCCTAAAACACATTGAAGTTATCCTCACCCCCTGGATTTTGGTTCAACTCCACCCAGGTGGGGAGGAGCTTGATCAAGACTGAGTCCACCCCTGGACTTTTGATTTGACAGACAAACCTGGAACTGATCTAAAGTTCAAGAAACTTTTAAACGAACCAACAAAAAAAAGCAAAAACACTGCCATGTCGGTCAAGGCCCATTTAAAAAAAAAAAAAATCAGTTAGTGACAAAATATAATGTTAACTTTCTTTACATCTCAATACTTCATGCTCTGTATTGTTTGTCTCAGGACTGGGATAAACCCGAGAACATTCCTGATCCTGATGCCAAAAAGCCTGACGACTGGGACGAAGATATGGACGGCGAGTGGGAGCCACCCATGATCCCCAACCCTGAGTACAAGGTACATTATGTAGCATGTTAAGCTTTCAACAATTCCACATTTCCACCAATGCAGCGTCTTTAATAACTCTAAGAATGGTTTCAAGTAAAAAAATTTTTTTTTTTAAATAAAAGCATGCGATTTTGTCTAAGTATTCAATTTGTCACTGGCGTTGCCCTTTAATTATGACCACAATAATGGTTTAGGATCCAAACAAGATAAATTCAAGGACATAAAACAGATCCTAATTGAACTGTGCTTGATCTTTGAGTATATGGGCTTGAGTACGATGAAGCAATACAAAGCAGGTATCCTGTGAGACTCTGGCTCACATACTGTCTGTCTCTCAAGTAACATACTTTTGGGAGTTGGACGCATATGTGCCAAAATAATTGGATTTCCTCTGAGGTCCTGCATATCTCTTTATAAACAGATATCAAATTCACATTTTGTTTTGAGCCTTGAATAGTTGTTGTCAAGCTGTCGTTTGTTTGAGGTTCCCAAAAGGGAAGCTAAATCACAGAAGACCACATGAGGCTTTTGTGTATGTGGTTAAAATAAAATGATACCTGCTGAATAGACACAGCTTTAAACTGCTTTCACTGAGCTTGGGGTAGATAGTGTTTGATTAATTGGTGGATCAATCAAGGGATAAATAAAATGAATGCATAATATGACTGCGTCATGTTGAGGAGACTTGAAATAAGTATAATGTCGTCATTAAGCTCTGCTGTCGACAACACTTCCCCAGGTGTAGTGAATGTGATCTAAAAAAAAATATATATATAATATATAAAAATCTGCTAATGCAATGTATACGCAAGAGCCACACACATTATTACTCTAGCTCACCTTGTAAGTAAGGAATAAAACCTTGGAGGAATGCTGTTATAGAAAAATTATCAATAACTGTGTGGCGCAACTTCCTGTTTATACCCCAAAGTTGAATATTTTCCTATAACAGCACATCCTAACATGTTTTATGTCTCTCATACCACTAACACACAATTGTATTCAGTAATGAACGTTTTATCCATTTATAGTTGCATTTAATGTAGTGGAACGTCTGCAAAACAAGTTTCTGTTCACGATCACTGATGTCTCTCCTGAAGTTAATTGTTAAAGAAATAATACTATGTAAGAATTAAGAAGAAGAACCTTTATTTATTCGTCACATGCACACTTCAAGCACAGTGAAATTTATCCTCTGCATTTAACCCATCTGAAGCAGTGAACACAC
>JANZLB010000002.1:57206842-57222508 GCA_026167865.1 Notarius quadriscutis | reverse complement strand
GGTGTGTGTGCGTGTGTTCACTGCTTAAATGCAGAGGATGAATTTCACTGTGCTTGAAGTGTGCATGTGACGAATAAAGGTTTCTTCTTTCTTCTTATCATGGATGACATCAGTTTCTAACTGATTCTGTGCTCACTCATCATGATTTGGATGGATAGATAGATAGATGGATGACAGCAGTCATGGTTATTACAGAAGCTTGCATCATGCATGAGCTCTTACTGTAATCTATAGTGTACATACAAAGTATACATTTACTACACGTTTGAGTTTGAATTTGAAAGGAAGAGTATGATTTCACGTCTGGTCACTTATTAAATATGTTTCATAACGTTTTTTGTTGATTGTTTTTGAAACAGAACCGGGACAAAGGTACTTTGAAATCAGCCCTAAAACAGAAAACGTCATTGTGTGTGCTTAGTTCTTGGGCGGGGTTTACTGTGAATAAGGGGCGTGGTTAGAATGACCAAGAGGTTATATAAAGGCCACCGCGCAGCGCTTTGTATCGCCCGCACAGTGGAAGCGCGTCAGGTCCACGGCCACGCCGCCAGCAGAGGGGTCGCACAACGGCAAACAGACTGGCGCTTTAAACCCACACCAACGGGGTGAGCACCTGGTCCTCATTTTTCTCAAAATAGCTATACGTATTTACAGCGTTTTGCTAATTAGCATTTTAGCTCTTTTCTTGTGGAAACAATACAATAGTCACGCTCGCGCACAAGGCTAACAAAGTTAGCTATCTATCTATGCTTCTAAATGTTAGGGTTTTTTTAAATATTTATAATTACACATGTTTTTTTTTTTAATTTTGTGAAATATGCATTTCAAGGATGTTTTTAATCTCGTTTTTTTCCGAGTTAAATCTCTTTCGGTAGTTAACGGACGTCAGGAAATGGGTGCAATCCCATTTTGATATCGACTCCCTACACAAGTGCACTACTTCGAGGATGAAATAATGGATTTCGTGACCTACCAAGTGCACTAAGTGTGCAATTTGGGATTCGGCTCTGGTATTTGCTCTGAGCTCTAGCTAGCATGAATAGCCTTTTAAATTCAAGGATAAAATAGCTGTCAAATGAGGTAACATAAATAAATCTATTTCTGTAATAATTTGAGTTTAGATAGTGTTTTTATCGATTACACACCTTTGGGATGGAATGTAATGCTAGTGCTAGTGTACCTGAACGGTTTTCCAGTAATTTTCCAGAATGTTCCCTGTAGACCTTGATGAGGTTTAGCTAACATGCTATTAATAAATCCAGTACGAGGTTAACGTTTTATCATTTGTAAAGTATTCTTTGCTTATTTAGCCAATGCACTCATCTCAATCCTGATTGTTTAGGTATGTAGGGGGGGAAAGTCAGGGGCTTGAATGATGGAATTCGTTTTTTTTTTTCCCAGATTTGGGAATTGTATTGGGAAAATGTAGCGTCATATTTTTCAATATAGGAAACTTGCATCATTGAATATGCCCACAGGGTCTTGTATTATAACAGACATCACATTTCATGTAGCAGGAAATGTTTCATGGTCAGGAAAACTGGACATGGAAAGTTTATACTGTAGAAGTAATTTGGAGATTAGTTTCTGTTCGTCCAGAGCACAGGGAGGGGAAAAGTGTTGGTGTTATCAGTTATATAACTATACATGCATGAGAGAAGAATATTTATTCTCCTGAAACAGGGCTGGACATTCACTTTTGCCCTGGGGAGCAAGTGGGGGTTAATTTCCACTTGCACCCTATTTTGCGAGTACTATTTTTTTTTTTTTTTTTTAAGGAAAACCATAGAATAGTTGAGAGTTGCAACATAAAATGATCACACATTGAGTTGAAGTTTGGTTATTGATTGATTAAGTTTATTATTGACTTTAGTTATTGGTTACGTTGTATAGGTAATCGTATGGGGCTGAGTAAAATTAAGGATTAATTTCATGAGTGATTTTGGGCAATTTCAAAACTTTGAAATCACGAGTGAAATTGATCATTAATTTTACGAGGAACCGTACGATTACTTGGTTATAATATATAGGGCCAAATTCATACTTCGGAAGCTGTTCAAGTTCAAATTTGTCATTGACGTTTTCTGAACCAATCAGGGTGTGAGACTATCTTGCACGTTTGAATCAGTTTCTAAAGCGTCTTTCATCATGACATGGTGTATTCTAACTCGCAGCATTCATATGCCACGAGAGACTCGTTTATTTGTCTTTCTGTGGCCCGTTTCTTAAACACGGAAAGCCAAAAATGCATATTTTTTTGGTATTTTAATTTTCGCTTGCAGCTTTCAATTGGTTTATCATTTCTTTGTCAAATAGAGCGAAACGCAGCATTGAGTCAGCCATTTTGTTGACAAAATTTGCTAATTTTTGTAACCAAGCAACGAACTAGCCAATAGCACTTCAGAAATACGGCCCTGTGTTAAGGGGAAAAAAAAAAAAAAAGGCCCTCCTTGATTGGTCAATCAGAATTGAGTAATTTGGCCCTACGTATTATAATTACTTGTAATGGACAAGAACAATTTTATCCAAAATGTTTTTTCCTGCCTTTGTCAATTTATTTCCATTTCACATGCATGCAGCTGCTGTAAAGTTCAGTGCGTTTGTGTAGAACTCTGACTGTAGGTTCATTACTTCATAATGTAGGAATCATAAAATAGAAATCTATAACAGTTTTTGTATGAAGAAAATAAAGGTGCCAAGACTTTTGAACAGTACAGTGTATGAGTGTATCTCTATCATCCATCTCTAGGTTTAAAGGGGGGAAAAAACCCGTGCTGTCATGACTGAGGATAATGTTTGAGTTTAAAATTGTGTAGGTTGAGGGTGTTTTATACAGACCTGGCAACCTGCAACAATTAGTGCAGCCAGCCTGTCATGATGCAACACTTGTTTTTTTTTTTTTTTTTAATAAACCTAGAGGTGTATGATATAAATAAAAAACAATATATAAATATTTTGCACAGGACTGTGTTCGTCTGATAACAGAAACAAACCTCCAGCTCTCTCTGCTCTTAATCTGTTTTGTTCTTTCAGGATTTATTGTGCATGTCACTCCTTGTTGAGGTTTGTTTTTTTTTTTAAATGCCAGAGTTGTTTGAAACCAATCTGGGTTTTTTGGGTCAAATAAGGAAGTGGCTTCACCTGTAAGAAAATCACACTTTGATGAAGGAGCTAACTTGAATGCAAGCAGAAAAAATATTCTTAAGCAAACTCTTCCATCCTCACTTCCGACTTTTGTTTTTGTAAGATACATTTTAAATACAGTCGTGAATTTCTCTAGTTTTCAGGCTGAGCTCTTCTCATCGTATTCTGTAACCACTCATTTCCTTGTTGTTCTTGAAGCATTTGCTTTGATTTGTTAACATTTTTCTTGATAGCAGGGAGACGGTAATGCCTTTTATCTATTTGTTTGAACAAATGAAAACGGCACTAAAATGACCATGTTGAAGACAGTTTAAGCCTTGCTTGCATGAAAGATGGTGTCTGACCCCAGCTGTAGTTATCACGTGATGCCTGACGTCATGTATTAGGGGTCTATAAAGAGGAGGCATACCATACTACAACAGCGGGGTGATATAAAATAACTTGCAGAGCAGTAAACGAAACCGAGACTAATAAAACAGCCAAGACATAATGGCTGGTATGTAGTGAGGGACGCTTTTAGGCACTGAAATAAAAGATCAAAAAGCCTAATTTTTGTGGTGCTAGTTTGTAATGTATGCTCATTCTAACTTGCCCTGTCGGGTATGTCGGGGACATTTCGCACTTGCCCGAATGCATGTTTCACTTGCCCCAGGCAATCCTTAATGTCGAGCCATGTGAAGTTTGATACATCAGCTATTAGATCAATTGGCCAGACAGTAGATCTCTTTTATTAAATGTTGGTCACGCATGACTGACTTTTATTCATGGGTTAAAGTATGAGCTTTGAGTTTATTCGTGTTTTGCAGGATACCGTATCATTTATATACATTGCCTTCTTATTCTTGGCGATCGGGATCACTTTGCTTTCATGTTAACACACAGGCATGTTTTTACTTTCCTTGCTGTTTTGACTTTGAAACCTCAGCTGTCATATGACTTATGTGCTATACAAACTTTGAAGAACACATTTTGGCTTGTTTTTCAGGTTTCCCGTTTAAAGCACTGTAATTACCAGGAATCGGATTAGCGAAGTGAGATCTATCACTCCAGCTAAGCGAACCGTTGTTGCCGGCAGCCACTGATCCTATCAGGAAATAAGTCACCGAATCAGGAAGCAAAATGGTTCAGAATAAGATCGCAGCCGTAAATGGATTCCATCGCTCTTTCAAGGTGTGTTGACGTGTGCCCTCGATGCCTGCATACCTGGAAATGTAGATATTTATACAGTGGTTATTACCCAATTTCATAATAATTACAGTTGATATTAGGAGAAATGTACACTCCCATTTGTGTGCTTTCTTTCCTTTGTTTGAAGTTTGTTTAAAATATATAACATTTGTTCATTTCAGGGCCAAAATCCTTTCGAAACGGAAGAGTTCTCCAAAACCGGATCCCGCTTTCTCGATCCTGCCTTCAATTTCGATTGCTCCACTCGCCCCGGTGAGTAAGAAGCCTTTGCTGACTTGCATAAATCGTTTACGTAAAGCCCTTGCGGTGTGTAAGGTCTTATTTTTGGTGTTCTGATGAATATCTGCTTCAAAAACCATACCACATGGACATGCCGTCATTTTGTGGAGGTATTCTTGTGATGTGATGTGGAACACGCTCCCAGTTGGGTTGTTTGCAGTAAAGAGTCAGGGCCCAGTCACTTTATGGTTAAGCTTGTCTAACATCTGCAAGTTTAAAGAAGATCTGCTTTTTTGCTTGTTTGTGTTTAACCGTTTTCTCTTTCCTCTCGTCCTGGTATGAAGACATGCCGTCCAGCCAGCCGATCGACATACCTGACGCCAAGAAGAGAAACAAGAAGAAAAAGAGGTGCAGAGCGACGGATAGCTTCTCGGGGCGGTTTGAGGGTGAGTGTCAACAGGATACATCATTGTTTACAAGTGTGTGCGCAGCCTTTGTTTGTTTATTTAATCGTACCCGTTATTCTGCATTCAGACTCGTGATCTTTCTGATGCAGTTCCCTCTATCTGACTCTCTACCAAAACAGCATGGTGTAGATATGGCATAGATGATGTAATGTTCTGCCCTAAGTGTATCCTGACTGTGTTGTGCCAGAAGTATGCATTGTATATAGTATTATTTTTAGTAATTTATACAGTGCTGCTGTAGTATTTAGTGCACGTGAAAATAAATAAATGTTTTATTGTTGGATACAAGAGTTCTGGAGGCGTGGCATTTATACTCACTTCATGTTTTCATTGCTGTTAATAGTTGACCCTTGTCTTTCTTTCTCTGTTCAGACGTCTATAAGCTGCAGGACGAAGTGTTAGGAGAGGGAGCTTATGCAAAAGTGCAAACCTGCATCAACCAAATCACGCACAAGGAATACGCTGTGAAGGTAAGACTCACTTCCTGTCTCTCTCCAGTTTAGGATAGAATAAAGTTTCTCACATACAAGGAATTTGTCTTGGTGATTTGGTCTGCGCCAACGGAAGCATGTGAGCGCACCAGCACGTTTTTCTCTCCTCCGGCGTCTCACTGAGTGAGCAGAGGTGACCGTGAGCAACATTTCCACGGAAGACACCAGAAAACCTGGTAATAAGGCCACTAGAGTTGTTCCCCTAATGTTCAAGAGCTCTTCTGTGGTGAAAGAGATTGGAGTATCGCAGCAGTGAGCGGAGTTAACAAACAAAAGGGAAAACAATGCACACCAATACAGCCATCTGCGGCGCCATCTTGGTGACGTTTGTGTGTAGATTGCAATGTGGTATTGTTTTGAATGGGATTACCCTTTTGCACACGTGCCAGTTCTAGGAACTTAAACGGGTTACTGGAAACGGAGCCGCTGTCTGCACATGACTGCAGTTTGTTATTGAGCGTGCTGCATTTCTGAAACCTTCCCTGCAGGGCACGAGCTGCTCACTCCTGTCATCTCTGTGGTGTTGAACATGAGTCGAAGTCTGCTTGAAATTTAATGAGCTCATGGTGTTCGCTTGCGATATCTTGAAAGCATAAAGGTATTTTCAGGTTCCTGGATCGTGGCCGTGAATGTTCTCCAACCTTGAAAGTTAAATATTAATCGGGGTTAAAAATGACCACACAGGCAGCACTTTGATCGTTGTTGGGCTGCGTTTAGAAAAAGAGGATGTACGTACTGAACTGTTGCTGTACTTGGTGCTGGCTCAGCAAAGAAGCTCCCCCCCCATCCTGTTTTCGTTAGATCATCTGTTAAGACGGCCAATCGAAACGCTGGGTGGGTCACATTCTGTGCTGCACTTCCATTGGCTAGTGTGCCAGGCAGTGGCGGGAACATTGTGTTCTGTTCTGGTACGTCTGCCAAAGCACACAGCAGTAGAGGAAGAAAAGGGGGGGTGTCTTTCTAATGTTTACCTACTTTCTTGATCATGAACTGTACAAAGATGTAAGGCGTGGCCTCGGGAGGGGGCGGCGGCATTTTGCCCCAGAGGCATAATACCTCGTGATTTTTTTTTTTTTTTCTCTCTCCAGTTAGCATATTTCAAGGAAGTGGAATGTTGAGAAATGCTGTGGTTGTTTTGATTTTATTTTCATGGCCACATGCTTGCAAGGAGAGAATGTGCTGGAAAGTTCTGTTAACACATTTGTTTAACTTGATTTAAATGTGATAAAATAACTTGATCCATAAAAATACAATCAACAGCAACATGCGCTTTTTTTTTTCCCCCCCTTCCCCCTCTCCTCTTGATACACACTTGCTTCTGCAACGCTGTGTTTTTGTCCCAGGGAGGATTTGTGGCTTATTTCTATCAGGGGCAGAATAATTTTTTTTTTGGGTGGGAAGGGGCACTGTAAATTGAGACCAGATGTCGTGGTCAAACCCCTCCTGCTGCCGAGGTTGGGGCATCAATGGGGGTTGGTGTTAGTATCCAAGTCTGAACAAAAGAACTGGGTGAAAACAGCCTTCCTGACTCGCACCCCCTCTTTCCTTTTAGTCGTGCATGTGTTCAGTCATTGCACTTCTGGGTGTCGTGTTTACAGGCCTGGCTGCTTATACACGCTCAGGCTGGCTCAGTTAGTGCAACCGTCCAAGGCTACTTTGAGGGTTTATGGTGCTGTCCATCCACCAAGGAAGGAAGGAAGGGAACACTTAAGGATGTGGTGATATCGGAAAATGATCAACACAGAGGTGTGATGCAGTTTAACATGAAGCAAGGTTTTTGTTACCACCTGGAAGTGGGTGGGTTTGTTTTTTGTTTATTTATTTTGAATAACTGAACTTCCTGAAGTGTGGAACAGCAGTCTGTCAAGGATTGCGATTTAACTTGTCAAAAAATGACCATTTATGTTTTTGACTATTTACAGTTATGTTTATGGAATGATGGTTCCTGTCGTTCTTTGCATTTTATCCGGAACGTGTTATTGAATTTAATGACAAGTTCAAAAACCCTGAGACTGGATTCTTTCCATAAATGTTAAAGACGACTGTTTTTTAAGATGTATTCAGGTTTTGATTGTGGTGCTTGCATTGTAGAACAACTCCCTTCTGAAGGAGTTGTTACCATAGAAAGAATAAGCGCTTTAATCTGAATTACAGCCAACACTAACGTCCGAGTTCCAGTTATAGAAAATTAATCAATACCTTCTGACCAGTCAGAGTTGAGCATTTGGCAGCACTGTGGTATAACCTCTTGTGACCTTTTTTTTTTTTAAATAACTCTCTAAAAGAGGAAAACCAAGAAGGAAAGTCTGATGGATTTCTGTCCCCACATCTAAGGTCCTTCAGATCTCGAGTCACTTTGGTTAGCATGGGTTTGTGTGGCTTCTGTTGAGAGGCTGCTGACTCAGGCGTGCAGTGGTTCGTAGGGGAATGCAGAGCTGGCCTTAACCCCAGGCTCTAATCCAGGACCTACATTGTGTGCCACTTCTCTCTTGCTAGCACCACTAATCCAGTCACGTCCAGCCTGCACCACATGGCGAGGGGGTCGAAGAGGGGCCTGGGAGAGGGAGGGAGAGAGATTTTTACTGTCAACAGCCCATTTCAGCTCTCCCTAACCTCCAGGCTTAACTCGGCTCGCTCTGATTATGTTTTTGTCAATGGAATTTGACCCACGAATGTTGTTAGGACTTGTGTTCTATCTAGAGGATGGAATATGGGTTAGGGTATATTTAGGAGTACGGGGTAACATTTGCAGCTGTTGCGGAGACTTTCAAATGATTGTGTGGACGAGAGGGAAAACTACAAAATATTACAATCTTTGATCCTACCGACAATAACATGGGGTTTTGTTGTGGTTCTCCCCCTCCCTGTTCTGCAGATCATCGAGAAGAGACCAGGACATAGTCGAAGTCGTGTATTCAGGGAAGTGGAGATGCTGTATCAGTGCCAGGGCCACAGGTAATGCACTGTCCAGACTTTGCCAATGTAAACTGAGGTGTAGCTTTAATTAGCCAGGCTTTGCTCTTTGCATATGTTATTTTAACGGTTAAGATATTATACGGGAGACGTAATTAGACCCGTTATTATTAGCACAGTGTAAACGGAGCCTATGAGAAGCACATCAGGTGGCTTCTTGCATGTGACCCCAGACAGATCCTCTAACAGTATAAGCTCTGCACATGTGTCTTTGGAGACTTTATTTAAAAAAAAAAAACTTCTGACCCAAACACCCCTATCTTTAAATCCTCTCAACCTGCAGAAATATCCTGGAGCTTGTGGAGTTTTTTGAGGAGGAGGATAAGTTTTACCTGGTGTTTGAGAAGCTGAGGGGAGGTACGTATATCTGATGAGCATTCTTGCTCTCTAAGCAAGTTAGTCTTTAGGTAAAAATGAAGAGAATTGTTGTGTGTAAACAGAATGACATCTGGGCTTCGTTGTTGATGGGATTTGTTTTGCATATGCACCCTTCCCTGTCCTCCAGGCTCCGTCTTGACTCACATTCACAGAAGGAGGCACTTCAGCGAACAGGAAGCGAGCATTGTGGTGCAGGACATCGCAAGCGCTCTGGATTTTCTGCACAACAAAGGTCAGTGGGATCATGTATTGGGATTGTGGAATGACCTCATGCTTGTTGTATAATTGTAGTGCAGGTTTCTTACCAGGAATAGTTTGATTAGGAATTAAGCAAGATGGTGATTGTGGTGGTGGGGTACTGTAGCTAGGGTGCTGGAGGATGGAATATCAGAGCTTGGCTTGATTAGCGTTCCGGTGTTGTGTATCACTTCCTTGAAAGATGTTCTGAGAAGCTTGTTGAGAAGGCAAAGGGTCTCATGTTTTGCCTTTGCCTGGAGGACATGACATTCGTCCTCTGTGATTATCTATTTATAGCAGATCTTGGCAACGCAGTATATTGGAAACGTACTGTTTTTTGTCGTTCTTCAAAACCCTGGAGAACCAATTTGATGTCTAATGCATGACCCTTGTGTGTGTTCTCTAGGGATGGCCCACAGAGACCTCAAGCCTGAAAACATCTTATGTGAACATGAAGACAGGGTGAGTGGTTTTTTTTTTTTCTTCTCTCCTCTCATCTTGAATGAGAACAGAAGTACAGACTTCCTGTCAAGCGAGCGTGAATAATCATAAGCATGACTGACAGCTCGTGCAGTCAAGATAAGATACTTCTCAAGTTCCTGACTTTGATTCTTCCACTTTCAGATTTCACCAGTGAAAATTTGTGATTTCGACTTGGGCAGTGGAATCAAACTGAACAGCGACAGCTCGCCCATCTCTACTCCAGAGCTTCTCACACCGGTATGTGAATTTGTGTGTGTGGGGGAGAGAGAGACAGACACGCACACAGATGCACCATTCAAACTGATCAAAACCCTGTCAAAGCAGGAGAATATTCCTAGCCCGGTGAAGTGTGCATTATTAAAGGTTGAGTGGATAAGGCCTGCTTTGTTGCTCTTGCGCGTGCACAGATAAGCCAGATCTCTTTACAGTGCCACTCTTATCACCCAGTCCCTTCCTGCTATGCTATTGGACGAGTGTAGGTGGTGTCAGCGGAACTGCTGGCTCCTATTGGTGACCAAGAACCTTGTCTGAGATTAATCCCAGATTTATGGCTGGCTGGAAAGTTTTTGAATTCAGTGATGAACATTCTGATAAATGTTATTAGCAGCAGGAGCGTGATCAGATATGAACTCTGCATCTCTTTGAGAGTTTATTGTTGAACCTCCAATTGGACTGGTCATGCCTCTTTACGTGGGACGGATAACAGGTGACGGAGAAGCAGTAGGTGGTGTGTAGTGAAGTGTTTCCCGGGGGCGTTTGGTGTAACCTGAGTGGGACTAGTCCCCTGTGTCTTTCTAAAGTCTCTAGACTGTTTGGGGGTTGAAGAACAACCAGGTGGAGAGAGTTTTATATGCGTTTAACCTGCGCAGGGCCTGTTCTACACGCCGCTTCGTTGTATATCTGATTAGCTGCAGGCTTCATAATGAAGATATGGCTCTATAAACAAAAGCTGCACGCCAGATTTTTTTAAAACGATCTGCTTTTTTTGTCCTTTTCTTTCTAATTTGAACCCACTTCAGACTTTATCATTCTCCAGAACATGATCTGCTCTGGTCCTTGATTCCAAGAGCATGTTGTGCAAAAGTCAAGGCTCCGAGCAGAAGTTATCAAAGAAAATTCCCCTCGTGTTCTTGGAAGCTAGTTCGTTGGAAATCTTTTCATCCCTCACGCCTCACATATCTTTTACGCTTTCACTTCTCTACCTTTTTGTTGTGCTGCTTTGGTAGTGTGGCAGCGAGGTCAGACGTTACAGGAAGTCCTTTCCTGTCTTTGCTCCTTAAGCATAGCAACTGGGTTGTGATTGGGTGGTGGAAAGGGAGGATGAACTGGGTAGGTAGGAGGAGCCAAGTGCTGAAGTATGGAATGTTGGTTTTGCTTAGACTTTATCATGCGGATCATCTTGGCAGATTCCTCAGTCTTGTATACTCACTCTGTTCCAAGTTTTAGTATTGGCAGTTTTTTTTTTTAAATAAAGGAAATCGTTGGTTTAACCTATGCAGCCTCTGCACTTCCTGTAAATGTGGGTTTGATTTCTGAGAAATGTCTGGTTGTACAGCTCATTGCTCAGCCCATGTACCACCACACAAACACCACCTATGAACTTTCTCTCGCACTTGCACATGCTCATAGGGGAATTTTAAATGTGGCTTACATGTAACCTGCTTGGGTATGGAAGGCTGATGCAAAACCGAGCCACAAACTGAAACACTGTGCCAGCTGAGAAGCCACTTCCTTGTCACATGGCCAAGAAAACCCCACGTTTATTTTACCAACAAGTCTGCATCTGTCAGCTATCCGTCCTTCCCATGTGGCGTAATTCCCCCACCCAAGGAAGTGCCTGATGCAAGGCTTTGCTAATTTTGCACCAGGTACTTACAGGCAGCGAAAATCTGCAGTGCAGGTTATCCGATCCCCCTTCTCTTCCCTCCTCTCATCTATCACTAGGAGAGAGCGCCCGTATCTTCGGTCTACAGATACAACCAACGAAGAAACACGGTTGTTTGATAATCGTGGAATCTTCCATTTGCTCCAAGCAGCTAAGAGCACTATTTTACTCCGTCATCTGGCGCAGCTCGGAGCTCGTCTTTTGTCCGACCCCTGATAGACAGGCTGTTAAGAGGCGACCTGAATGTGGGGGTGTTGAGTGATGGCGAGCAGAAGAGGAGGAGGAGGGGGTGATTCAGAACAGCCAAGCTTTTGTCTGCAGTTCCTGAATTCCTGCACTGCGAAAGTGCATTGCATAAAGTCTCAGTGGGGTGGGGTGGAGCGGCACGACAGCTGCGTTCAAGGAGGACAAAAGAAGCCTGCTGCCTGCGCAAACACGCCAGCAGAACGACGTCAGACCTCAGAACCAAAACAAAGCACCGCAAACTGAAAAGCATCAGACCTGTTTTTGGTCTTGTTTGCTGAAGTATAGTATTATACAACGTAAATCAACTCATAAAGCACCTCAGGAACCTTGTTCAGCTAAAGAACTCCTTTAAAAGCTGACCAGACTTGACCTAGAAATTCCCTTGGATTACTGGTTCTTAGGGGAAAAAGTCCCACAAGTGGTAATTTTGCAACCATAACCCTGGCCTGCATTTCATAATTACTGGAGCTTAATGCGGTATAACCCCCCCCCCCCCAAAAAAAATGCTGATTTGAGGAAAATCAACCCAAAAGCCTTGTGGTAATTTGAAGGATTATCTTTTGTTCTCCTGATCCACTGAATTCAATCCACTGTATGGCTTTCTGTTGGGAAACGTGCTAAATAAAGCGTTATCCGTGGTTTTGTTTGTGGTGTTGTGTAAAGGGTGTTGAGCGATTTTTGGCTTTCTGGAACACTCAATCCTCTTTTCCCTTCCTGGGCATTTGGCCTAGTTTCAGAATGGAGGCGTTTTGCAGAGACTTACAGCGCGAACACTGATCCAGGTTTTCAAAAATTTCCATGACTCAACCAACTCTGCCACAAAACTAACAAGATGACGTAGTACGTCTTTCTATCAGTTTCGCTCTTTGCATGTGCACACACAGGTTCCAAAGCAACACGTCAGCCTGTCATGCATTATGGTCCTAAAACGGCACATTCCCGTGCATTTTATTCTGTTCGTACAAAGTCCATACCTAACCCTGGACCTGTATGACTTAATCGTTTATGTATTTCTGTTTGTGGTGATCTCTCACACAGGGCTTATCTCTAATCTCATTTGTTTTGTCATGTGACAGTCATACGGTCTCTCCTTAGCACATGACCTCCATCTACATACTAAAATACTTGTGAAGCAGATGGTAGTTAACACACAGACACGCTTTCTTTATTTGTTCCTCTCGTGTGTGTGCCCCACACCCAACCTACGCACAGCCGCCATTTCCTTACGACGCTGTTGCAAATTAACAGCCCAGGTGGCAACGGTTTACTTCATTCCCATACAGTGACTAACAAAGTCACTCCCTTTTTGCTTTTTGCAGTGTGGTTCTGCCGAATACATGGCTCCCGAAGTGGTGGAGGCATTCAACGAGGAAGCCAGCATCTACGATAAACGCTGTGACCTGTGGAGCCTGGGCGTCATCCTGTACATCATGCTAAGTGGCTATCCTCCCTTTGTGGGCCGCTGTGGAGGCGATTGTGGCTGGGAGAACGGCGAGCCTTGTCACGCTTGCCAAGTATGTCAACCTTAACACAAGCATTTGAGTTAAAGCGGCTGTTTGTGACCTTTTAAGTGTTTCTAGACGTATAATAATCATACAGTTTCAAAGATATCTATCTATCTATCTATCTATCTTTGAAAAATGTTCAATTGCAAGCCGTGAAGTGGGTTTACACCTCTGTTTGCTTGTTGCAAGCTTCAGTTTGCAGCTTTTCTGGCCCTGAATTGAATTTCTTAACGATGCATTGATTGTATACCTTAAATTTTAGTGTATTTGACTATGGAGTATTAATTAACCAAGGTGTTTGTCATTAATCAGTCAATTCCTTTCCCTTGTTGTTCATCAATCTCAGAACACGCTGTTTGAGAGTATCCAGGAGGGCAAATATGAGTTTCCTGAGAAAGAGTGGGCTCATATCTCCTGGAGTGCCAAAGACCTCATTTCCAAACTGTTGGTCCGGGACGCGAAGAACCGGCTCAGCGCCGCTCAGGTTCTGCAGCACCCGTGGGTGCAAGGGGTAAGGATCTAGGTGGCGTTTCTCTCCTTCTCAGAACAGGGTTAACCAGTCCAGCCTAGATGTATTCTAAGAACAAGCTTGGAATTTTGCCTATGGCGTAAATCATTTACAAGTAGATGCTTTCTTAGGAAAATATCCGTCTGACGGGCATCTTTAATGCAAGCATCTAGAAGTATGATGTAATGTTTTGTCGTCTGTCCTCTCTCAGGGTGCTCCTGATTCGATCCCAGCCTCCATCCTGCTTCAGAGGTGAGTTGTTTGGGTTGGGATTTTTTTTTTTTTTCTGATCCTACTTGAGTGCTTTTACAGTCTGTCGCATTTAAAGATAATTTCGTAGCTAAACAATGACTTCACGCTCACGTGCGTGTCCTCCGTGCCCACAGGAACAGCAGTGCCAAGGACCTCACGTTCTTTGCTGGAAAGGCAATCGCTGTGAACCGGCAGCTCGCGGAGCAGGACGACCTGGAAGCACAGCGGCAGGAAGAGCCGTCCCCTCAGGTGGTGACAGCAGGCGCGTGCTCCATGCGTCTCTCGCCACCATCCAACTCCAAACTGGCCAAACGAAGGCAGAGGAGGAGCGCCACGAAGGGGGCGCCGGTGTCTGCCTCCGAGCTCAGCCAGCTCCTCGCGCCACTCGTCCTTATCGGAGACTGCGCCTGAGGGACGTTTCAGCTCTTCAAACTGCTGGACAGTCGTTAAAAACGTGTTTATTTTTAAGTCTCTGCCGCCCTTTCGTTTCATTCATGTGTCCCTCGTTAAAGGAGTACCTCATCGAAGAAATGCGATCAAACCTTCGGGTGAAGTATTTCCCGTATGCAAAACAAGCACGTCTGAGGCTCGTCCCGAACCTGGTCACAGCGGCGTCGCTCCTTCCTTTTATTCATCCTCAGGCTCCTTCAGCACCCAGTGGGACGGATAAGCAGACGGGTACCCCCCCCCCCCCCACCACCACCACCTTAAATTTAAAAGGCAGAACATTTTGAAGCCAGCCACTCAAGACACCAAAGGACTACAACACCCATAGAAACCCCTCCTGTCCTCAGCTGCTTCCACTTTTACAACTGGATTCACTGTGAATGTTTTTTTTTTTTTGTTGTTTCACCCCCCTCAATGAGAAGACTTTCAGGAATGTCCAGGAGGCAGAATGTGTACGTGTCCCATCGTCAGTACTAAGATCCTTCACGCTTTATGCAATTCCTAATGATTTCATCACTCGAGCTGTCGGACTTCTGAGGGATTTTTCTGTGCTGCCAGTGCCTCGCCTCACCTCGCCTCCATTAGTGTTTCAAAGCCAATGAATTCCTGTCATCAGCAGACAAAACCCCAGACACTCTTACAGCATTAAACTCTGTCTGTTATTCAGGATTGGTCTCTTCTACCAAATTAAATAAAGCACTTAACGTTTTTTCTTTCTTTCTTTCAAATCAGTGCCAGTTCTTGTGCATATTTGACAGCATTTTCTCCAAAAAAGTGCACTTTGAGAATTTTTTTTTTCCCCCTCCCTTCATAATCTCAAACCTGATCTAAAATTTTACCCCCCTTTTTTTTTTTAATTTTAAAAAGCCATTTACTTCTCAGATTTGTCTTCTCTGATGGTTTAATCGGCATGCAGGAAATCTCCAAATCGTCGACCACCACCCGTTTTACCATCTTAAGTAAACTTGTGACTTTGAGCTGACGAGTAGAGCGATGATTGATTGAGATCCACGCAACAAGCAAACGAGTTCGTGGTTAAGTGCACACTGGGTGGGATGGTCACGTGGTTATGCAAGCACAGGTTTGTTTGTGACTAAACGAACTCCAGCTGGTTGTGGAATAAGGCTTTGGGGGGGAATCAGTTTGGTACAGCCTGAAGGTACAGTGGGTTTTTTTTTTTTTTTTTTTAAATATATATATAAATAAAAAAAAAAAGTTAACACAAAAGCGCTGCCAAACAATT
>JANZLB010000002.1:56653102-56663623 GCA_026167865.1 Notarius quadriscutis | reverse complement strand
TGATCAGCTGTTCGTTTAGCGACAGAATGATGGAACTGTCAGTGCACGCTCAAAGGGAAACCTGTAGATGGCAGTAACGCAACACTGTGGATGCCAGCTGCCGTAAAACCCAAAAGAAGAAGAAGGTAGTAAACCTGCGCATGCATGCGCACACGGACTTCCTCTGTCTGCCTGACTGCGCCAAGCGAGCGATTTCATGCACGTTATTTGCTTTAATCCGCTCAAATTAAATAACTTCCCAGCCACAGAACGGCCTGATA
Organism: Notarius quadriscutis; assembly: GCA_026167865.1. NCBI lineage: Eukaryota > Metazoa > Chordata > Actinopteri > Siluriformes > Ariidae > Notarius > Notarius quadriscutis. The sequence continues at coordinate 56,663,363 of JANZLB010000002.1, read as the reverse complement.
TTTTGCGAGATATTACAGAAATAAACAGATATCACAATCACCACATTTAAATTTAAAAACTACTGAGGTAAAAGAGTCAAAGTCCGTCGCATGTCAGGACCTGGTCTTCCCAGACAGTCTCTTGTCCCAGTACTAACCAGGGCCTTCAGGCACATCAGGTGGAGCTGATGTCTGTTTCTATAGGCCTCTCACCTGTTACATAGCTTGGGTTACAGTGGGAGGCGGGTCTTCTGGTACCTGCGAGACTTTGACTCCTTACTCGCATCTGCATTGCGGTGCCTAACCAGATGGTATTTTTATGACGGTCTTTGGTATGACCTGACCACAAGTAGAACTCATGATCTCCCAGTCAACAGGTGGATATGCGAACCACTTGGCCAGTTCACGATTAGTAAAAGAGTAGCTTGTTTAAAGATATTCAGAGTCATGAGTGAGCACTAAACCCCTTATAAAACTGGCTTACTCAGAGTAATGAGCATGAAACTGAAACTTTCTTCAAATTCGAGGTTGAATTGTGAAAAGCTCCGACAGGTTCAGCCTTGGAGATTCTGATGCTGTTTAAATCTTCCTCCACCCAGAACCTCCATGATTATTCGCGGTTAACAGCAGTTCTACTGTCGGCACTCGGTGTGATTTGTTATTGTTTGACTTGGGAGAATAAACTGTCCAAGTGAAAAGAAGAGCAAAACAACGAACATACTCATAAACTCAGGACAGGAAAGCAGCGAGCACAGTTGGAAGGGAAGACAGCGGAGTTACAGCACTGAAATATACACTCAGGTAAGAAAAAAAAATGTAAATAATATTGGCTGGTGTTGAGTGGTATATGAGATACAGTATACTCCATTCAGCTAGCATGATATTGAACGAGTCGAAGATGAAAAAAAACACAAAAAAGCCAGACAATATTATAATTATTATTATTATTATTATTATTATACATACACATTCCTTTCGGGTGTTCAACGCGTCTTTGTGTTTCAAAATTCTCTCAAAATGTTCCGTATTTAACGAAGCAAACCTGGCGGCCATGTTTGTTTACAAATTGTCGCAGTTGCTCACGAGCGCGGAAGTTTTACATCTCTGACGTGCGTCAGATGTGCGTCATGTTTTTCTCTTGTAAAAATGCGTGAAGAATATCTAATGAAGTTTTGGTAGCCTTTCGGGTATTCAACGCGTCTTTCTCTTTCCTGGCGAACACTGAAATGGTTCCTTGCACGCACAGCAGAAAACCTTCTCATGTGACGTCATGTTGTCTTGACAACCATGCAACATCGTAAACCATATTCAATGCTCAATCTTCATTGGGCAGAGTGACGTAATACACGTAGGATAAGCGATATGCTAACAATATTGCATGCTATCAAACCAAATGAATGGAACCCGCTAGAAGGGAACAGAATACATTTTTTATTCTATCGTAAACGTGTCCTGTATGTATAATAATTCCCGATATTCCATTCTGATGACATCACTCCCAGTGTTTTCCCGCTGACTTGACATGCGCTGAAAAAATGGTGAACTGGTTCAAAATTATAATTCTTTAGATTAACTTGCATTTTTTTTTTTTGTGGCTGTACCATGTAATATAAAGAACATTACACGGTGGCGTGAAGACATTAAGTTTATCTTCTCACGTTGAAAATATTTCACTCATTCACTTTGCTCACTCATGAAATATACATTCACCACTGGAAAATATAATTCATATCTTCATGCAACCGTGTAATATCCTCTATAAAACAAATACAACGCCATGTAATAATGTTTGTTTTAGAGCACACACACTACCATATCACCAACCAGTTTAGCACTGCTCCTTTGTCCATTGAATAACAGGGTAAAGGGGTGCTAACACTTTCTACTTAGCAACATACAGGCTCGAGATAGTAAGTGTAGACCTACACGGTGACCCATATGGATGTACCTGATGAAATGGCTGATACATATAACCGCACAGATACAAGGTAGATGTCCTGCACGCATGAACCCAGCAACTCAGTGCGTATCCCTAAATAGCAATACCAGAAATTCTTATTCTCTAGCCAGAGTATTCATCAGCAGCCAGCTATTACTGCAGGTCTAAATACTAAATAATCCCTGCTGCGTCCTATTATCGGCTTTTCCATGAAGGCTTATACGGCTTCAACAACATTCAGAGTGCAGATTTGCTAAAGCCAGGATATTGGGACCGGAAACTTGCTGGCAATGATATCCTACCTTAATCTCTCCAGGCCTAACTACTCCAAAGAATGTTTGGAGCATGATGAGATTTCCCTCTTTGTTTAGCACAGCAGAAAAACAAAGTAAAGCCTCGAGGACATTTCGTTTGATTAAAGAACATAAACAGGGTTTTTGTTTTCCAGGACCAGCTATAAATTTATTAAATCAGTCTGTAATCTGATTTATCCAACACGTCATTACTGTACTGTTGACATGTCATGGAAAAAACAAAAAAATAAAAAACAAAACCCAGAAAACCTGTTTACGCCAATAATAAGTCTTGGAACAGTTCCTTTAATAAACATTTAACATATGTGATATTGTGAGACAAATTCAAAAATACAACTGTTAAAGAATGAAAGTGTTCGGAACGTCTTCGTCTTAGCGAAGTTGTTCTTTTTGAATTTTATCCAACTCTAAAACACTGGAGCAATACAGTAAGATGGCAAACACAGTATTTGCACAGTATCTGCATTTGTGGCACCGATCCACTCCCAATCCACTACTAGGGCATGAATTATACAAACGGCAAGCTTAAATTAAAAAAATAAAATAAAATGTGCAAAGCCTTCACAAAAATACATTGGGTTTTTTTTTTCTCATCTCATACAAACATAGACTTTCTGATCTACAGATGATGTGAATTACATCAGATCTCACATTAAAAAGTCCTTTAAAAGGCGATATATTTTGTCAGCACAAGCTGTTAGACCTCTTATTATTTAAACGCTTCTATCAACAAAGTCTTAAAAAACTGAGCTGTAAATTGCACCGATCCCTGATTGCCACTGCTAATAGGAATTCAAATGGTAGACGGAGCTTTAAATGCTTTTAAAACATGCTCCGCACACTGCGCTCTTTGTCTTTCTTGCCAACAAAGTCACACGTGAGGCTCAGCGTAAAAATACGAACTCGAAAACCAGCCTGAGGTGCTGATGCGTCTGTGGCCAAGCGTTAAGTGCCAAACAACAGGGTGAGAAAGAAGCTAATCCAGCAGCATTCACAGCCACATCAATAATGAACGCTCTGAAGCCAAGTGTGTCCCATCACAGTGTCTCGGCAGCTATTTAAAACCTGACGGTGTAACAAGCAGACGAAAGACTCGGATATAAACCTCGAATGGAAATAAACTGCATCTTTAAACTAAGGAAGGGGAAAAACCCCTGATTCTTAGATACGTCATGATGAGAATTACCAGAGTCGGACGTTTACACATGCTAGTGCATAAAAGTTTCAAGTTTCCAAGAAAAATAATTTTCAATAATCATCCTGGAGTTTAAAAAAAAAAAACACTGTACAAGGTCAAAATCAAAAATCATAATCACATCATGGCACACTGAATCAAACACAGATCATATTAAAAGGATATCGGGCACTTTTCTATGGTTTATAATCACTTAAGTTATTATAATTTTCACACTATTTCATAAAGTTTCCATTGTCAGTAAAATCGCCATAAGTTTGAATATTTTTATCCACCTTATTATATTTGTATTTATTCTATTTGTTATTATATATTTGCCATTCATTTATATTTCTTGTGCACGGCTTTCATGTAAATTAGTGTCAGCTTTTGAAACCCTGTACCTAATAAAGTCTATTATTATTATTAAAAATAATTTTATTATTTATTTATTATTCATTCATTTATTTATATGAATAATAATATGAATAATATGAATGAATAATATGAGATGAGAGGAGACGAGAGGAGAGAAGAGGAAAGAAGAGGAGAGGAGACGAGAGGAGAAGAGAGGAGACTAGAGGAGAGAAGAGGAGACTAGAGGAGAGAAGAGGAAAGAAGAGGAGAGGAGACGAGAGGAGACTAGAGAAGAGGAGAGGAGAGGAGAGGAGACAAGAGGAGACTAGAGGAGAGAAGAGGAGAAGAGAGGAGAGAAGAGGAAAGAAGAGGAGAGGAGGAGAAGAGGAAAGAAGAGGAGACGAGAGGAAATGAGAGAGGAGAAGGGAGGAGAGGAGACAAGAGGAAAGGAGAAGGGAGGAGAGGAGAGGAAAGGAGAAGAGAGAAGAGGAGAAGAGAAGAGAGGAGAGAAGAAGAGAGAAAATGAGAGGAGAAGGGAGAAGAGAAGGGAGGAGAGCAGAGGAAAGGAGAAAGTTCTGCTATAGCAGTCAGGTAAGGTCACAACTCAGCATTGACGTCCTCCATTTACAACACTGCACTGCTGAGCTACGACGCTAATTCTTACAGATCTCTGTCTGGGCCTGTAATGTACTTTCTCTCTCTCTCTGTCTTTCTCTCTCACACACACCTCTGTTCTGCCCTGCATGCTCTCCATGCCTTTCAGCTGCTGACGTCTGTTGATTTGTGTCAACATGTGTGCTTGTCTTCTGCGAGATGGGAGAAAAACATACCTCCACACACAGCAAGGCAAACAAGAGGATGTACTTAAAGTGTCACCATAAAGCCTCGCCTGACACGAACAGACACACTGTGTTCTGCCCTGAGGTGTTTCTGCCTTCCGTTAAAAAATGCCACAGAGACGGACGAGCGTGTTCGACATGGTTGGGTCTACATGAAGAAAACAGAGAGATGAGAAGAGCAACATGGCCCACATTCCTTGGAATGATCCCTGATTCGTACCCTGTCAATAATTATACACTCATTTGAGCCTTTTAGCCTTGTTTCAAATTCTGCTGAATGTGCAGAAATTCCTTCATGTATCAGTGGAGAAGGTGGAGGAGTGGAGAAGGTGGCTAGCGATGGCTCTCCACCATTTCAACAGGTTGTTCCGAAAGAAACGACAGTCCTTCATGAGACCTTTATAATTAAATATTTGGAGTAACGTTCTAGGACTGTGTTCGAGCTACACAAGTATGCTAGGATAGATAGGGCACTTTTAAAACTTTTGTTTACCTTTATTTATTTGGGTGCTATCACTTACCTTTATTTATTTACTTGGGCGCTATCACTCACCATGTTCTGTTATCACTTGCTATATCGCTTGTTACGTCAATCGTGCCTTGAGGTTTCATCTAGAATGTAATAGAGCTGTATACATAGCCATGGTAAACAGCATATGGATAGGGCTAATTTTTTTTTTTTTTCAGACACACGCCAAGCAACAGTAAGAAATCTGAGAGGCAGAGTTGCGTGTGAGTGCGACTTAATAATAAACAGCTCCTCCATTTTTGAGAATTCGCAGGGTCACTTGAATAAATTTGTCACAAAATAGAAAAGTAACTGCCACCAGAAGCAAATTGAAATCCTTCACGTCATGTGTCATTCAACCTGAATGCAGAATCTTTTTATCTAAAAATGCAGAAAGGGTCTTGCATATCGCCGTAGCAAGGGGTCACAAGTGGGAAATGCTACAGCTAGATTAGCGATTCTGGTGCTGAAACAAAGCTGTCCATACACAACTTACATTTATAGATGTGTTCAAGAGCTACAAGACAAATAAATGAATAAATAAATAAATTAATGGATAAATAAATAAAACGGAAGGGAACTCGGTAGAGTGCAGACTTCCGTCCAACCCACATACGTATCCGGATCCTGGATCCACATACATATCCGGATTTGCATCAAAATCTACTCAAATGTTCCTTGGCCCATGGCCCACCTTTTCTCCAAATTTCATCCAAATCCATTCACTGTGTTTTGAGTTACGTTGGGAGCAGTAAAAAAAATCCTGGATTCACATACATATCTGGATTCTGGATCCATATACATATCCAGATTTGCATCAAAATGTAATCTATTGTTCCTTGGCCCATGACTCACCTTTCCACCAAATTTCATCCAAATCTGTTCACTATTTTTTGAGTTCTGTTGGGAAGAGACAAAAAAAAAAAAAAATTGGATCTGCATACATATCTGGATTCTGGATCCCCATACAAAGCTGGATAGGCATCAAAATCTAATCAATTATTCCTTGGCCAAGGCCCCACCTTTCCTCCAAATTTCATCCAAATCTATTCACTCCTTTTTGAGTTACATTGGGAAAAGACAAAAAAATCCAGGACCTGCATACATATTTGGATCCTGGATCCACATACATAATCAGATTTGCATCAAAATCTAATCAATTGTTCCACAGCCCATGGCTCAGCTTTCCTCCAAATTTCATCCAAATTTGTTCACTACTTTTTGAGTTACCTTGGGAAAAGCCAAAAAAATCCAAGATCTGCTTACATATTTGGATCCTGGATCCACATACATAGCCGAATTTGCATCAAAATCTAATCAACTGTTCCTTGACCTTTCCTCCAAATGTAATCCAAATCCATTCACTACTTTTTGAGTTATGTTGGGAACAGGCAAACAAAGAAACAAACAAACAGAGGCGAAAATATAACCTCATCCACCAAAGTTGGTGGAAGTAATAAATAAATAAAGGGATAATCCTACCCAAAGTTTGAACGCAGATGAGACGTTTCGTTAAGACATGCTCAGTGTCTGATGCTTACGTCTTCTGTTCTTGTTCTAACGCAAGGAAAAGTAAAGGGCGTATGCAGCTATCTGTTTATCATCCTGCAAATCTTACATTCACCCAAAAGCCATCACTTAGCGATCCCGCCTCCAAACCTCCAGCTCGTCTTGTTGTGCCAAGAAGCAACTTTATTGACTAAATGAATTCAAATCAAAGGGAAATCGTGCAGCTGGGGCTTTTCACTGAACTATTTATGACATAATTACTGTACATGCTTTTGGAAAACTCTGATCCGTTATGATACTATTACAAACCTGTCCATATGCATGCATCTCATTGCCCTCGCGCTGTTTGTGTGTGTTTTTGTGAGTAGTAAGTGAACTGACAGGATATTTATGTTGTTCTTGAAGTCAAAACTAGAGCTCCTGCCCTTTATCACACAGCAGATCGATAGCACCACATCCCCCAGCAATCCAACTGTAATATTTCTTTGTTTTAGAGACGTGTTTGTGTGAAAAGATTTTAACTCATGTCTGGGCTCAACGCCACTGCGTGGGCCACATGCTTCGGAAACAAAGCGAGAGGGAGGGGGAAAAAGCAGGAGCTAGTACTTTTTGTGTCATCTCAAAATTTATGACTGTATTCAGAAAGTCGTCAATTTTCAAAATCTAATTTCACTAAGTGAGAAAATAATAAATCCAATTAAAATATTTTGCTGAACTGATACAATGCGGAACAGAAATCTGACTGATTTTTATCTGATTTATATCCTGTTTGGATATAAATACGAACCAACAAAGCGTCTTTAGCACATTCTCCATTGCGGTTTATCCAATCACGTGCATTTACTTAGCAAATTACGTCGCTGAAGGAAGCTCATCGGTCCATAGCTCCAAGGCTACAGGCATTCTCTCAAAAAGGTTTCGAAGATTTTTCATTTTACTGACATTTCTCATTTGATAAGCAAGCAACACAATAAAGGCTGTTGTAGTGCTCGTCAAACGTAGTAAGAAAAATCACTAATAGTTAAACGTTATTGGCTGTAGTTGCTTATTTTAAAGTGTCGTCGAAAATCCCTGTGCTAGAGGATAGTGCCTGGGATGCACTCATCATTCTCAGGAAGAATCCAATTCACGAATCCAAGAGCGCCTCATGAGCGTAGATTTTGAGAAGTTATCAGACTTCATGCTATCGGCTACATTTTTAGAGTGAACGCTTAAAGTGCATGCGAAAATCAACAACGTAAAATCCTCCTGATTCCTGCCCAAGTGGGTCTCTTTATATTTATTCTCTCCACATTGACTGGATTTTGAGAAACAGAGCATTTTTATTTTTTTCAAATTCAATAAGTAAAAACTTTACACAAAACGTCCGACGAAATCATTTCCGCTTAGAATGTAACCAAACCGGCGAAATGACAGGAGCAATTTGTGAAAAATGCGATAATAATAATAATTCATGAAAAAAAGATGTGTTCTTATCATCAAATACTTTTATTCTATATTTTGTTGCTTTTTTTGTATTTTTTGGGGTTTTGTTTGCGAGTAGAGTTTTTATTTCGTCCTCGGTTGGTTCAGCAACACGCTCCGCCATTTTGTTCTTCTCTCCTCACGGTATATGAGCTGATATCCTAGTAGTAGAGTAGGCAATCAGAGCGCGCGATTGCTCATATGCACTGAATGTGGATAGAATAATTGATAAATAGCCATATTTTTAAAATCCTTGTTTAGTCAGAAAGGTGATTAGTCTTTAAAATGAATTTAAAACGTATCGAGTTGCGAATGAGGTCTTCATGACGATTAAAATTTGTTGAACCTGCCCCTATGGACGCAATGCCACCGCACGAATCAGGATCTTTAACACTACGTTCTTGTCTGTTTCATCATCAGCGCAGTGATGACAGCCAGCCTTAATGTGTCGCAGCTTTGCCTCAACACTCCGAGGCTGATTTCTGCCACCAGCTGCCGTTGACGAGCCTCTACACATCCGCGCGCTCAGCTCGGCCATGTGGGAGCGTCTCCAAACGGCTCCTCACACGCCGGTGTTGACACTCTCTAAGCTCACAAAAACTAAGCATGGGACACATGTTTGTTCGCTGCCCATTTCTGTCAGTGTCCCTTTGTGCGATGGATTAGCTGAGATAAGTATTTCGATGTTTACACAGGTTTCCAGTGAAGATACATGACAGGGCTGGTATCAGGCTCCAGGGAAAGAGGAAGCAGTGGGAACGTTTGATAAAACGGCCCGATACGTTGCGAGTCCTGAGGCTGCACATAAACAGCCGGCGTGTTTAAACGCAGATAAGCGCACGTGGTTGGCTGGACGTGCAGGTACGCAACAGGTTTCATGCCATTTCAAGCAACAGAGAAACAAAATTAAACACATAGCTGGAAGCCATTACTCAGTTCTGCGTCAGCCGAACAATGAACAATAGCACATGAAACCCAGCGGGACGCCATTAAGCCCGTGAACTCTGTTTCTGTGTCCTTTTTTAAATCTCTCAAACACTTTGCAAAGAAGGAATGCAGTGTGCCAACAATTTCCAGAGTTCAAAAAAAGTTAAAGAAGCTTTAAAGGTGTACATGTGTACGTACAATAAGACGATACGTTACACACAACCAAGCGTGGCCTGATTAACTGCGTGTCATAGCAACCAATAAAAGTTGAAAAAAAGTTTCTGAAAATATTTTTTTTCTTGTGAGGACACAATATTGCTTGAATTATCATTAAAGCACGTGATATGTACCATATAATGTAACACTTCAGGGCATGCAGTGACAGAAAAATAATCAACGACAAATAATCAATTGTTGCCGTCCTGAATGAAATATTTTCCTGTAACAGTGTGTCCTGAAGCGTTTCATTTCTCTTATTTTGTCTATGTGAAGAAAGAAACGTTGACTTTTTATCCATTTATAGTTACATTTAAAACAGCAGATTTGAATTCTCGAATCTGATTGGTCAGAAGTAGTTCGTCAAGCGACAGGTTTATATCAATTCACACATTACTGTTTCTACTAACAGCGCTGATGCATTTTGTTGTTTAACTAAGAAAAACGTACATTGATATAACGACTTTTGTATTAGGAGACATTTACTGAACGTTTTTATGAAAGGAGTCTCGAGTGTCAGCACTTTGTAACAGTCGCTGTGTTTTGCAAAATTTCAGGACACAGAAGTTTACGCTTTCTGGGTTCTCCGTAAAATGACACGTGAGAGCAAGAACTTGTGTCGTTGACGTTCTACAACGTTTAATCCAGTGTTGTAGTCGAGTCGCTAAACCTCGAGTCCGAGTCCCCAGAGTTCAAGTCCGAGTCATTAAAGAAGAGTCGAGTCCACTATTGATCCGAGTTGAATCTAACACAAGCCCCGCCCACTATCAACAGGGCAAATAACATGTGAGAGGGTTAACACTAGCTAGTTCATCGGTCAGGAACCAAGCCCCGCTATTAACAGAGAGTGTGGGTGGAGTCTCGCCAAACGACGAGTGAAGTTCGAGGTTGTCCCTATCGTCTCCTCGATAGTTCTTCTACATTTTTTCCAACTGTACAAGAAGTCCATCCATCCAACCATTATCTCTAGCCGCTTTATCCTGTTCTACAGGGTCGCAGGCAAGCCGGAGCCTATCCCAGCTGACTACGGGCGAA
>JANZLB010000002.1:56174857-56188326 GCA_026167865.1 Notarius quadriscutis | reverse complement strand
ATTCAATTTTGGCGGTGATCCGGATCACCTTCTGGATCCCGGATTTTTTTAAAATATTCTTGGCGGAGGTCTGCGCTCTCCAAGTGCTTTTCTAGTTTTTTTTTTAGATATTACCGAACTAAACATATATCACAATGACCAAATAAGTTTCACCAATTTTATGAAATCAAAAGGCTGTCTTGCTTGAAATTTGGTCATTGTGATATCTGTTTATTTCTGTTTACGTTTGACTATGCGCTGAAAGTTGCATCGTTTTGCCACTAAATGAACAGCTGATCACACCGAGGTAAACAACATTCGCATCGAAGCTTCCATTCACATTTTTAAGACCGAAAGTCTGACAGAGCCAATGGACCCTACGCATGAAATAGAGGTTAGTATATTTTTCGTCTTTATGAATATCAGAGTTAGCGAATAATATGCAGCATTTAGTGCATTTTATGTAAGAAAATATGTTTTTTTGCAGCGAGCTTTATCTGTTTGATCTGGTCAGTCACTCATCCCAATGAAGTCCTGTTTCTTCATAGATCATATTTCTCAATAATTCTGTAATTATTATCTTACCCGTCTAACAAATAGCTGGCAAAACTTTTGTGCATTTAATTGGCCCGATTCCATTTTCAGATCATTCCATCATGCTCACTGATCGCCGATATTTATTAGTTTGGTCCTGCGTTTCCTTTCCTTTGCAACGTAACATCTTTTCTTCTCGCTTTCCGTTACCGTAGTCCGTCTTCCACGTTTCATTCGCACACACCCATCACATCCTCCATTTTGCTCTTCTATTTCAAATTTGTATCCCACAATGCTTTGCGCAAAACAGGAAAAGCCCACCACATGATGTATGATGTAGTTTTTTAAAATGGGTCATGTTGAAGCAGACCGGAATGGAGGATAATTTAGAGGCACATGCCCCTAAATTCATTACATGGTATATGATTCGGGTTCAGTAGCTTTCAGTCCACTAAACAAAAATAGCTGGGTGTCAAGGAAAATTCTTTCTATGACCTACACTTGAAAAATCTGAAAGGCAGTCTACCTTCAATAACACTTTTTAATCGTATGGGATCTGAGGATACTAATGTTGCAGTTGGAATTTTTTGTCCATTCTTGCTTGATACAAGACTTCAGCTACTCAACAGTTTGTGGTCGCTGTTATCTGATTCTCCTCTTCATGACGTGCCATACATTCTCAATAGGAGACAGATCTGGGCTGGCAGCAGGCCAGTCAAGCACACGCACTCTGTGTCTACGAAGCCATGCTGTTGTAGCCCATGCAGAATCAGGCCTGGCATCATCCTGCTGAAATAAGCATGGACTTCCCGGGAAGAGACGTTGCCTTGATGGCGATATATGTCTAAAATCCCAACACACACCTCCATGTCAGTGGTACCTTCAAACAGATGCCGTGCTTGCCCCCTATACTATCACAGATGCTGGATTTTGCACCTTTCTCTGATAACAAACTGGATCATCGTGTTCCCCTTTGGCACAGAGAACTCGATATTTAGTTTTCCTGAAAATAAACTGAAACATGGACTCATCTGATCACAGCACACTGTCTTTCGGACCATCTGAGATGAGTTTAGGCCCAGAGAAATCGGCGGCGCTTCTGCATAGACTTGATGAATGGCTTCCACCTTGCGTAATACAGTTCCAGGTTGCATTTCTGGATGCAGCGGCGGACTGGGTTAAGTGACAACATTTTTCCGAAGTACTCCCGAGCCCATGTGGCTATATTTATCACATTAGCATGACGGTTTATTTATCACATTAGCATGACGATAAATCATAAATAAATGACCAAGTATAATATTTTTGTCTCATTTGTTGAACTGGGTTCTCTTTATCTACTTTTAGGACTTGTGTGAAAATCTGATGATGTTTTAGGTCATTTATGCATTAGGTCTTATTCTTTCATGCACAGTGTGTGTTGGTTGTCCTGTACAAAACAGGAAAAGCCCACCACATGATGTATGATGTAGTGACGTGCCATACATTCTCAATAGGAGACAGATCTGGGCTGGCAGCAGGCCAGTCAAGCGCACGCACTCTGTGTCCACGAAGCCATGCTGTTGTAGCCCATGCAGAATCAGGCCTGGCATGATACTATAGTATTGTCACATCACAGTCAGATTCTGGCCACAACATTGCTATTGGCTATTGACAGTTTTGCAACCCTGCACATGCAACACACACACACTACCATGTCAGTATCACTAGACAGGATATACACAAGTCTTTGAACCCTTGACTCATTTATATAATGCATAAAAACATAATGTGCGCGTACGCACACACACACCTGGTTATTACTATAGTATTGTCTCTGCGCTTGTCCTGTTTCAATATTTCACCCACACACACACAGTGACTAACGCCCAAACCCCACTAGTCAGGACATTTTGGAATCTTCATTGCCATGGCAACAGCAGCCAGTGATGACTAAGACATGTTTGTCGATTGGATCTCATCTGTTTGCAGTGTGAATACAAGTGAAAGACTGAAAATGTGGATGTATTATGGCATGGAAAGCAAAATGAGTTCTAAGCTCTTTAAATATTGTCCCCGTGCACATGAACACACACACTTGGGTCCCTGCACATGCAAAACACTAATAATCTTATTTAAAAAACTGTTCCAAGTGTGTACATACAGCATGTTTTTTTTTTTTTTTTTCCGCAGACGTATTCTCCTGGCAAAAAAGAAAGGTGGACGTGCATATGAGCAGGTTTGCGTGCTCCTGTATGACTCATTTTGTTCACACGGGTTCATATCTTTTACCCCAGAAATGTCATGGAAGATTGGAGCAGCTGAGCATCCTCACAGACTCACACATTCCCACACTCGCTCACACGCACACATATACACAATCACGCACTTTGGATTAGAGTCAGCTGTCGCAATTATACCTGGCCCAGTGCCTTTTGTCCGGCCTCGACTCCACAAAAACATTTAAAGGTCGTTAGGGCAGGAAGGCTGGTGCTCAATAGTAGACATTGCCATACGAGCTGAAAATAAAGGGTGCAGCTGTGGTGCCGTTATTAACAGATGGTGGCACGCCCTCCATATGGTTTTGGAAAACTGGCCTGCTCTGACACCGCAATGTCGTCAAACGCAAACCTGGCTCACCTCGTCAGTGATCATCATGTACGCGTGCCTGGTTCAGAATGATGCCAGTCGATAATCCAAACGAGTCTGATTTCCAGGATTAGAGTCAGGGAACCTGCTGTTGAAAGCCCAGGACTCCCTGAATCAATCTTCTCCAATAGATGACATTGTTGTGATGGTGCCAGTTGGCTTTCAAGTGCTCCACAAAAAGAAAGCGATAAGCCAAATGAACCACTGTGAACATGAGCACACTGCAGACTTCCACTGCACACACCTGATAGTTGTTGGACATATTGGGGTTCACTCTGAACTTGGTTTCCCTATGTCCAGGTTATGGTGTCACTTTTACGCCAGATCTTTCAGAATCTTTTTTTTTTTTTAACCCATTTTCTTCCAATTTGGCATTGCCAGGTCCTACCAACTAGGCCAATGTCTGTGTAAGTTCATTTTATATAGGACATCGAGGTAGTAAAGTGTTTAAAAACGTTTACTTGGAATCCATCCATCCATTCATTATCTGTAACCGCTTATCCTGTACAGGGTTGCAGGCAAGCTGGCTATGAGCGAGAGGCAGGGTACACCCTGGACAAGTTGCCAGATCATCACAGGGCTGAGACACAGAGATAAACAACCATTCACACTCAATTTAGAGCCACCAATTATCCTAACCTGCATGTCTTTGGACTGCAGGGAAACCAGAGCACCTGGAGGAAACCCACACAGACATGGGAAGAACATGCAAACTCCACACAGAAAGGCCCTCGTTGGCCACTGGGCTTAAACCCAGAACCTTCTTGCTGTGAGGTGACAGTGCTAACCACTACACCACCGTGCCGCCCTATACTTGGAATCATTGGACTATAAAACAAAGAAGACATTTAGCAGACGTTCTTATCCAGAGCAACATCCCCAGAGCAGCTTGGGGAGAAGATGCCTTACTCAAGGGCACTTCAGTCATTCCTGCTTGTCTAGGGAATCAAACTAGCAACCTTTTGGTTCCAAAGCTGCTTCTCTAACCACTAAGCCATGGCTTTCCAAAAATGTTTCAGGGTTCATCCAAACAGTAAAAGTGCGACAGGAAGTAGCTCTGTAACAGGACTTTATGGAGAAACCATCTTGCTCCACCTCACAAATGGGAGCACCACCACCACCACCACAAGCTGCTAAGAACACCATTTTCTCTGGCAAGGACAATTCCGTTAATAACATTTTAACTAGTCATGTGACTAACATCTCATGTCATGCTCTGATCATGTGACTCCCTTGTATGTATTTTTTGCTAGGGTTACTTCCTGTCACACTTTTCAACTGACGAAGGTGTTTGGATGAACACCAAAACATCTTGTTTGTTTGTTTGTTTTTTAAATCGTTAAGCATACCAGCTAGATCCCACCTCCTGCCAAAAGATGTGGAGCTTCTTTGTTCGAAGACTTGTTTATGCACCAAGAGGAAAATACTAACCGCCCTGCTCCATGAACTCAGTTAGTGTCATTTGGATCAACAGTGAAGAAAATAATGCCACCCTGCCCACCCAGAGAGCAGTCTCACTCCCAGCTGTGAACGTCTACAGCATCATCAGGATTCAAGCGTGTGATCTCAATGATGATGATGATGAGCGCTTTTCTGTTGCTCCATTAATCAGTATCCAGAGCAAACATCTGTGTTTACCATCACATGAAAGTAGAAGGAGTGCTGAAATGATGTTTGTCCTTTGGGTCGAAGATGACTTCAGTTTGGTGGGTGGCTGTTGTGGGTCCAGAGTTGATTGATGAAGCCAATCCAGGCTTTGAAGGTACGCCCACATGTCAGGCACATGTGGGTAGGTCCTGTAATGGGGGTGAGGATAGTTCGAGTCTTCCACGCAGCTTGTTTCTTCTGGGCTTTGGCGATACGTTTCATCTCTGCTGCAAGTGCACCACTGGTGAGCTTTGCTTACCATGCTGGATGATCCTGAGCAAGCGATTCCCAGGAGTTGAGGTTGAGTTCTAGGGTTTTGAGGGACACTTTGAGATTGTCCTTGAAGCGTTTCTTCTGCCCCCCCAGATGAGCATTTGTCTTGGCACAGCTCTCCATACAGCAACTGTTTGGACAGTTGACTGACTGTCTGGCATCCTGACAGCATGGCCGGTCCATCTGGCTTGGGCTTTCTGCAGACGAGTGTTAACACTGGGAAGTCCAGCCCCCAGTAGAATGTGCACGTTCCACATGCCAAGGTTAAGTACCTTCACTTTCTTATTATTTATTTTCTAATTTGTTTTATTTCAGCCACTGAGTGTGATCCCCACTTCACGTGAGGTGAAGCAGGCTATGTTTGGGGCACCTTTTTAGCCCCTTCCTCCATGGACGTGAGCAGAGTGAAGCCTAAACAGGGCTGCTCAGACACCCAGGGGCAGAGAATGTGAGGAGTTTTAACTCATTAGCAAAATTATGGAACTGTATCACACCAAGACGGTGACTCATGGAAAACATCATGACTCTGCATCGACCTCAGAGAGTTTTGAGTCACAGGGATGTAATTTGTGGTTGACGTTCGCGAATAGAGCCGTGAAACAAAAGACGAATATACCTTTTCTCTGTTACTGCTTTTGTGTTATCGTTTCTTTCACTGTAAAATCAAAACATTAGGCTTAGAACGCCATGCTCAGACTCACCAATCTGAGACAAGTGCTGCAAATTCTTCATCAGATTTCACGCCTGTTTCATCCTTCAGTCAATTCCAGCCTTCGATCTGTCCCTTCATGAAAATTCCTAAATGCGGACAACCTTTTGGTTTCCATTGCTTTTCTGATGCGCTTTCTAGCTGATTTGCTTTCATATTTTCCTTTTTTTTTCTGATAGCTTTTAGCTGGAGGGAGAGCCGAGTCTGCCATGTTTGCTCACGCCGATTTGTTTTGGTTAAAAGTAGGTCAAACACGCCCCACGGTGGTCACGTGATATTGTTGTTCGCTTGCTTCAGCAATCTCTGGAATCGTAAAACGTGGGACACTGTTTATCTCGGCAAAACATTTACACACAGGGTACACTGTGTGTGTGTGTGTGTGTGTGCAGCAACGCAACATCTCGAAACTCCAACAGCAATAGAAATAGAACATTTTTGCCCAGAATTCGACTTTGCAGTCAGAATCTGTAAGCTTTACATTTCACTCTGCTCACTTAGCAGAACTATTGTCCTTTTAAAGTATAAAATACCTATTTGCTTTAATTTAAAGCATTTATTTATTTAAAAAAAATATATAAAGAAAGAAGACTACGTTAAAATGGCACTAACGGAAACATGAAGCAATCAAGTGGCAATACCAGTCCAACCCAGTAGATGGAGATGGTGGTAACATGCTCACCATTTCCATTGAGTATGCAACCCAAAGGAAGTTTCCCATCATGGACTAAATGTAATATTAGCTTTTAACTAATAGTGTGTGTGTGTGTGTGTGTGTGTGTGTGTGTGTGTGTCAGGAATTGGCTATGCATCCATCGTGATCGTGTCCCTGCTGAACATCTACTACATCGTGATCCTGGCTTGGGGTTTGTATTACCTGCTGCAGTGTTTGCGGAGCGAGCTGCCGTGGGCGCGCTGTCACCACAGCTGGAACACCCCCTACTGCGTGGAGGACACCATCCGTAAGAACAAAACCCTCTGGGTGTCGGCCAACATCACCAACTTCACTTCTCCCGTGTCTGAGTTCTGGGAGTGAGTGCACATGACATCATCACACACACACACACACACACACCATCTTTAAGGGTTTTAATATGGTTCAGTGAATGGGGTATCAAGCTGTGAATATTTAATTGTCCTCTGGGTGAGGATTTAAATCAATAATCCGCAGAAAGTATGTTCTACATCATAAATATACATACGCAGGCAGATAGCCGATGATGTCATACTGTACATGTTGTTGTGAAGCCGCCATCCTGGTGCTTCGTCTCTGCTGTGTAGAATGGAGTCGGTTTAAATATTCCCCTAAAAAACTCCACTGGGATAAAAATATACCCATAATGGCAAGTATAAATGAGAAAGCTTTCTTTCTTTCTTTCTTTCTTTCTTCACCTGTTTCTTCCTGTTGTGCTCAGTTTGTGTCGAATTATCTCATTCATTGTTCTCTGATTCTCTCTCTCTCTCATTTTTGTTCTTTACTTCAGCCTCTGTCTTTCTGACATTTGCCATTTTCTCTTTCCCTTTTTGTTTCTGTTTCTATCTATCTGTTTCTCTGTATCTCTATCTGTCTCTCTCTCTGTTTCTCTCTCATTTTTGTTCTCTACTTCAGCCTGTCTTTCTGACATTTGCCACTTTCCCTTTCTGTTTCTCTTTGTATCTATCTATCTATCTATCTATCTATCTATCTATCTATCTATCTATCTGTCTGTCTGTCTGTCTGTCTGTATCTCTATCTGTCTGTCCATCTGTCTGTCTCTGTCTCTATCTGTCTGTCCATCTGCCTGTCTGTCTGTATCTCTGTCTGTCTGTATCTCTATCTCTCTGTCCATCTGTTTATCTATCTGTATCTCTATCTGTCTGTCCATCTGTCTGTCTCTGTCTGTCTGTATCTCTATCTGTCTGTCTGTATCTCTATCTCTCTGTCCGTCTGTCTGTCTGTCTGTCTGTCTGTATCTCTATCTCTCTGTCCATCTGTCTGTGTCTGTCTGTCTGTATCTCTGTCTGTCTGTATCTTTATCTGTCTGTCCATCTGTCTCTCTATCTTGTTTTCTCTCTCTCGCTTGCTCTCATTTTTGTTCTCTACTTCAGTCTCTGTCTTTCTGACATTTGCCATTTTCTCTTTCCCCTTCTCTCTCTCTCTCTCTCTCTCTCTCTCTGTGTATTTGACCCTCGGCTCTGCTGTGTTCCTCAGGCGTAACGTGCTCAGTTTGTCGTCAGGGATTGATGAGATGGGCAAGCTGAAGTGGGATCTTGCCCTCTGTCTGCTCGCCGTCTGGGTCATCTGCTTCTTCTGCATCTGGAAAGGAGTGAAATCCACCGGCAAAGTGAGACAGTGGGACAAAGGGAGGGAGGGAGGGAGGGAGGGAGGAAGGTATGGTGGGATGAAGAGAAAAAGATAAAGGAACAGAGGGTCAAATTAGACAGGAGCGTGTGTGCGTGCACGTGTGTGTGTGTGTTCATAAGATGCATCAAAACAATATGTGAAGGAAGAGGATGGAAATAGACTTTACTTAACTGTGTGCATAACTGAATAAATTGTACTTTTTTTTTTTACAGAGCTCTTTGACTAATTTGATGATGTCACTGTTTAATCTCCCTCGGTCATGTAGGTGGTGTATTTTACCGCCACCTTTCCGTTCCTCATGCTCATTGTGTTGTTGGTGCGAGGCTTGACTCTGCCCGGTGCTGCCGAGGGTATCAAGTTCTACCTGTACCCCGACCTGAGCCGCCTTCAAGACCCTCAGGTATGACCCGTGTGTGTGTGTGTTTAATAAAAATAGATAACAACGCTAAAACAGCTGTAAGTCATGATTAGGATTAGATTAAAGTGCTCTCTCTCTCTCTCTCTCTCTCTCTCTCTCTCTCTCTCTCTCTCTGCAGGTGTGGATTGATGCAGGGACTCAGATCTTCTTCTCTTATGCTATTTGTCTTGGTGCAATGACCTCACTTGGAAGCTATAATAAATATAAATATAACTGCTATAGGTAAGGACTGACTTGTGTTCTTTCTAAACTCTTCTTTAGCTGTATGATTCACTTTCAGGCCTGAATTTAAGTTCAGAGAGCAGACGGACAGTAGGTCGGGTCATCTGGCCTGTAAATGTAAACACTTACAGTATATCAGGTCCTTCATGGTTGCTTTTCCCTTTAATTATCTATCTGGTTTCTGGATTAAAAATAAATAAATAAATAAATAAATAAATAGAAGTCATCAGACCGTTGAGGTTAAGCAGGGTTCCCCCTGGGTTCTGCAAAACATTCTCCACTTATTTCCTTGAAAAATAAAGTCAAATAAGTATCTTCACTTTTTCTTAGTCTGTATTTTTTTTCTTCGTTCCCGACTTGTCAAAGTGGACTAATACAGGTTTATACCAACCAAACTGGCACAATTCAAATCTTTGTACAGATACAGCTAGGCTTCTCCATTAGACATAAAATTTGGGCTCCACTGCAGCCTCTGATAAGAACGACTTGATTTTGGGTGCCCTGTGCACTATCAAGTTAAAGTAAACCTCTTTAGTTTGAGCTTACTGAAGGTTATTTTAGCAGGGAATTATTCAAAAGAGGTACTAGGATCCCTTTAGCCTTTACTTCAACACAAAACTTGATTTGCAAGTTACAAGGGAACAGAGTCGAGAAGAGTCTTGGAACAAACCAACAATGAAGGAATTTGAATTTCTCATCGATTTATGAACCGAACACAAACTGACACGGCGTTTTAAATCATACGTTCGCCACGGGGACTCAACACACCACGCCCTCTGAAACATAACTCCCTTCAGTCGCTTGCCGGCTGCCTGCACTTTCACTTTGGCGATTTTTTATTTTTTTTTTAAACCGACCCCTGTATTGCTGACACTGTCCAATGTGCTTGGGGACAGTCGGGGCTCTGAGTGTTTTTTTTTTTTAACCAATCCCTGTATTACTGATGGGCGGCACGGTGGTGTAGTGGTTAGCACTGTTGCCTCACAGCAAGAAGGTCCTGGGTTCGAGCCCAGCGGTCAGTGAGGGCCTTTCTGTATGGAGTTTGCATGTTCTCCCTGTGTCTGCGTGGGCTTCCTCCAGGTGCTCCGGTTTCCCCCACAGTCCACCGTAGGTGTGAATGTGAGTGTGAATGGTTCTTTGTCTCTGTGTCAGCCTCCCGATGACCTGGCGACTTGTCCAGGGTGTACCCCACCTCTTGCCAGCTGGGATAGGCTCCAGCTTGCCTGCGACCCTGTAGGACAGGATAAGCGGCTACAGATAATGGATGGATGGATTACTGACACTGTCTGATGTGCTCGGGGACAGTCGGGGCTCTGAGTGTGTCTCTCCCTTGGCTGTCTCAGCCCTTAACATCTTTAGTGGTTGAAGAAGCCCCGCCGAAAAAACTTTGCCAGCTTAGACTGCACCATTGTTTATTTCACGCAGAGATAATTACATCACCACACCAGGCTGATTAAGACACACTGTGATTGGTCAAAAGCTTGGCGCTCATTTGGTCATTATGTGTTGTCGATTTTTTTATTGGTCACAAGCGCATGCTCATTGTTAACACTCTGACTTCCCAACATCTCTTCACTGGGATTGGATTTTGGCAGATGGAAGGATTTGTGGAGGAAAAGATGACTTGCGATAACGATAAAGATGACAAATACGTTTGTCACTGTGACGACTGCTAGTAATTTTCTCTTCGTTGAATTATTTTTAATTTTTACCAATTTTTTTAACCATTTCCCTTTATTTTCTTATCTACTTCCAACCTATGTGGGGTTTTTTGTGGATCCATGTTTACTTGTTTTTTGTTATTTTTCAACCAATTTACTTTAATTACATAAGAATTCTTCTCAGGTGTAAATTTGTTTAGAGTATCAGTAAATAAATTCTCAACCACAGTAGTAGAGTAATGCGACATTAATGTGTGTGTGTGTGTGTGTGTAGGGACTGCTTGTTGCTGGGATGCTTGAACAGCGGGACCAGCTTTGTGTCTGGGTTTGCCATCTTCTCCGTCCTGGGTTTCATGGCGCAGGAGCAGGGCGTGGCCATCGCTGATGTAGCTGAGTCAGGTAGGCTGGGGGTTAAAGGTCAACCATGCACTCGTACACTCATTTTATTTATTGCATGTATATTTAGAGCAGTGTTTATTAGTGTGTAACGGGCGTGTCTCTCTCAGGTCCCGGACTGGCCTTCATCGCGTATCCAAAGGCGGTCACTATGATGCCACTGCCCACTTTTTGGGCGATCCTCTTCTTCATCATGCTTCTGCTGCTGGGCCTCGACAGTCAGGTGCGTCTCCAGATTGTCTTCTTTGCATGTACACACATAAATAAAATTATTAGGCACGTATTCCCCAACCTCCCAAGATCAACAGGGGTGTCGATCTTGGGAGGTTGGGAAATATGTGCCTAATAATTTTATTAAAATGTGTTCATAAAATTAACACACATTTTAATAGAATTTTAATCGAGACTTCCAAACTCTAAACGTCTATTTGTACTTGAACAATTCCTAATTCCACAGGTCACTTTATACTATTGCACTTTATAATATTTTTGCTGCTGCATAATGTAATACACTTTCACATTTAATTCTGTGCGGAGCCAAATTGCAACGAAATTTCGTTCTGTGTACGCTTGTTGCATACTGAATGACAATAAAGGTTGTCTAAGTCTAAGTGACTTTCACAAAATCACTGCAAAGGTAAAGAGAGAGAGAGAGAGAGAGAGAGAGTGTTCATTGTGATGCTCACCCGACCATTTAATGATCATCTTTATGCTGTGATGCTTTGGGACACTCGATCCATGCTAAGATAAGAGATATGAGCTCTGGAGTGTGAGTGAAGTGGTATATGTGTGTTATGACAGGCATTCATAACTCACACTCACACTCGGTGAGGATATGAAATATTATCTTCAGCTCAGGCCATAAGCCTGCAAGCAAACATCGGTGGGTTATATTTAGTCACTTTGCGCATGATGAAAAGTTGAAATGTGTTGCAGCGATTTGAGTTTGCACAGTTGTCCATACACACACACACACACACACACACACACACGCTCATATAGTGGCGTCCAAACGTCTGAGACCACAATGAAAATCTGTGATTTTTCTTTTTTCCATGTAAAATTTTATACATTTTTAGAATCATTAAATTCAGTTCAGTATTTTGAATATTTAACAATTATTTGCCAAAGGCTCAGTGAATATCAGTGATTATTATACATAAAGGCCACTTTTTCCATGGAATAAAAACATGTATTCTATTCCCTTCTAGTTGGTTTATTGATAGCATGCAATATTGTTAGCATATCGCTTATCCTATGTGTATTACATCACTCTACCCAATGGAGAATGAGCATTGAATATGGCTTACGATATCGCATGGTTGTCAAGACAACATGATGTCACACGTCGGAGACGTAAAACTTCCGCACTAGCGAGTGAGTGACTGTGACAATTTGTAAACAAACATGGCCGCCAGGTTTGCTTTGTTAAAAATGGAAGATTTTGAGAGAATTTTGGCTGCCAGATTGCTCCATTGTAGTAGTTGTCGATGTTGATTTTAAAAGTAACGAAGAAAATCACATAGGGAAAAAAAAATATTCAGCTTGACTGCTCTACTGTTGGCGTTCGCTAACGCTACACCGGTTGGAAGGTAACTGGACTGCCACGCTAACAGCACCGATTCGCGGTTAAGCTAGCATTGGCCTTCGCTAATGCTTCTGCTACATTGGCTGTAAGGTAACTGCACTGCTGTGCTAACAGCACCCGGTCGTGGGTAAGCTAGCATTGGCCTTTGCTAACGCTTCTGCTACATTGGCTGGAAGGTAACTGGACTGCCATACTAACAGCACTGAGTCGCGGGTAAGCTAGTGTTGGCCTTCGCTAATGCTACTGTTACACTGGTTGGAAGCTAGCTGGACTGCCGCACTAACAACACTGAGGCACGGGTAAGCTAGTGTTGGCCTTCGATAATGCTTCTGCTACACTGTCTGGAAGCTAACTGCACCATTGCGCTAACAGCACTGAGTCGCCAGTAAGCTAGCATTGGCCTTCGCTAACACTACTGCTACACTGGCTGGAAGCTAAATGGACTGCCACATTAACAGCACCAAGTCATGGGTAAGCTTGCATTGGCCTTTGCTAATGCTACTGCTACACTGGCTGGAAGCTAACTGAACTGCCATACTAACAGCACTGAGTAGCAGGTAAGCTAGTGTTGGCCTTTGCTGACGCTACTGCTACACTGGCTGGAAGCTAACTGGACTGCCGCGTAACGGTACTGCTGCGCTAACAGCACAGAGTTGCGGGTACGCTAGCGTTGGCCTTTGAGAATGCTGATATGAAGAGTGTGTGTTTGTATAATAATAATAATAATAATAATAATAATAATATTGGCTGGCTTTTTTTGTGGTCTGTCAGAAAAATTCCATTCAGCTACTCGTCTTCGACTCGTTCAGTATCATGCAAGCTGAACAGACTATATCTGATAGACCACGATAAAAAAGCCAGCCAGTATTATTAAAATATACAATGGAGTTGTGGGCGGCACGATGGTGTAGTGGTTAGCGCTGTCGTCTCTCAGCAAAAAGGTCCAGGTTCGAGCCCCGTGGCCGGCGAGGGTCTTCCTGTGCGGAGTTTACATGTTGTCCGCGTGGGTTTCCTCCGGGTGCTCTGTCCGGTTTCCCCCACAGTCCAAAGACATGCAGGTTAGGTTAACTGGT
>JANZLB010000002.1:56139700-56151786 GCA_026167865.1 Notarius quadriscutis | reverse complement strand
GTCAGACAGAACTGAGGAAGCCTTTTGGATGAGAGGTGAAACGTTTTCAAGAATCTTCAAGCAAGTCCAGTTGCTCTCTTCTACCAACCACAGTTTACAGTTAGCCTAACCTGCATGTCTTTGGACTGTGGGGGATACCGGAGCACCCGGAGGAAACCCACACGGAGAACATGTAAACTCTGCACAGAAAGGCCCTCGCCGGCCACGGGGCTCGAACCCGGACTTTCTTGCTGTGAGACGACAGCACTAACCACTACACCACCGTGCCACCCCTTTACATAATTTGATTTTACTAATTTTTCAAACTTTGTATTCAGTATCCAATCATCTATGTGCCACCAATTTCCACATAAATATCGTGAAAAATAGAAAAGTTATTAAGAAAAAACATTTGATCTTATTGGTTAATGAGGCCCATTTTGGACCATGTGATCCTCATACTGAATATTACGGCAGTTTTCTAAAAATTAAGCCCTTTCTTCAATCTTTGGTTTGTAATATCTGAAAAACGGATAAACATTTTTATTCTGTAAAAAGTATGTATTCAATTCTGAATCCAATGAGAGCAGTATCAAGCAATTTGGATTGAATTTTCACCTGATATGCCTAGTTACAGTCCTGGGATTTAATTCACAACATCCTAGTCACTGTCCTGACGTAGCTTTTATATATTTCCATTTTTATATTTTTGATTAGGACGAACTGAATGAATGCTAATGTACTACATTCATCTTCAGTATGAACTTTATCCTGATTAATTTTGTGGTGGATCTGGAGTCTATACCAGGACTACTTAGGGTGAGGTGGGAATACGACCAGGATTAGAAGCCAGTTCATCACAGGACATCATGCACACATACACCCACACGCTGTTCTTCACACTCTAGGGGGAAGTTAGGGTTGCCAATCCATCTACTGGCATGTTTTTGGGAGATGGAAGGAAACCAGAGAACCCAGAGGAAATCCATATGTATGAGGGGAGAACATGAAAA
Organism: Notarius quadriscutis; assembly: GCA_026167865.1. NCBI lineage: Eukaryota > Metazoa > Chordata > Actinopteri > Siluriformes > Ariidae > Notarius > Notarius quadriscutis. The sequence goes on along the minus strand of JANZLB010000002.1, from coordinate 56,150,794 downwards.
ATTCCACACGGACAGTAACATGAGCTCAGGATTGATCCAGGGACCCTGCAGCTGCGTGGTGAGAAGGTTACCCACTACACCGCCATGCCTCCCATCTGCAGTACCACTATGATAAATGTTAAATATTATTATCCCTTATTAAAACCAACCAGCTGTTCTTTCACCTTCTTCTAACTCTAGTTTTTAAAGTTCAGGTCATCCAAAGTTTAGCTCCCACCACAGTCCTGCTCCCTGAACCAACCTTCAGCCTAAACATAGCGAGTTTCATAGCGAGTTGAATTCTCAGAACAGGCTGTGGGTTATGATGGCACATTGAACTAATTGAGCTAAACACAGGCAAACATGTCAGCGCTCCTGGGTCCCAGTCCCACAGGCTGCCTCCTCCGGTCATTACCGAAATGACTCTGACGCACAGGAGCACTTCAATTAAAACAGGTGAAGAAAAATGAAGATTAAGAATGCATGAAGAAGCTGGGTGGACTGAAAAAAAGAGAAGCAGAAGCACATCAGGGTCAATAGGAACCAGCAGGATCGCAAGTTGTGTCATGCTGGAATTCACTACAAAGGTTGGAATAAAAATAGAAATTTGAAGACGACACGTTTTTAGAAAATGTCACAATTTTGTGTGAGGAAAAATGACTAGAGCTGTGGATAAAATTTGCATCCAATAATAAATTTTCCTCATACGTGTATAGAGTTAAACTTCTAGCCAAGACATTTATTATAGACACATACAGTACATGTCCAAAAAAGCCTATTTATTATAAAATGCCTTTTGATCTGACGATATGCCAAGTAACTCTGAAGGAACACATAGCTCGGATGGAAAAAATTGTTCTCAGGACAACCACAGAGCCCCACACTGAACAAACCTGGGCTTTATAGAAGAGCAGCGAGAGAAGAATGCCATGATTGGGAAATAAAAAAAAACATAAAATTCCATTTGAAGTTTGCCAAAAGGCATGTTTCTGGTCTTGGCACAAAGTGGCACATTTATCAGAAACCCAACACTGCTCATCAGGCTGAGAATACAATCCCTACAGTGAAGCATGGTGGCGATAGCATCATGTCATGAGGCTGCTTTTCATCAGCAGGGACTGGGAAACTGGTCAAGATGGATGGAGCTAAATACAGGACAATCATAGAAGAACCCCGGTTTCAGTCTACAAGAGGACACTGACAAAATATTCCAGTTTTTGCCCTTATAAAAAACTGATTATACTATTCCTACTAAGCTGTTTACATGGCTGATGAAAATTCTGCTAATATTCCTGTTTACATGTAGCTATGCATAGTCAACACTGTCCAAAGAATGCTCCTAAAATCCAAATATCATCAACATAGCCCACATTTTTTTTTAATCCAAAAATGCTAAATTTGGAATAATGCTTACATGACCCATATCAAATTCTGAATATCGTCATATTCGGAATAACAATGGAATATTAACGTGCATGTAAAACATACTGACTGACCCTAAACACACTGTTAAAGCTACATAAGAAAAGCCAAGTGCACTCGTGTCCAGTCAAGGCTTAATCGAGAATCCATGACCAGACATGAACATTGCTGTTTGCCAACAATCATTAAATATCACGAAGCTTGAGCAATTTTACCAAGAAGAATGGGCAAAAAGATCAGGATCCAGATGTGCAAAGCTGGCAGGAGACGTATCCCAGATGGGCTGCAGCTGCATTTGCAATTCTGCAGGTGGTTTTTAGCCAATATTAACTCAAGGGACTGAATATTTATGCAACCAACAAATGTCAACTTTTCTGTTTAATTAATCTTTGAGTCACAATCAAAAATATTTTGCACCTTAACTTGGCTAGCTAGCTAACATTAACAAAAAACCCTCAAACTTTTAGTTAACCGTTAACCCATCCATATATAATACAAATGATTGTGATTCAAAATGCTATGTAGCTAATCTCACTAACATTTTATAAAAGTTAAATTTAGGAGCTCTACAGGATATTACATAGTTGTGTAAAGATACGTTTATTTTCGAGTACTGAATGTACATCCACGAGTGAGTGAAGTGAAAATATTTTTTGACACGAGAAGATAAACTTTATATCAGGCTGAGATATAACCCCACCGTGTAATGTTCTTTATATTATATGGACACATCCACAAAAAAAGATTCGAGTTAATCGAAATAATTTTCAGTTTGCCATTTTGACAACGTACGTCTAGTCAGCAGGAAAACACTGGGAGTGAGGTCAGGAAATATTATAAATACAGGCCACTTTTTCCATGGAATTAAAACATGTATTCTATTCCCTTCTAGTGGGTTTATTGATGGCATGCAATATTATCATATCGCTTATCCTCCGTGTATTATGCCACTCTCCCCAATGGAGAATGAGCATGCAATATTGTTATAATATTGCACGTTGTCAAGACAACACATCGGAGCTGATGCAAAGATCCAATGACAAAACTTTTCTGCTGCGCATGCACAATCATTTCTTTGTCGGCCGGGGGAGAGAGAGAGAGAGAGAGAAGATCCAGTGCTAGGTTTAAGCAATAAATAAATAAATAAATAATCTGAAAACTGAAACTAAAAAAGATGCGCTGAACACCTGAAAGGCTACCAAAATTTCATTAGTCAGTCTTCACACATATTTACAAGAGAAAAACATACCAATGGACATTGAAAAACTGGAAGAGAGACACATCGGAGATGTAAAACTTCTGCACTAGCGCATGATTGTGACAGTTTGTACAAAAACATGGTTGCGAGGTTTGCTTCATTAAAAGTGGAAGATTTAGAGAGAATTTTGAAAGCGAAAGACGCGCTGAACACCCGAAAGGCTACCAAAACTTCACTGGATATTCTTCACACATTTACAAGAGAAAAAAAAAAAAAACAGACCAACGGACATCGAAAAACTGGAAAAGAGAGCAATAGCGGAAATATTGTTAAAGTTCTACTTGGAGGTGAGGAAAAGTGATGGAGACTTTTATAAGAAGACTTCACTCGTGGATTTCACTCAGCAAAGCCCTTTTGTTTTGAACAACTGCAATGGAACAATTAGCTACGACCAAAAGTAACTTTGAACCATCGACCTGGCTATAACTTGTATACAAGTTGGGTTGTTATTCAGGCTTTTTGGACTTGTACCATTTTTATTGGTAGAACTTTGACTTGGTCCATGGACATTGCATTGACAGAACATTGACTTACATTCGGTCAGAATCAACATTGGTAAGTTACCCCTATTCTTAACTTTTTGTAAAATCTATAAATTGTTCCATCGAATGTGTACGTATTATAATAATGGCATTTTTCGTGGTATATTCATTCAGCTATTCGTCTCTGACTTGTTCAATCATATATCTGATATACCACAAAAAAAGCCAGCCAATATTATTTAAAATATTGAATAATTTCCATACTTTTTCCAAAACATCTAGCGTTCATTCACACTGGACTTTAGCTCAAAACTAGGATCCAATTAGCAGCATGACCTTTTCGCCAGTCTTCCCTCATTACGGATATCGAGCACCAATAAAACCTCTCATTTATTTTGTTTAAAAAAAAAAATTTTTTTGCATCCAACAATAAAAGCATTCATTCACACAGTCACGTTATCAGTTATTGCACTCGGACACTTGCAACACAGCATACAGAACCGTAAAGGAATGTGGGTAAAACCACTGACCCAGGACATTTGTCTTTTTTTTTTTTAAAAAGGAGGTACAGTTAAAACTAATCTCACACTTTAACAGACTCATCATACAAGTTACTCAGGTAGAAAATGACCAGACGTGATCAAAGCCTTGATTTCTCACAGCCATGTCACTCTGGACGGTGTTTTTTTTTTTTTTACAGTAAACACAGTTCTCCATATACATACTCTTAATTTTAAAAACAATTTTAGTCTCAGTCAAGGTTTTATCGAAATCCGTCAAGCCAACTTTAACTCAAAACAGGAAACAAGATATACAGAGATCTGTTTTAGACATTAAAGCTGCACCTTAAAATCATTCAGCCATTAAAACAAAATTCAGCGTGTGAAAGTCAGCAGGAAAACACTAATTTTTTAAAAACATGATCCACTAATGAAGAACCGGTCTTTCTAAAAATGTTCAAAGTGAGCGTGTATCTGCCGTCTCTTTGTTTGTGCATCAAATTCTTTATAACCATATTAAAATATTCCAGAACACTATAAACCAAGTTTTGTGAGTTTGTAAGTATGCAGGTGTGTGTGTGCGAGCGTGCGCAGGTGTGTGTGAACCTAAAACAGTGAAGGAACTCAAAATAATCTAAAATTTAAATGGACCCATGAACAAAAAGTGTAGAGTTATGCATAGAAGTAAGAAAAACAAGTGTGTGAGTGAATACTTGATTAAACTTTTTTTTTGAAAAACAGTGTCATGGAAACAGAGTGAAAACACTTCGTTAAAACTTTTAATGATGTGTGAAAGTGGTTTAAACTGTGTCAGAAGTGAATTTAAAAAAAAAAAAAAAGGAAGTGTGCGCATGTGAGTGAGAGAGAAAGACTCCTTTCTTCTACAGTAAACCGCCGCTCAGTGGCACCATCTCAGGCCTGAGTTCTGTCTTTTTTGGGGTGTGGACACGGACAGTAGGAAGCGTGTCCGAGGGGTCCTGACTGTCTTCAGGGGACCACTGAGGAGCCTGTACGAGAGGGTTCCTGCTGATAACAAGCTGAAGTTGATCTCCTGCCTCGGTAATCAGAGGAACAGCTAAGCAGCAGTCAAAGTCTCGTGTGCGAACATGATTCACCTAAGATGGACAGACAGAGGTTGTGTTCAAACACACAGCTCAAATATGATTTTCCTCTCCCCATGCAAGTAGAAAAGAACCCCCCCCTCCCTCCAGTCTGAATGCTGAAAACACAGTTTAGGTTTCTGAACATCTGACTCAAGTTTGATCATGTGTGGTTTTTTTTTTTTTGCAGCAAAAACAAAATGCATGAAAATCACTCGCCCATGTATCACATATGGTCCAAAACGTCCATGTGCAAGTAGTGAATATTCACATCCCCTGTAGTACTCAGTGTACACACCCCAGCATCATTTTTATAACGATCAAACCAGCTATAAATGCAAAAGAACTGTTTTGTGCAACCCCACACCAAACAAAAAGAGGACTATTAAAGCTAGGGTAGATCATTTTGGAAAAACCAGCGCGAGTAAGCTCGATTCTGAAAGCATCCGATTAAAACCCACCCCCTCTCCTTCCAAAACCACTCCCTTAAACTAGAGACCTGTGCAGGTCTGTTCTGAGCTCAACCTTTGTCTGATTGGGAGAATAGAAGCTACGGTGAATAAATAGAAAAAAGTAGGCCGCTCAGAAATACGTTGACACCAAGACTCGAACCGATGTTGCAAAATCTGTTCCTTTCCTGGCCAGCGTGCTAGATCACTCCACCATGGAGGATTACATCACAATCTGAGGTTATGCAACATGGCACTTATATAGTCAGTACGCAGTGGCACCGTTACCATTCTTAAACATGTTCGATCTCTTAAACATATACAGACAGACAGGGGCCTCTATTGGCTTCAGCCAAAGACACATGAACGCGCACCGCCTGACTACTGCTGGAGGACGAGTCCACAAGAGAATGTGTGTTGCAGGGAGGAGTGTAGTGAGTCATTATCTCCAACTACATGTCTCATTCACATATATTCTTGGGTTTCAGTCATGTGACTTTTTAGCAATTTCATTTCCAGTAAAACAGCTGGTGGTCTAGAAGAGCAAAATGGCTGCTGTAGTGCAAACAACTAGCGATAAATTATCAGAGTACGCTCGTAATCTAGAAGCCACTGCTGGCTTTAGATATATTCAGAAGATTGCCATGTGCAATGGAATCGACCCCTACAGTCTGTGAAAGAAGGATTTGTCATACGATCTCGAAAACCACCCTTCAGTTCGAGATATCTGGGAACTCGACTATCTGGTGTTGCAGACGTCCTTCTACACCGCAAAACAGATGAAAGCGTGGAAGAGTATGGAGGCTTACGACTTTTCTCTAAGTGGCTGGGTGAAGGACCTCGCCATCAAGTTGCTGCTGAATGAATCCTGGATTGTTTTTGCGTCTTCAACAACAAAGCGCTGCGAGTTGAAGTGTAAACAAACAAACAAACAGTTTGCTTGATTCTCACTTGTGTTGGCTCTGATCTCTCAGGTAAATCGTTCACAAAGATCATCAGAAACCCCTTCAAAGACCTGGAGCTTAGTTAAACAAGACGGAGAAGAAGAAGTGATCACGCCGCATTATAAGTGTACGGCTGGGGAAGAATTTTGTCGCGACCTTCATGCATACGGACTTTGTGAGGAGGAAACAAAGAAACTGCTGGGGACTTTAGCGCTTCGTGACTTTAAAAAAAAAAAAAAGTGCCGTAAAGTAACGGCATGCAGCAAGAAAAGTACTTGAGAAACACTAAGGACGCAGCTGAGAGGGAGATACAAACCTTTCACCAAGTGATCACTGCAAACTCGAGTACGCTTCGACTCGACTCTGTTAGATTTCAGCGAGAGGTTCAAAAGCCACCTTCCTCGACGTCTTTGTGAAATCCTGTGTTCGTTCACCCTTTATTATTAGTTCACGGCGAACCCTGAAGAAACTGATCAGTTTCACGGTTTGAACAACCTAAAACGACGCAAGCATAAGGCGTTTTTCATGCGAGCAATGCGCCTTCTCTGTACAAACGCTTTGTCAGCTGAGCTTTGGTAGACCACCAGCTAAAGTTTTGAATAAGTAATGAGGCGGCTGTGATGTCACGTGAAACCCAGCAACTGATCCCTAAGTGTTCAGTGGAGGTTGAGGTCAGGGCAATGTCATGTGGAACAGGTTTGGGCCTCTTGTACCCCTTTTCCACCAAATCAGTTCCAGGGCTGGTTCGGGACCAGTGCACAACTCGTTCAACTTGCGAACCAGCTGTAAACCAGTTTGCTTTTCCATAGCCCGTGGCGCTAAGGGAAGCCACGTCATTGTTGTATACATCAGCTATGTTTGCATAAACCTTGGCGCAAACATCGAAGCAACAACAACACGGAGAAGAAGAAGCAGCAGCAGCAGCAATAATGGATGACTACTGCTTTACTGCATCCATGATACCTCATCGCTTATTTAAAAATGGCGCCCTTTCGCGGTCTTGCTATTGTTGTTGGTCTTAACAACTCCGCCCCCCCCGCTGACGTAAGCAGTTCTTTTCTCTAGCCCAGCAAAGAGCTGGTGCTACCCTGGAACTGGTTTTTCTGGCCCAGAGCCAGTTCTTTGTCAGTGGAAACAGAAAACCCAGTTCCAAACTAAACACTGGCCCCGAACCAGCCCTGGAACTGATTTGGTGGAAAAGGGCCATGTTTGGAGGTCTCATATAGTCCACTAGCAACAACATATAATTGTGGCCTTGGGTGGACTTGGGTAGCGGCCCACCCTCTCAAATCAAACATCTATGATGGACAGAGGGATGATGGTGGCTGGGGCTAACTTTTGTGGGGATGTCCTCTGGCATTGGGGGCACTGCTGGATGAAGTTTGTCACCTCTGCTGCCATGCCTGACCAGTGAAAGTGGTCTCACAGCTTTTCCAAGATGTTGTGGGCTCCCAGATCATCCCTGAGTGGGTGGGTGTGGGCCAGGTGCATAAAGGCATCAACCTTGGACTGGGGAATGACGGAGATTGAGGATCTCTCCACACCTGATGCAGCAGTAATATAGCAGCCCTTTCTTAACCAGAAAGTAGGCAACTGGAAGCTCATCCTGTGGTTGTTGTTTAACTCTGTTGATCTCTTGCACATGGCCCCAGCAGTGTTTGAGGTGGTCATCAGCATTCTGCTCCCTCCTGAAGTTCCTTTCCCTGGCAGCTTACTGAGACAGAACAGAGGGAGGGTTAAGGGGATGTTAGGCTCATCTTCCACCTCAGCGTCAGTAGTGCTGTCCTCATCTTGGACCAGAAAGGTGGGTGGTGGTGGTTGTTGACTGTGTTGGCATTGATCTGATCTCTGATTTTCCTCTCTGAGATGGGGATGGTTCAAGAAAGCCTGGCCAATCTCTCCCAACAAGCAGTGGCACCAGCAGTTCAGGAACTAGCCTTACCAGCAACAGCCACCCACCCCAGTGACTGTCGATCCAGGGCTCAGCTGCGGGAACCACTCAGATGCATGTACGCGGGTCACCACCAGGTTACTGCAGGGCTGGAGGGTTTTGGGAAGGATTGAGGACTGGAACAGGGTGATGGTGCTCCCCAAGTCCAGCAGTGTCATCACAGGGTTCCAATTGAGCCTCATGTTGACCATATCTGGGCTTGTAGGTGACTGTGAGTGGATGGCATACCCAGTTAGCCAGGGCTTCCTGGCCTAGAGAGGAATTCTTTGGTTGGACTCAGTGGGCATGGGTTCATTGAGATACAAGGATTGTGTTATGCTCATCTCTGTGGCTGGCTGGGTTGGGGTGGTGGTGGGTCACCAAGGTCTTTCGCACCAGGTGACCCACTTGGAACCCATCTTCTCCCCTCTCCCCATTTCTTGGGTGGTCAGACCACACTCCAGGGTGACTACTATGTCCTGCAGGGTGTTAGCAGCTTTCATGCCTACAGCTTGCCTTACTCAGCCTAGGAAAGCTCTCAGGAAACGGTCCATGGTGATTCTCTCCAGAACCTCCATGGAACTTCCTTAGCAGGGCATCCATCTGACCCTGGGGCTCTTAATCAGGATGGTAGACCTAGCGCTGGAACTGAGAGGCAGCTCAATTGGAGGAGAGGCCACACCAGGTCAGGACCTTCTCACAAAGGGTGATGTAATTGGCTGCCTCATCATCGGAGAGGGTGTGGTAGGCTCTCTGGGTATCTCAGGTGAGGAGTGGAGCGATATTGTGGGCCCAGTCTCTTATTGGCTAGCCTTCCTTATGAATCACACGTTTGAAGGTGCCCAAGAATGCATCAATGTCATCCTCCCTGGTGCACTTGTTCAGGAGGCACAGGGCATTGCGAGCTTGGTTGGGGAGAGGAGTGCTGACTGCCGGTGTCAGCTGCTGGAGGGTCAACAACACCTGAGTTATAATGTCAAGGCCCTGGGCCATCTCCTGGGACAGCTGGCTTTGCTGTAGTTTGGCCTCAAGGAGATGTTGGATAATGGGGGTCACTAGAGCTTACAGGCTTACCAGTGTAAGCTCTTCTAGGGTGGAGCTGGAAAACAGACACAGGAGACACCTGGTAGATGGAAGAAAAGCGCTTTTTTATTGTATTAAAAAGGTGTGAATGAAGTGCTGTGGGGTGCTCAATGTGCAGGTGCAATGCTCTTGGGTGCGTGGTGTAGGCTGAATGGCTGGTTCTCACTGGCTGGAGGGGTGTGTTGATCACACTGTGCATGCTACTTTCATCTGGGCTGTCTGCGGGCACAAGAAGGCAGTGAGTCCAAGCACATAATGAGAGAACTTGTGTGACTGTGGTTTTGCTGCATCTGCTTCTTATACTCCCCATGAACCTCGTGGAAAGGAGGTAATCCGCACACTCCAGCCATGCAGAGTTGGTGGGCCCTGCCCTCTGGCCATATGCACACCTCTGGTCCAAAACACCAGTGGTGCTGAACTGCCACGGTGAAGCGTGGTGGGATGGAGAACACTGTGTTTACAGTACCACTGGAGTGGCATGCTGAGGAGCACTAACATGGCATGTGTTACCAGTATGTCAACACAGTCCCTTCAATAAATATCAAATAATTCCCAAAGATGTTTATTTGATTGCATTTTAAACTGAGATTTTAAAAATATTTCTCCAAAAAGAGAAATATGCCTGATCTGGTCTGTGAAGGTTCTCAGTCATTCATGTCATAGTAAACCGTAGGTGCCAAAAAAGGCAACTGGACTTGCTTGAAATTCTTGAAGACATTTCACCTCATGAAAGGAGGTGATGTAGTGTAGTGTATTTTACATCATAAATTGCTGCATTGTCTTGTGATATTGATGCCAATAATGAAATATGTATCACAGTAATGAATACATATTTATTCCCTTCTTTGACACTGCATGCCATGTGCCAGAAACAACACCACAACATTTATGTTGTGACTCTGCTGGGTGCCTGCTGTTCAGCAGTGAACCAGCACTTTCACATTACACCATTACTATATAGTGATGATTTGAATATTATCAAACTTAAGAGCTAGCCAATATTGAGCTGCAGTAATTGCTATTGAACTATACAATAATTGTTTCCACAAGTGTGCAGAGTCAGAAATTGTTCAGGTAAAAAGCATACAATGCAAAGATACATTGCCCACAATGAAAAAAGAAACAGTAGGATAAAAAACCTTTGGGAACAAACCTAGTGGAAAACGTTCTCCTCAACCGAATGGAACCTATGAGCTCCAACGGTGAGAGCTGCAATCTTTATATTTCAAACTTGATATGTCAAACAGTTGTTTGGTGACAACTGTCAATTGTACAACAAGCTAGTAGACTAATAAAACTGTTTCAATGAATTTCATATGTAACTGTCATGAATATTTTCCATAAAATGTGTTCATAAATAATGCCGCATTGTTTTTTTAAAAAGCAGATTTAAAATAAGCACTGGATAAAAACCCATCTGTCTTATGTGAATGAAGATACAGATTTTGTTGTCCAATGGGCAAGTGTTTATTTGTTCTCCCACATTCTTGCTTACTTTTTGTTTTTCTTCTGCATCACTATAAAAAAACAAACAAACACTCATTTAAATTAAATGCAAGCTTTGGAGTCACTGTGTCACTTCACACCACTCAACAGTGTCCAAGGGCTGACTCATTTATGCAAACTGATGAAAAGAGGATGCAGAAAAAGTCAGCTCTTTATCTCTCCTCACTGCCAACACTGCATGCACAGGCTATTGACATCACAAGCCGTGGCCCCTTGCATACATATATTTTCTTAGTCTGTCTCTCAAATATTGTCTGGTTGTTTGGTGTTTAAGGTTGTGAAATACTGAGTGATATTTTCTCATCTACCATACCAGTACATACGGAGATATTTTGAGACCGGTAGAGTGAGCAGTATGACCTTCTATCTCCTAGTTAAGACACCCTTAGCATTAAGAGGCTTTTGGGAAACCCATCGCAGACCAGTTTATGTATACAGTAT
>JANZLB010000002.1:55744552-55756208 GCA_026167865.1 Notarius quadriscutis | reverse complement strand
GGTGGTGCCAGCTCAGGCCTACACAGGCTCATGGAAAAAAAAAAAAAGTCTGAAAGGGTCAATACAAGGATTAAATCTTTTTGTTCTTGGTTTAAAAACTTTGGCAGAAATCGCTTTGGAGCGATTTATCCGAGATGGACGCAGGGCTTTCTACAACTTTTCTAGATATACAACAAATTTGAATGAATACGTTTTCAAAATTAAAACTTTAAATAAATAAATAAATGATACAGAATTGTTTTTAAATGTCATATAATGCAGGGCTCGATATTAACTTTTTTCTCCAGTTGGACAAGCAGCATGATTTTTCATTTGTCCTGACCACAACTTATTACTATGTATTTACTAGTTCAATGAAAAGATAGTGGTTAACCAATTTTATCAAAAAGCAGGTATAATCATTACGCTTTAAGGATTTATATTTTTTCAATAAAAATCAGGCTTGTAGTACTCGAGTTTGACTTGTGCCCCAATTTTAAGGACTTGTGACTTGAATTGGACTTGAGCACTGATGACTCGGACTCGTGCATTAACTGTGTTCGGACTCGTAAATTGGAGACAAGGACTCGGATTTTTTCTTTATTATTTTGTAACATGCCATAATAATTTGGCAGAAGATATAAATATCTTCATTAAGTTTTATACCAATTTCATGCAAGAGAATGCACATTGACCCGTTCATACAAACGGGTATGGAACAGAACGAATTCAGGAACAAACTAACGTTAATGGCACTAAAATGCCTGGAGAGAACATCCCCAGGATTGTCCGCCTTGCTTATACAGACTTCTCGTGCAGTGTGTGTGTGTGTGTGTGGTGGTGGGGGGGGGGGGGGAACCACACTGCTATGGTGTTCCACATGTAGAAGAACTATCGAGGAGACGATGGGGACAACCTCGAACTTCGTCATTTGGCAAGACTCCACCCAGAGAAGTAAGTGACATGCTATGTTCATTGCTTTATTGATAGCGGGGCTTGCTCACTGACCGATGAACTAGTTCGTGTTAACGCTCTGTCATGTTATTTGCCCTGTTGATAGCAGGGCTTGCTGACCAATGAACTAGCTCATGTTAACCCTCTCTCATGTTATTTGCCCTGTTGATAGTGGGCAGGGCTTGCTGATCAATGAACAAGCTTTTTAGCTGTAGCCTATTAACTAAAATAGGGCAGTCAAACAGTAAATGTTAGTCCAACAGTAGCAGAGACCGTTTCACAAAAGGCAGCAACAGCCACCATCAAATGGTGCAGTTAGAGTCTTGTTCTCTGACTCGACTCAATAGTGGACTCGACTTGGAATTTTCTTTAATGACTTGGACTTGAACACTGGGGACTCGAGAATGGACTCTGACTCGAGGTTTAGTGACTCGACTACAACACTGATAAAAATATCCAATGCCCCATTATGGTGCATTGGATATTTGCGGGTTGTTGTAACCCATTATCTGATATGCAATTTTAAGAATTAGACTCACCCGAATTCTAAGTTTCTGGAGGAAATAAAGTTAAATCTTGATTAAAGATAGTAAAACTTGAAGTATTAATTAATTTAAAGAAATGAAACCGAAAGAAAACAAGTTGGACATAAGGGTGACAATCACATTGTGAATGAAAAACTGTAAGTGAGTTTTGCATGGTCGTAAAATTCCCGAGAAATACTTTACGACATTTGTGGTGGTTAATGTGTAAATGTAATGAAATGTCTGAATGAAATGAAGATTCACCACAGATATTTGATCATTTCTCCGATTTCAGTGAATTCAACATTGAATAATCTATAATTCGATATTACTCCATTTTACATATGCACCTGCTGTACTCGGCTTCCCCAAAATTTCATAAATAAGTGTTGCCAGGCAAAACAAACCTCGCCCGGTAGCACTTTAGATGAATACAAAGGAAGAGATCATGAAAAAACAACTTCAACCTTTTTGGTGACCCTGACTTTGACCTTGTGTGTGAACATACTTGGCCAAAAAAACAAAACAAAAAACAAAACATGGTTCTGATTCTCTGCTGCTCTCAGCCAATCAGAACACACCATACTGCTCGATTGTTACACTCTTACAGCACAAGGACACTACATATAAGGCAGTAGCCACAGAAACCTTGACCTTGACTGGACAACCCTCAAAAATGTTGGAGGTTCTATTTCAGACCGATGCCCATCTATCCTGAAAGTTTCATGAAGATTGGTCCAGCTGTTTTCCCATAATATTGTTTACCCCCGCCCCCCCCAAAAAAAAACCCCACTGAAAACAATACCTTGCCCCTGGTGGACTCTGTCCTGGGGCGAGATAATAGCACGGCCAGCTCACTGATACCCCTTTTCCACAAAATCAGTTCCAGGGCTGGTTCGGGGCCAGCACTTAGTTTGGAACCAGGTTTTCTGTTTCCACTGACGAAGAACTGACTCTGGGCCAGAAAAATCAGTTCCAGGGTAGCACCAGCTCTTTGCTGGGCTAGAGGAAAGAACTGCTTACGTCAGCGGGGGGGGCGGAGTTGTTAAGACCACAACAATAGCAAGACCACGAGAGGGGGCCATTTTTAAATAAGCGACGAGATATCATGGATGCAGTAAAGCAGCAGTCATCCATTATTGTTGTTGCTGCTGCTTCTTCTTCTTCTTCTCCGTGTTGTTGTTGCTTCGATGTTCGCGCCAAGGTTTATGCGAACGCAGCGACGTAACTGACGTCTACAGCGACGTAATGACGTGGCTCCCCTTAGCACCCCGAGCTATGGACAAGCAAACTGGTTCTCAGCTGGCTCGCAAGTTGAACGAGTTGTGAACCAGCACCAGCCCCGAACCAGCCCTGGAGCTGATTTGGTGGAAAAGGGGTAATAGTAACCTTGAGGTCCAAGGGAGTACATTAGTATAGACTACCTTGGGGGACAGAAATAGACTCCTACTGTCGCCCTATTTCTGACAGTACTTGGTGTACGTAGCAAACCGGACCCTCGATCATGTCCTCGAGGACAAAAAAACCTTTCGAATCTTTCCCCAGTACAAATCTAGAACCGGGAGTGAAATAAACGTTTTAGACAAGCAGAAGGTAAATGTTGTTTACTGTTGTGTATCTGTTACATACGCCAAACAAATAATACAGTAACACAGTACTATAAAAGTAGACACAAACTATACTTTTTTTTTTTTTTTCCACTTTCAGGAAGGCAAGGACTTAGCTTGGCAAATGGTGAGGAACCACTGACACCTAGGACTGTTTGGTTAAAATAATATACCTTTTAGATACATAGTACTACCCATCCCGTTTATTTCAATTCAATCTAAATCAGAACAGAGGAAAAATAAAAACAGCAACTTCGGACAACGGCGGTAAAAAAAAAAAAAATAATAATAATAATAATAATAATAAAACGGTAATGCGCGTCCTGCCAGGAAACACACTTTATAAAGTGCAGGTCTTCAATTCATCGTCACATCAGTCATGGTTGAACTCGAACTTTCGGAAAATGCAAAATGGTGCTTGGAAGAGATACCATTTGAGGCAGGTCTATATATGAATGGATGAAATGACAAATAACTTGCCATATTAAAACGGAGAACATTTCTTGACAAATACACTTCATCCAACAGGAGACACATTCAACATAGCAGGGATGAATAATAATAATAATAATAATAATAATAATACCAGTATCCTATTACCTTCTACACAGTCAATATTGCCCAGGTAACGTACATTTGTCCTAATTTATTCCAAATGTGGGTTTTCCTGTACGAAAATAAAACAAAGACAAACATATCATCAGTCTCTATAAATCCTCAACACAGCCAAAGCACTGAATACCAACAAGAGGCAAACACAGGACTCAGAATAAAAATACGACTACCGTATAAAGTTCTATTACTGAAACTTCAAGGCACAAGACTATGTTAAATAGACCATGAAATGTTCTACCGATGAAGACTTGAAGCTGAACGTGTGGTTTTAGTCGACCTTCATTCTCCTTTCTTGTATTATCTCGAGTGCTATAATTGAATTTGTATTTCAGGCATTCCTTATAATTCAGCTTTAACCTTGTATTTTTTTTTTTTCTTCAAATATATAACGTACACAATTTAAAAGACACAAGAAATGAAAAAAAAAAATTTATAATAATAGAAATAAAATAAAAATAAAAGCAAATTAGATTTACTAAATATAACTATTGCTCTTAAGGTAAAAATAGTCTACTCCTAATGTTGGCTTCTTAAAAAAAAAAAAATCCACGAATATTAATTTAATCGGATTGGAATAGGTCTGCCACGGCATCGGGGACATCTTAAAAGAGGAACAGTTTGAGGAGCCCATGCGTAACCGTTATCTCAAAAAAAATTAAAATAAACCCCACCAAAAAAAAAAAAAAAAAAACCCCAAAACACCCTGAACAACATAAAAACTAATCTTGTCCAACTTAACTAATATATATATATTTTTTATTTGTTTTTAAGTCCTTTTTGTGTTTTTTTATTTTTATTTTTTTTTTACTGAAGTGCACAAACATACAAGTGACCTTGTAGTTTCGCCGTGTACTGCCGTGTTCAGGTTTTGAGTGAGAATCCTGCGCTCAGACTTTTTTCGCCCGGCTCTCGGAGAGGAGTGTTCCAGAGTAAAACAAAAACAAACAAACAAACAAACAAAAAACAAACCCCATCATTACGAAGAATAGTAAAGGGCAAGCAATGTACTAACTTCTAATGGCAATCATGCATATTGATACATGTTTACGTACATAGCGTGTAGATTTTGTTTTGGCTACAGGGACACGAGGACATTCCATAGCATATTTGTCTGCCAGAGGCACAAAACAGATATAATAAAAGGTCATTTCATGTTTCCTGTTGTTGTTGATGGCGTTTTTTTTGTTGTTTTGTGTTTTTTTTTTTTGGTTTTTTTTTTTTTGACAGTGGGCATTGAGTGCTACAAAAAGCATAACTCAGCGTGGAAGTAAAAGGTTATATGGATCCGTCTTCTGACAAAATGGTACAGCAAAGATTAATGGAGATCCTGCTTTTTAAAAAAAAAAAAAAGACCAATCAGCCCGTCTTGATTTCACCTCGTGTTTTGCGTCTCCTTTTTTTTTTTTTCTTCTTTTTTTTAAAATCAAAGGCCACCTTGGTCAGATTCCGGAAATGAAGGAAGGCACTGCCCCGTTCTGTGGCAGACGGCTGCTGTCGATATTTACACATTAATTTAACGTAGAGCCACGACCACTGCGATTGAAGTGATCCTGTTTTTGCTGTTTGCTTATTTATTTATTTATTTATTTATTTAAATCTCATGCCAGTTTGTCTCAATGCATTTCATGCTGTACTTGCTTACTCAACACTGTAGTCCTCAAGCCTTCCCTCTCAGATTAGTCAGCCCAGGGACGAAGACATCGACCACATGTAGGTCAAGTGCGTCATAGTCCACTGGTTAAGATCTCTGTTCCAGCAGTTCACACGAATCGAACATCCTCCATCTTTCCTCCTCCCGGCTGAGGTGAGCGCTCGACTCGATACGCGTGATCTGGAGGAACAGAGCAAGCTAGTGGGATCTGAAGATGCTTGAGACCTCAGTGAGTGATTGGACCTCAAGCGGGTAACCATGTTCTGAACGCACCAGAGTACGAATGCGTTTGAATCGATCTTTCTTTCTTGAAATTATTTCATAGCCCTTTTCTCTAGAGCGCAAGTGCTCTAGTTTCTCTAGTGTCCTCTTCCCCACTGGCTAGGGTTGAGGTAGAGAGGAGGCTAAAGGACGAGGACTGTCGAGTACCACTTCTGTACGCTGACCTTCGATGAAGGGGGGGGGGATAGAAATGGATACTAGTGGAAATCTTTTTTAAAATAATTTCCCTTGTGGCGATTGTTAAAATCTAATTCGATCTACACAGCTAGTTAGAGAAAGGGAAGTTGTTTTCCAACATCTTTACAATAACGGATAATAATAATAACTATTCTAAAGCACACGTCATAAAATCGACCTCTGGGTTGCGTGCTTTTTTTCCTTTTTTTTTTAAACATAGTTCTCCAAATAAAAAAATAAAAAAAAATCTACAAATCCATGGATTCAAAGTTAAACAAGAGCATGTTTTGACCTTCGTCAGTATCACGGTGATCAGTACGGATGGAGAAACGGATCGAAGTGCATGCTTCTCTGAAACAAACACTTCAACGACCATCAATTCATCTCAGCTAGAAGGCTTCCTAAAGAAGGAAAGAAAAAAAAAGAGGGACGTCTACAAGTTTTCACCAATTAAAATGTTTCCGCTACTGTAAAAGCACTGCTTCATATACAAGAACTTAACGACTCGTCATAACGATAACGGCCTCCACTTGTACATCATTGGCCGTTATGATGCCTTTAAATAAACCGGATGAGATTAGCCTGTGATCAGACATCGCCTCGTACGTCTAGACGTGCATTTCTGTACATCGATCGAATGCCTCGCTGCAATCAGTCATCACGTTACTTTCTTCCTGCGTATTGTTGTGTCAGTACCTCGTGGCTTTACAGGTTTACAGGAGAAGGGGATTTAAAAAAAAAAGTCGCTGAAAGGAATGAAATGAGGAAGGATATAACCTCACATCCGCTGTGAGTCTACAAACTGCGCTACGGTCTGCACTAAAAGAAGATAAAACGGATGTGAAACACAAATGCGTGACTTTGGTGTGACTTAAAAAAAAAAATTAAATTTGGCAAGACCCTGCTACCTCGACTATATTCCACCTATTGGATTTAAAAAAAAAAAAAACCTCAATAGAGGTTAATTTCTCATTAATAAAAATTTCACCCATCCAGGCTTTACTTGGCTGGGTGGGTGAATTTTTTTTTTTTTTAATTCTCTTCCAAGTGCATAAATAAATATCAAAATTTGCAAAGTATCTGAATGTTGAATACGTTCTAACTAATTTCCGATGCACTTGGAATTTTTAAATTTTTTTTTATTGAAGTCATTTGTACATCTCCACACAACATGGCAACCCTGTAAATCCCTCTCATGATGTTTTATATGTAAACCAAGGCAAAGCAGGGAAACTCTCCACGTTTTGTGTTTTCCCTTCACTGAACTCCATCTCCGTTTGGGTCAAGATTTGGATCGAGTCATCGTGAGGGGGGGAAAAAAAAAAAGTCCTGTGAGAACCATTGCAGCTGTCGTACGAGAGGAAGTAAATACAGCACGCATATTATATTGCGTTTTCTGTTCACACCGACTTCCTTATTTGCTCTCCATCACCATGACGAGGAGGGGAAAGGAAAAAAAAAAAAAAAAATGAATGGGTGCATTTCCAAACACTGTTAGCGGCTCGGATGTGTTCAGGAAACACAAAGCCGCTGTTTTCAATTTCACTTTATGTTTATAGAAAAAAGGGGAAAAACACCAGGAAGAAGAAGAAGAAAACATGTCAGAACGCACCGCTTTATAATTTCATTTCTTTTTTTCCTTGTTCTCTTTCCACACCACACTTGTTTCAGCTGTGCTTTCAAAGTTCATTCAGAAATCCGTTTGTGCTTAACCCCTCCTCCAAAACTCGGAAAAAGAAGGTAGAACAGTGAAAACGTTTCCTACTCTATTATACTATTACTATATTCGTCTGGTATCTGGGACCACTGAAGCAGATGGCGAGGTTAATCACGTTACTCAGCGTTCAAACATTCCTCTCGACGTCTGTGCGTTTACAATGCAAGAACGGGAGAAAGGCATTCGTGTTCAGAGCTTAACCAGCCACTGTGAAGCATGGTTGATGTCCAAAAAAAAAAAAATTTAAAACAATCCCATAAACTCACTCTCTCTCTCTCTCTCTCTCTCTCTCTCTCTCTCTCAGGGTTTGGTTAACCTTTCTTCTTGAAACCATGACTGACAGGGTACAAGTGCTGCAGTTTTATTTTCCATGATGTGTGGCCTTGTTTTCATAAAGCGCCAACACTCTTCATGCAGTTAACCAGACTGCCCTCTTCTAAGCCGCGGCTCTAACACGAAGACAAAAAATAACCCCGAGGACGATGCTGTAAAAATCAACACGTTTGTGAGGCGTCCGGTTTTGGCAGGGAAAGACGAGTTGTAGATCAGCTTCCCGGTGAAGTGTTACTTGTGCATCCATGACTATCTCAGTGTCTTGCTATTTCCTAGAAGCTCTAACGAAGCAATAACACGTGGTTCCTATGATTTCTCTATCTATATTAATATAACGATAAAAATGAAACTGGGCAAACGAAAAGAAAGAAATCTGAGCATTCATTCAGAAGCAGTACGCCAGCGATTTTACCAAATCGCTCCGCATCCGACTCACAACACTCGACACAACAGCTGCCTTTTGTAAGTACATTTACATTTTTGTGGATTTTTTTTTTCATTATTTCTTGTTTAAAAAAAAAAAA
This sequence comes from Notarius quadriscutis, assembly GCA_026167865.1. Classification (NCBI taxonomy): domain Eukaryota; kingdom Metazoa; phylum Chordata; class Actinopteri; order Siluriformes; family Ariidae; genus Notarius; species Notarius quadriscutis. The sequence goes on along the minus strand of JANZLB010000002.1, from coordinate 55,747,845 downwards.
GGAGAAAAAAAAAAAAGAAAAAAACCCACACAACACACAAAATTTAAAGACAGACAGACAAAAAATAATAATAATAATAATAATAATAAAACAACTCCTCCCCCTGTGAGTGCCTCTATTCCTGTGTGAGAACACAGCCGTTGCTGCTGATTGGTCAGTTAGTCTGAATGTCAGTCACGTCCTTCAGCTCACGCGTTCGCTCACAGGCGTCCTGGACTCGACCGTTTCTTCTCGACTCGGCCTGGGAACGGCAGAAGGAGGAACAATGTCTCTCAGTTCCTTTCCATCCCCCGTCACAGTGCCATGCTGCTGCTGCTGCTGCTGTTGGGTTCGCAACTCTGTTGCCGCCGCCATCTTGCCTGAAGTGTCTCTAACCGTGTGACTGTCGGTTCGGGCCTCCTCCCTGCAGGCTAGCGGCTCCTGTCTCGATCTGGAAGTGCTCAAGTCCTGGGGCTCGTTCTCCACTGGAGGTCCTCCGTGCATGGAGTGACCGAGGGAAAGCTGGTGAGCCTGCGGGGTGAAGATGGACGGCTGCATCAGGGGCAGGTGGTGTTGGTGTTGATGATGGTGGTGATGATGGTGATGGTGGAGGTGTTTCAGTTGTTGCTCGCGCTGATCTCTCTTTTTGTGGACCTTTGGTCCGCTGCTGCTGCCATTCCCGGAATCCATTGCTTCTTTATGCTTCCGGCTCGAGTGCTTGTGAAGCTTCTGTCCCGTTTCTGACTCCGCTCCAGCAGAGGGCGCCGTTTGACTCGTGGGCCGTTTTGCTACGCTGCTTGGTGCCTCGGGTGTGGTCGTAGCGGACCCTTCTGCCTCCTCCATAGTCTCCCGTGTCTTGCGCTTTTTGATGGGAAGCGCCTTCTCTTGCACTGGCTTGGCTGCCAATTCCTTTTGCGCCTTCTTCTTGGCTTCTGATGTTGCGAGAGCTGCAGCAGCGTATGCCACACTCGAGCCTGTCCCTCCTGCCGCAGCCTGAGAAGCGGCTGCCGGCTTCCTCCCACGTTTCTTTGGCGCGCTCACCTGCTCTTTTTCCGCTTTCCTCTTGCGTCCTGGGCGCTGCTTGACGACGGGGACTTGCCCCGAGGGTGAGCCCACCTCCGTTTTTGGGGCCATGAAGGGCATCTTGACGAGGAGTTTGCCCGGACTCTTTTCTACCACACGCTTCACCGCGACACCCTCCGTGGCCTGCCGTACTTTGCCGCTGCCCTTCGGCCGGCCCCTCCCTCGGCCGGTCGGCTTGGCCACTTTGGGCTTCTTCGGCGGTCTCTTCTCCCTGCGCGACGGGCTCCCGCGCCCCGTTACCGTAAAGTCAAAGTCATTTGGGTCTGTGGTGGTGTCACCCACCTTTTGGAAGTACGCCATGAGCTCCACTTTGGAACGGAAGGCTTTCCCTTCTGGGCTGGAAAAAAAAAAAGAGAAAAAGAAAAAAAAAAAAAAAGGTTTGCTACACATTTTAAGACAGATCATAAACACATGATAGTAGAAAAAAAAAAAAATGCGGAGCTAATAATCCTTCCTCAGGCTGTAAATCCACTTTCTTTCCTGCTGTTTTCGATACAGAAAATGGTGTGGGAACTGGGAAGCACTGGTTCAGGCTGACTCGTACAGTGAACTCCCATAGGGTGTGTATTATTCAACCGTCCATCATATCAAATGAACCAGTCGAACAATTCACACCAATGAATTCTTCAACTTTGCAAGGCGTCTTGTAAATCAATCAATCGGATCACAGCTCTAGATTAAAGCACAACTCCTGCGTGAGCGACCAGCGCAAGACTCCTCTTGTAAAAAAAATTATGAAAACTATAAATAAATAAATACATTGAAGACATTATTAATCTGTGTGCAGGTCATTTAGAGTAATACTGAATTAGGCGCCGTTATGTCAAGCTCTGTAGAGTTCACTATTGAGGCTTTGCACAGTCACATGACCCCCCCCCATAGCAACAGTAACTACACCGCCATTACAGGGGGGCACCCTTGTACTGCTTCATTCAGAAGAGTTAGTTGTTCTAGGTCGGTATGGGAAGGTTTAGATGTGCAAATCATTTTGAAGGAAAGACAGATTCTTTTCATCATCGGGGGGAGAAAATGGGAAAAAAAAAATTTCAGTGGGACACGGTGTCGAATGAAGAGATCAAAAACCCAATGGCATGCTCACTTCACTTCCACGAAGGTAAGAATTCAAAAATAATTTCACAACTGCAGCGTGGTGCTCATTCTCATACAGCGAAGTGAACATGAGCCTCAATACAGCGGCTCTGCAGAGCCTAATCTTCACCAAGGCTTAAGTGCGTTTACATTCGGGGATCCTTCGGAGCGCGTTGTGCACACACTTGGGACCCAGTCGTTATGGGAAACACCTGATGCTGATTTGACTGCAATCAGCGCACACGTTTTGTTTTTGTAAATATCACGCCTTCTAATAAACACTCTTCCTGCACTTAGATCTGTCTACCGCTGCATACCTGGCGCAATAATAATCAGTTCAATTTCTGTAGCACTGTTCTCACACCCATGGTCGCTTTACAATTAGGAGAAGGGAGGGAGGGGGGGAAAAAAAAAGTCCACCAAAAGAAAGTCAGGATGTAATTCCAATGGTGTAGCCAACACAGTCCCACCAAGCGCATGAAGATAAATCCAACACCATCTGCACAGCCGCTGCGGTGCCACCGCCGGGCAACATCACTCGGAACACTGTGCCATGGCTCCACAAAGCAAGCACAGAAGCACCGGTATGTCCCAAACCACCTGGCAACATCGCTCAGAGCACTGCACCAAGCACAAAAGCACCGCTGCACAGAGCGCTGGACAACCCCGATGTTAAAAAGAGCAACGAGCTCATTGCAGTCCATAGCGAAAAGCACGGACATCACCCACAGCACACCAAGGCCTGAAGGGAACCGACGTCCAAAACTGGGCCTGGAGCTACGCCACAACCGGCGGACAAAACACTCAATCATCAAACTACACAAACAGGGAAAAAAAGAAAAACAAAAGGAAATGAATAAAAATGAAAAGCTCCAGTGAGAAGTGGCAGCCAAACGCACACGGCGTATCTCAACCGGAAACAGAAGAATATTTCACAAAGTCTCTGTGTCCTTACATGTGTGTGCTAACTGCACTCAAATCAGCATCAGGTGTTTCTCATAATGACTGGGTCTCAAGCGCGCACACAACATGCTCCGAAGGATCCCTGAATGTAAACACGCTGCTTTAAAGGAGAACTGAAGGCAATTTTTTTATCATCAAAATTCTATTTCTCATTTTATTAAATATCGGAATGCATTTTT
>JANZLB010000002.1:55468648-55479264 GCA_026167865.1 Notarius quadriscutis | reverse complement strand
GAGAGTAGCTGTGTGTGTGTGTGTGTGTGTGTGTGTGTGTGTGTGTGTGTGTGTGTGTGTGTGTGTGTGTGGTTTTCTGTAAAGACGAAATGAGTTCAAGAGGATCCATTTAAACCGCCATCAGGAAAATGAACAGCTTAAAGGAAAAAAAAAAAAAGAAAGAAATCACGACACCCTGTTCAGATTTGTTTTTGTTTCCTGCATGGCGAGGTGTGCGGTTGGGTTTTATTTTTGGGGCTCCCTGCAGAACCGACAGTGACGATAATAGTCTGTTAAAGCACGTTTTTGTTGTTCTTTAAAAAATAAAAATTAAAAAATCCGCATCACTGCTTCAGCATCCAGTGACGATCTAATTCTGCTTCACTGCTTTCTTTCTGCCAGGATGAAATGATAGTTTTGGATCAATCCTGTATCTAGCAAAAAATGATCGTTACTGGCTTAATTAAAATTATGTAAACTATTACATTCCAACAAAGATGAGAGTTTAAAGGCAGTTTAATATATTGAGACATGCTTTCGAGTGCAAGGTTGCGTTTTGTGATATTTGCTGTGCGAGTATTTCAGTGTAATAGTGTTTTTTGTTTTTTTCCTTTTGGGTAGATGTACTATTTGTACATGCACTCCTCTCATTTCCCACATTAACACCAAATCTGCTGTGAAGCATTTTTGGAAAATGATCACTGTTGGGTTTTTTTTTTTTGCGCGTTCTGTCTGAACCTCCCTCGCGGTCATCACTCTGGGGGATGATCGGATGTTGAACGTTTTGCTCAATCGGCATGTCGGATTTTAGCTGAAGTTTCATAATTTAATTATTCGTGTTCAGCACGTCCTGTTTGTGAGCTGAACTTCACCATGAACAATTGCGTTACTTTGAGTTGAGTTGAGTGAGATGAGTTGTACAGGCCACTTAAGAAGGGGCTTTTTTTGTGTGTGGTGGGGGGGTAGTTTTTCTGAAACTTTGCCACCTGAAGTCTGTAGTTCTTCTCAAACTCCAGACTACCTTGATGGAAAAATATAACCTAACCTGAGTGTTATGGTATGGTTTGGTTTGTTTTTTCTGTCTAGTTGGGAGGTAGAAAAGGACAAAGACATTTTGACCAGCGAAATGGACCGAAGTTGAAATGAAAAGCGTGTTTAGTGGTCGGTGCTGTATTTTCATTTCTTCTGTGGCAAGTTAATGGGAGACATTTTGTGAATGCTCATGCAGTTACAGTGGAGTTTATTAGGAATAAAACTCACTAATCTTGAACATTAGTGATAACGTTTAGGTCACACAAGGCGGATTTCCATTGACTTGTTTTAATGCGTGATTTGAAATTACAGATAAAAAAAAAAAGTAATGGAGACATGAATTTCCAAAAAAAAAGAGGTGGTTTTTTAGGTGATTCGATCAAGCACTGTTTTGAAAAATGAGAATTTTTGTACGCGTTTAGGTCACATGAGTATATGAAGAGGAACAAATCGAACAAAAGAAAATCACCGTGCCAGCGTTCATCAGGTCTGTGAGAGCTATTGGCTTGTTTAATTGGATGAGTATCACGGGAGAAGAAACCCCAGCATCGCATCACTTGATGGAGAAACAGACCACATACAATTTGTTTTGTCGACTTTCATTTAAAAAAAATAAACTTCCATTTTGTAGAAACCTGCCTACAGTTCGCTCTGTAAAACAACAAAAAAAGAGCGAGTTTTTCTTTCGCGCCATTTTTTTTTTTTCCCATTGACGTTTCGATGTCGTATTAAAAACGACAGAGTTACCGCGCTGACTTTTCTCAGCTAGTTAGCAATCTACGAAATGACGGGCATGATGATAGCATTAAAGTTTGAGCAGTGTACAGGTGAAAGAGCTGGACAGACTAAATGACTAAAGCGCTGCTGCATCACTCTCTCTTCAGATTTCTTATGCAAGTTCATGATTATTATTATTTTTTTAAATACAACATGTACAAATCAGACTCTCATATGTTTTAAAACCTCCCAGAAAGCCGTGTCCACTTTGCCATCCCGCCTACTAACTACAAGTGCAGTAGTTTTCCACTGGATTGTATTGTAAAGGCTTGAGAAATCTATTTTCAGATATTTACTCCCTCAAATGGCATTTTTCTAAGTGTTAAATATTAATTATTCCCCAAAACCCAAAATAACGTCTGGCTTTCTTGTTGTGTGAGTAACGAGACAACTACTTTTTTGGGGGGTTGTTTTTTTTTTTTTAATATATATATTTCCTCACTGGGAAATGTCAAAGTCACAAATGCCTTCCTCTTTATTAAAGTTGTTGATGTGGGTGAACAATAGGAACATTTTAGCCGAAGTGAAAAATGATCTAGTATGCATAAATTTTCAAGTCTATGCAACAGTCTGTGGCTTGTGGCGTGCGAGAAGTCGTGTCTGGCGTCTTGTGTGGATTTGAGCGCTGTCGTATGAAGAGCTGTACAGAAACGCATGCTTGCATCACGACTAGAGATGCGCATCTTAATTAATATACAGGTATATATTGTAGCATATACAGAGCTGTCCGACCACTTGTATTCACTCCACAGGGAAATAATGACTGTCCTCATATTTAGTATATTTTTGCAAAAAAACGTGTAATTTCTGTAGATATTTTCCTCAGTCTTTTTAGAAATAGCAATGCGTTGCGTTCATTTTATTTTTGTAATACTTGAAATGTGCAATTTATGTTGATTTAAAAAAAAAAAAAAAAAGTCCTAACAGCCCTGCATTAGTTTTATTTTTCCAATCATATGTACAGGAAATATTACTAATATTAGAATTATGACTAATGAATTTTTTTAAATTGCAACGGCAGTTCATTGTGCTTCTATGAGAAAGGGAACGTCTGAATCATGCCGAGTGTCTCTGCAGAGTCTCCACGTGTTTCTTGTGTCTGAACTTTTCTGTACCTTTGCAGCTCCAGTGTACGCAAACATTTGTCACTTCAGTTGCTTTGTTCAATATGTAGGTTTTTTTTATTTACTTTTTATGGAAAAATATATATAAATAAAGTTTTAAAATATCACTTAGTCTTGTGCAGATCATTAAGTCTGAATGGAAGCATGTGGGTGGAGGGGGTGGACTGGTCATGCGCTGGCCACTTTATTAGGAACACCCATACATCCGCCTACTGCTCTATGCGGTCATCTAATCAGCCAATCCTTTGATGTCATGAAATCATGCAGATACAAATCAAGCGCTTCAATTAATTAATGTTCAAACATCAGAATGGGGAAAAAATGTGATCTCAAATCGTGACTTTTTCACTGGATGTTGGTTTGAGCCAGATGGACTTGTTTCAGTGTTTCAGAATCTGCTGATCTCCTGGGGTTTTCAGACACAGTTTCTGGAGTTTGCACAGAATGGTGCGAAAAACATCGAGTGAGTGACAGTTCTGTGGGTGGAAACGAACGCCTTGTTGATTTAGAGAGGTCAGAGGGAAATGGACAGATTGGTTCAAGCTTTTTTTTTTGCCAGGAAGGACTGATATAGTAACTCATCACTCTTTACAACCGTGGTGAGCAGAAAAGCATCTCGGGATGCAACAGCAGAACAGAAGACCACATTGGGTTCCAAGAACAGGAATCTTAGAATCAAGAACAAGTTCCTATTAAAGTGGCCAGTGATTTAGGAGGATGGCCTCTGTTGTAAAGATTAGTAAAAAGGGTTAAAGGGAAAAAAAAATTCACCTTTTGGTGAAGTTGCTTCATCTCACACTGGGAGGGGAAGAGAATCCAAACTTTAACTGAAATTTATTCAGAAAAACAAATCCCTCATCAGGAAATAATTATTTTTGACAAAAACACATGCCACTATAATTTTTCCTGGAAATGATGGTGTAACAAGCATTAAATTGTACGGTATTTATTTTTGAGTTGATGTGTGGAGTAACTTTCAAGCTGTAATCTATGACTTTTGTATTGAATCTGGGGGGAAAATGTCACATGAAATTAAACACAGCTCCAGTGATTTGTCTTTAAATACTGCTCCTTTATCACCAACATTTTAGTCTCCAATAATATTAATTATTTACGCTGCTCATGTATCACATTATAAACAATTCGTCTTGTAATGCAGTATTGTAAATTCTTACTTTTTTTTTCAATAAAAAATACTCCGTGCTTACTGTGACTTAAATCAAAATGTTAAATTTAACTTGTGGCAATGCAGAGAATAGACTATAAATGAATCGACTGATCTCTTTACTCAGACATTCAGAAGATAAAATTGTACGATGTATATTTGCAGTTTCAAAGCAGTCAGTCACAGGACGAGAGGGTTTTATTCTGACAGTAAAAGGCCAGCAGAGGGCAGAACGGTCCTGTGTGTCCTTTAAAAGGTTGAGTAATAGTTGCATTCTCTGTCCTGCTTATCTATTGTTTTTACAGGTGAGCTGTGTGTGAGGGGTGTAAGGGTCACTCTCAGCAAATCACAGTCGGTCTCAGGGCAACCACAGACAGACAGACAGACGCTCACACCCACGGACACTAGAGAAGCCAGTTGATCTAATCCACATGTCTTTGGACTGTGGGAGGAAACCCACACAAGCGCAGGGAGAACATGCAAACAGCTCACAGAAAGGACCCAGTCAGCCTCAGGGTTCGAACCCAGAATGCTCCTGCTGTAAGGGAACAGTGCGCACCGCCATGCCACCCTCGCGTCAGTCACTTACTCATTCAGTCACTCACTCTGTCACGGTCAGTCATTCAGTCACTCACTCTGTCACGGTCAGTCACTCAGTCAGTCACTGTCATTCACTCACTCAGTCACTCAGTCAGTCACTGTCATTCATTCACACTCACTCTCATTCACTGTCACTCATTCACTCACTGTCAGTCACTGTCATTCACTCACTCAGTCTGTCTGTCGGTCAGTCACTGTCACTCATTCACTCACACTCAGTCATCAGTCACTGTCAGTCTGTCTGTCACTCACTCATTCACTGTCTCACTCACTCACTGTCACACTCACTGTCTCTCTCACTCACTGTCACACTCACTCTCACTCACTGTCTCTCTCTCTCTCTCTCACTCACTGTCTGTCTCCCTCTCTCTCACTCTGTCACTCACTCACTGCCACTCTCACTGTCTGTCTCTCTCACTCACTCACTGTCTCTCTCACTCACTCACTCACTGTCTGTCTCCCTCTCTCTCACTGTCACTCTCTCACTCACTCACTGTCACTCTCGCTCACTGTCACACTCACTGTCTGTCTCTCTCTCATTCACTCACTGTCACACTCACTCTCACTCACTCACTGTCACACTCACTCTCACTCACTCATTGTCTGTCTCTCTCTCACTCACTGTCACACTGTCTCTCTCTCTCTCACTGTCTCTCTCTCTCTCACTGTCTCTCTCTCTCTCTCACTGTCTCTCTCTCTCTCACTGTCTCTCTCTCCCTCTCTCACTCACTGTGTCTCTTTCACTCACTCACTATCTGTCTCTCTCACTCACTCACTCTCACTCATTCACTGTCTCACTCACTCATTCACTGTCTCTCTCTCTCACTGTCTCATTCACTCACTGTCACTCTCACTCACTCATTCACTGTCTCTCTCACTGTCACTCTCACTCACTCATGGTCACTCACTCATTCACACACTCTCACTCACTCATGGTCACTCTCACTCATTCACACACTCACGCTCACTCACTCACTCACTCACTGTCACACTTACTGTCGCACTCATTCACACACTGTCACTCACTCGCTCAGAGTCTGAGTTGCTTGTTGTTCAGACCTACACTGCTGAATCTGGAGGATGCTCCAGATGCTTCATTACTGATCTTTACTGGAATAAAGACTGATTACTGCATTAATCACAAGAAACATCTTTTTGTTGTTGTTGTTCCATATCTATTGGCAGATGCTTTTTTTTCTTGATAGAAATAACTGGTTAAAATGGGCAAAAATATCTGCCAGTAGAACAGCAGCAGCAAGAAGTCTAGAAATAGGTTTTATAATCCTATATATGGCAATCTTGTTAAAGATTTTAGGTTTGAAGTAATGAAACTTCCATGCCACTTTTTTTTTTTTTTTAAGTTGCCCTGTAGCTCTGGCACAAAACTCTGAAAGTTTTGTAAAACTGTATTTCAGTATGTGAAGAATTTTTTGCTGAAACAAAGCAATTTAATCATTTATGATGACTGTAGTTTGTAGATTTGTGTGTGTGTGTGTGTGTGTGTGTGTGTGTGTGTGTGTATAAGGCTTAAGAGGGGTGTATGCAGGGTTTGGGTGTCTGATCTCAGTGTGAAATTGTGATAAGCTCCACGGGTAGTGCTGTTTGCATTCCTGTGGCTATGATTAGTTTGATCCGAGCTTGCTGCAATAAAAAGCAGTTGATGGTTTCTTTTGAAAACCTCGTTACCCTGGCTTCACACTGTTAGTTTTGGCTGGTTTACTGAGTCCACCTAAAGACCCGAGTCTGGGCCTCCACAGACTGAAGTGCTGTGTGGACTGAACTGGTCTCAAATAAGCTATTTTAAAAAATCTTTTGTGCGTTTTCCTTTAATCTCACCCCAGGCCGAGGTTAAAGCAGGAGCCAAAATAATCAACACCCTTTTGTTATTAAAGGCGTGTGTACAGAAATGATCTGGCCATCACTCTCTCCCAATAGCTTTGTTCTGATTAACCTCGGCACAGATTCATTTTAAATAGCTCTTCGTATTTATAAAACCTCACTGTTACTGTTAGTAGGACACGGGGACATAAAATATAATATCGATATCGCAATATATTTCCATAACAATACACTGATATCTGAGTATGATGTGTAAAGTGACATTGAGTGGATGTGAAAATCTCTTTTCGTACCAATTGTTTTATTTTCCCTTTTATCTTTTAAATAAATAAATATGGGTTTACTATTTTATTTTAAAATATTTCTATTTGCTTAACAGATTTCCCCTACATTTTAGTGACTAATATTCTTTAACTTCTACATATTTGGCATCAGTACAAAATGAGTTCATTCTGAGGTATAGCAAGAGTGCATCAAAAAATGACTCGCGTATCGATTTTTTAATTTTGCTGTAAATAATTTTATTTATATATTTAAAAAAAAAAAAAAAGGATGTTACACAGTGGTGTGAAGATGTTTATCTTCGTGTAGTCAATGTATACATCACGAGTGAGTGAGTGAAAATATTTTTCAACACGAGAAGATAAACTTCATATCTTTGTGCCAACGTGTAATGTTCTTTATATTTTATGGACACATCCACCAAAAAAAACGCAAATTAATAAAAAGAATTTCAATTTTGAACCGGTTCGCCATTTTGACAACGCAGGTCTAGTCAGCGGGAAATCACTGGAAGTGACGTCATCGGAGTGAAATATCGAATAATACATACAGGACACTTTTTTGATGGAATAAAAACGTGTTCTATTCCCTTCTAGTATGTTTCATTCATTTGATTTGATAGCATGCAATATTGTTAGCATATCGCTTATCCTACGTGTATTACGTCACTCTACCCAATGGAGAATGAGTGTTGAATATGGTTTACGATATTGCATGGTTGTCAAGTCAATATGACGTCACACGTCAGAGACGTAAAACTTCCACGCTAGCAAGCGACACTGACAATTTGTAAAACATGGCTGCCAGGTTTGCTTTGTTAAATGCAGAAAATTTAGAGAATTTTGCAAAAGAAAGAAAGATGCATTGAACACCTGAAAGGAATGTATAATAATTAATAATAAATAATGGCAGCTAGCATGATATGACTTGTTCAACATCGTGCTCACTGAATGGAATATATCTGATATACCACGAAAAAAAAACAAAAAACAGCCAATATTATTTAAAAATTGTGCAATATCAAACACTTAAGGCTAAAAGTTTACCAATCAACATCCCGTTCCAGATTGGTTTACAGTTATTTAGCACAAAAGTCTTTTAGAACAAGTTCTAAAGTCTCTTAGCACAAGATCCAAGAACACTCTTCATCATCATCTTGCTTCACAATTGCCATATTATAAACAATTAATATATTAATTTTGGTTTTTTTGTCATTCCTGAACATTTATATTGCACTTTTATTTAACTGCCATTTGTTCTAGGATACTTTAGTGTAAGTTTCTTTACAGATCACAACCGTTGGCTACTCAGAAGACATCATTCTCATTGAAACTGGTCTTTTTTTGGTTAAAGACTTTGTAGCTTTATTCGTCAAATACATATGAAAACAGTAATACGCGATATCAAATGGACTTAATAATCTGAGTAAGTTTTTAGGAATAGACTCCGCTCTTAGCAAAACACATGGTCAAGCAGGGCAAAAGATATAATCCCCCGGTTAATTAATTCAGCAAATGTGTTATTATTGACAGTCAGTTGAATTTATGATATGATCAGAAGAAATCAGTGAAGGTGCCCACAATTCAAGGTTTGTTCCGGATTAACTCCAAATATCCAAAGAATCGGATTTTCAGTCCACGTTTCAGGGATCAACAACTGATCCTTCACAAGAACAGCAGCTTCCAGTTCCTAAGCAATCATAAACCCGTTCCGAGATCACGATGAGTAAATTTTTTTTTTTTAATTATTATTGTGACCATAATCCAGCATTGTGCTAAGAGACTTTAGAACTTGTGCTAAAAGAAAGACTTTTGTGCTAAATAACCGTACATGTCCAAATTTATTTCTCCTGTTATAATAACTTCCACTCTTCTGGGAAGGCTGTCCATTAGATTTTGGGGCGTGGCTGTAGAGATGTCAAGTCAAGATTGTATAGCACTTTTAACAATAAACATTGTCTCAAAGCAGCTTTACAGAATCGAAGAAACCTCGAGAGGAACCAGACCCAAAAGGGAACTCATCCTCACCTGGACAACATGACTATAACATTAACAGTTTTAGCATGAAGTCAGTGAAGATGTGTGTTCATTCAGACAGTCAGGGTTCTGGTTTATCCGAAAAGGTGTTCAGTGGGGTTGAGGTCACTTTACTTAACAACCTGTTTTCTCTCTCTCGCTCTCTAAATCTGTCCCTCTGTCAGTCCTGGGATCGAGATGCTGACCTCTTCTGCTCCTCGGACCTGCCTGATCCATGCGGACAGTTGGGGGTCGCGCCTGGAGGACGCTCTGGACTCTTGCAGTGGTGTTTTTGTGGCTGGGGACTGCGGTTGACGTGAACAGTTTTGCGCTCGGGTTTCCAGCATCAACGAAGCTGACTTTATGTTAGGACTGTTAATGTTGCCGAAATGAGGATGGGTTCCCTTTTGAGTCTGGTTCCTCTCAAGGTGTCTTCCTCATGTTGTCAAGGGAGTTTTTCCTTGCCACCGTCACCACAGGCGTGCTCATCGGGGATAGATTAGAGATAAAATTAGCTCATGTTTTAAGTCTGTAACAATGTTGATTGTTAAAAGCACTATACAAATAAACTTGACTTGACTTTGTGGACATGCTGGAGCAGGTTTGGACCTCTTGGTTCTGGTGAAGGTGGTACAGCAAACAAAACCTGGCTAAACAGTTGTGCAACCCAGATATGGATGTGATGGTCGGGTGTCCACAAACTTTTGCACATATTTGTGGAAGATGTAACCTGTCACTCTGAAAACTGAAAAGAGAACAGAACAGTCCAGTCCAGTCCAGTCCAGTCCAGATGTTCACATCTAACCATCTAAAGGAGCTTCTGGACTGACATGTAGATTTTTACACAAACCTGTCAAGTTTGTATTTTTATTTCTCTGTAGTTGTGTGTGTTGCTGGAGCAGGTGTCCTACCCGGTCTCATGGACTCGGAGGGGTCCGGATTGGGAGCCTCAGACCCGGATAACGGGTTCCTCAAACCAGCGCTGCTGATACTTTCAGACGCTTTCCGAGCAAACGACAATATTGGTGCCGACCAAGAACTTTCACCAGCTTTTTCCTTTCGTTCTCCATCCGGCTCGCTCTCCACACTGTCCTGTTCAGCTGCTGTCCTTCCTGCTTTCTCATCTTTTCCAGCCTTGTTTTGAACTTCACTGTTTGGATCTCCGTCCGCCATTTTCGCTCAGCCTGATCACGTGACGCCAGACAGAAGTAATCAAGTGACATCAGGCTCGAATAATCGCTCAGCGAGTGGCGTTACCGCTCACACACCACGCTAAAGTGGATTATTATTCAAATTAATGATTTTTCACGCCGTTTTGATTGGCTGAGCGAACTGCAAATGCCTGCCCACAAGTCTGCGCATGCGCACTTTTATCAACATGGCTCAATTTCTTTGCTGTCGTTTAGTGTGTCATGTCAACTTCATAATCAGCATTTCGAAATAATAATTTAATCATAATACAATTATTGAACTCGGTTTTCACAAAATAAACTGATTTGTTAGTGTCTCACAAGCCTCTCCCTTTGACATGTTTTGTTCAGCCTCGTCCAATAATTGCTTATTATTTTTTCGCCCTGCGGTTTCCATCAAATCCCGCGCTCTTATTGGCTGGCGAGCGGGTCCGTATCCTATGGTACAGACCCCAGTTACAAACCTCTGGCGACTCGCTCGTTCACAACAACAACAACCATCTCATCTCATTATCTGTAGCCGCTTTATCCTGTTCTGCAGGCAAGCTGGAGCCTATCCCAGCTGACTACGGGCGAAAGGCGGGGTACACCCTGGACAAGTCGCCAGGTCATC
>JANZLB010000002.1:55382544-55393485 GCA_026167865.1 Notarius quadriscutis | reverse complement strand
AATCTCGTTTACGGCCATTGCTTTGACATACGGACTGATATATTACAGAGCATATTTCAAACACTCATAACTTGCTATAGCAGCGGCAAAATAGCGATCAAAAATGCGTTCCGATATTTAATAAAATCGGAAATAATTTTGATAAATTTGCCTTCAGTCCTTCTTTAAGACTAAACTGATTTCGTACTTGAATGCAGTTAAATACTTACCAGACGCTTTATTAGGAACACCTGTACTCCAGTAATGGTCTTTTTCAACTGCCCAGTGTTACTAAACCTGAGCCCACCCCAGTTTATCCTTAGATTCGGAGTGGACCCTTATGTGATCTTTTGCTGTTGTAGCCCATTTTCCTCAAAGTTCAACCAGTTAGTGCATCTGAGATGCTTTTCTGCATTGCACAGTTGTAAAGCATAGTTAACTTTGTCAGCTTGAACCAGTCTGGCCATTCTCATCAACATATGTATGTGGAAGAGGGTAGATAGCAATTTCCTTAGTGTGTGTGTCTCATATCAACAAGGCATTTCTGTCTGTAGAACTGGATGAGGGTTTTTTTTTTTTTATTTGCGCTAGCAGCGCTGGGGCAAATTGTTACGCTCACTCAGGATCTTTCTACTTTTATTCTTAGTATTATCCTCCTAACATTTTTAGGATGCTAGTTCTCCCTCAGTTTTCAACTAATTGCCAAATTTCACATAATAATAATAATAATAATAGGTTCAATTTATATAGCGCCTTTCTAAAAACCCAAGGCCGCTTTACAATTATAGACGACAAAAGAAAAAAAAAGTCCACCAAATAGGGGTCAGGATGTCATTCCAGTGGTGTATCAGCCACAGTCCCACCAAAAGGCGCACGAAAACAAGTCCCGCACAGCCGCCATGACGCTGCCAGTAACATCGCTTGAACACCACACCATGGATCCACAAAGCGAGCACCGAAGCACAGCCACGCAGAGTGCTGGTACGTCCCAAACTGCCTGCACAGCTGCCGCGATGCCACCGAGCAACATCGCTCGGAACATCACGCCAAGCATTAAAGCACAGAGCACTGGACAACCATGATGTTAAAATGAGCAACGAGCTCACTGCAGTCCATAGCTGGAAGCACAGGCATCACCCACAGCAAACCAAGGCCTGGAGGGAACCGACGGCCAAAACTGGGTCCAGAGCTACACTACAACCAGCGGACAAAAACACTCAAACATCAAACACAGAAAAAAGAAAAAAATTAAAAGAAAAAAGGGGAGAAAATAGAATAAAAAAGCTCTGGTGAGAAGCAGCAACCAGAATGTGCACGACGTTGCTGACCATAAGAACCTAGAATACCTCAAGAAAGCCAAAAGACTGAATCCATGCCAAGCCAGATGGGCACCCTTCTTCACCTGTTTTCAGTTCATGATCTCCTTTCATCCAGGTTCCAAAAACTCCAACGTGGATGCTCTCTCATGTGTGTTCAACCCATCACCTCGTAACCCTCGTAACACCTCGTCTCACCCAATTATCACACCCGACTATTTCATCCAGACTATCACCTGGGACTTGGACCAAGAGATAAGAACCTCCCAAACTTGTGAGAGTCCAGCCAACTGTCCTCCTGGCCTCCTCTACATCCCTAAGCATCTCAGAGGGAGACTCATCACATGAGCACATTCATCTCCTGCCACGGGCCATCCAAGTAGCCAACGGACTCACCAGATGCTAAAGAGTAAGTACTGGTGGGAGAACGTGCGAACTGAGACCAACCAGTTCATTGCTTCCTGCTCTGAGTGTGCCCAGGCAAAGGTTCCACGAACACCTCCCTCTGGTAAACTCTGTCCCCTCCCTGTACCTCAGAGACCCTGGTCCCACCTGGCCATCGATTTCATGACAGACCTACCATCATCTCAAAGTAACACCACCATTATGGTCACTGTGGATAGATTTTCCAAGGCACTGAGGCTCATTCCACTACCTGGCATCCCTACTGCATTCCAGACTGTTGAACTGATATTTCAGTATGTTTTCAGATACTTTGGCATCCTGGAGGACATAGTGACCATGGACCCCAGTTAATTTCGAGATTATGGACCCATTTCATGGAGCAATTAAGAGTCTCAGTGAGCCTAACGTCTGGATATCACCCCCAGTCCAATGGCCAGGTGGAGAGGGCTAACCAAGAGACTGGTTGTTTCCTTCGGATTTTCTGCATGAGGAACCAGGGGGACTGGTCTCAATTCATCCCGTGGGCCGGGTATGCACAGAACTCACTTAATCACTCTGCTATGCAACTAACACTATTTCAGTGCATGTTCGGCTACCAGCCACTCCTGTTCCCTTGGGACGACGCACCCATTCAGGCTCAAGCAGTTGAGGAGTGGTTTTCATGAAGTCAAGCATTTTGGGAGGAGGTTCACCAACACATTGAGACAGTAAATGCTAAGTATAAGGAGTATGCCGACAAGCATAGAAGTGACAACCCAGAGTTTGCTCCTGGAGACAGAGTATGGGTATCCACAAGAGATCTCAAGGAACCCAATATGTGTGAGAAGCTTCAGGCATGCTACATTGGTTCCTACAAGATACTCTGGTGCATCAATGAAGTCTCATACCGACTAGAGCTCCCACCTCACTGCTGTATAGCCCCAACATTCCATGTCTCACTGAAACCAGCCATTCAAGGTCCTCTTGCTGAGAATGCTCCTGCCCAAGATCATCTTCCTCTTAGCCTAGAAGGAGAACCCATCTACCAGGTGAACAGAATACTTGACTCTGGATGCAGAAGAGGACAGTTAGAATACCTGGTAGACTGGGAGGGCTATGGACCAGAGGAACAAAGCTGGGTAGGAGACAAAGACATTCTAGATTCACTGCTCACACAGGAGTTTCATTCACAGCACCTCAACAAGCCTGCACCAAGGGGGAGAGGGCACCCCAGTAAAAATGTAGCTCCCAGAGGCAGCTCCTCGGGGGGGGGGGGTCTGTCAGTAAAGGCGTTGAGAACGATAGCTCTAACCAAACTACAAATGTACATGGCTTCTCAGTACTACAATGCCCAAGAAGCACAGTGTGGCGAGATTCAGGTGTGGGTGGAGCACAGAAGCACGGCAGGCAGCTGTTTGCATTGAAGATGGGTTTTTATTTTACAGCCTTTCAGCATAGGACTCCAAAAAACTCTCACTCTCTCTCACACACACACACACACACAAAGGCTGTCAACAAGCCCTTGGCGCTGATCTCCCCTTCTCGCTCTCCTTTTATCGGGCATGGTCACTGAAGGAGACACACAAACACACCATTAATTGACAACAGGTGTAGTGACATGACCACTCACCTTCCCTGACTCTGCCCTCCATTCACAGACCGACGCTCGGCCACGCCCCCGCTGCCACACACAAATATCATTATAAAGAGTGGAAATTAAACCTTTGCAGTAAGGGGATGATGAGAGAATATGATCTGCAATGTTGTTCATTGGGAGGTCTGTAAAGGAAGTCACATTTTTTGGACAAAATTTCTAATTTGAAGATCTCTAAAAAAGTTAGATTTTGGTAAATTGAATAATTGAGAGAGTTGTGCAAACAATCCAAACTTGCCATTCACATATAAATCAGAAACAGATTGCAGACCCTTTGAGGACCAAACTCCAAATGTGGAGTCTGAGAGAGAAGGTGGGAAGTTATAATTCTTACTGATGGGAGCGTGCACCGATGTTGTCTGCAACTTGAAGTGCCTTCTAAATTGTGACCATATTCTGACAGAGGTGGACAAAGTACCTAACTTCATTACTTAAGTCAAAGTACAGATCCCACTGGTCAAATATTATTCCAATACAAGTGAAAGTTGTCCAGTCAAATTTTTACTTAAGTTAAAATACTGAAGTACTTGCTTTTAAAAATGTTTAAGTATTAAAAGTACATTTTCTGTCAACAAGTTGTATTATAAGCGTTGTCTCAATAATACCTCATGCCTCTGAAGCAACCTACTGGATTATTTTGTGAATTTATAAAATTAATGCATGCTGTACATTATGGTGGTTTAATGTTAAGCTAGCTAGTCAGTGAAGCTCCACCTGACATGCTAGCAAACTATTTTCAAACTCAAAATCATATTGGGTATCTAACGTTACTAGAAAAGAAAGATTTCTACATTGTTTATTTGGCAAGCTTATGCTAAAACATATTTCTGAAAGGACTTCAGGTAAATTAACGTTATTCATGTTAGCGTAACTCTGTTTTTACATGCTAACCAACAGTGTCCAAGTTAACTAGCTATGTGTTAATGTTAGCCGTGGACAAGGCTACTGCAGCTTGGTGGGCAAATCCATAGAAAGTCATTTGACTAACCAGACTGCACAGCTATTGCAACACTATCGCTAGCTCTAAAAGCACAGACAACTTCATTACAAGCTTTCTCTTGGAATAAAACGTTTATATATCTCAATACACTTCCACAGGTTGGACGGTGAGTTTTTGTAGGCCGTGATGTGGTTCGTTTTCGGCAAACATTTAAAACAAAATGACTCTTTATTCCTTTCAGAAAACCGAAACATGGGTTCTAGGTAAAGCCGTGGGTGCGTGCATTCTCCAGAAGAACCGCCTCCTTCCATTCTGTCATCAACTGATCGTGTTAAATAACGCTACTGAGAAATCAGTGAACTTGATCTTATCCAGTCTATGGACGTGACGTGACCCTAACGATTACTGATCGGCTCTCAGTGTCACCTGCGGAAAAACCAATCAAAAAAACATCCACTTTCAAAGCTGCTTCATAGTAACGAGGACCCTGATAGAAACGTAGTGGAGTAAAAAGTACGATATTTGCCTTTCAAATGTAGTGAAGTTAAAGTCATATGTTTCAAAAAAAATAAAAAATACTCAAGTAAAATACAGATACTCAAAAAGTGTACTTAAGTACAGTACTCAAGTAAATGTACTTTGTTACTGTCCACCTCTGCTTTCATTTAGGCCATTGCACTTCCAGGTCAGTTTGGCAACATGGAAACAAGGCTGTAATGAGGCTAGATGCATATAAACAGCAAATTTATGCTGCATTTCTAAAATAGCATTTGCATACTTCTAAATAGCATTTATGCACATCTAAATAGAGTTTACACAACTTTAAAATTGGCTAGAGTTAGAGTTAACTTTTGTTTTACCAGTGAAGCCACAGTTTATTCAAAATTGAGCTTTATTATCAATATTTACGGTATCTAGACTGTGTGGCTAATCACATTGTCTCTTGCTAGAGGGTCTGCACATGACATATGGTATACGGAAGTCACTGCAGCTACACCCACTGAGTGGCAGAATGCCTCATTTACTGAGTGGCATTGTTAGCATTCAGCACAAATGCCATGAAAACACATACACACACACACACACACACACACACACACACATCTATAAAATTGATGTGATGTGATTTAATTGATTTAATAATTTAATTAATTTAATGTCTTTATATCTGAGCCCAGTCTCAAATATGAACCTCTATGAACCTTCTAGGAATCTCTCCCACTCGTGTGTGTGCACCACTCTTTTGGTTCCCCTGTTCCCAAACTGACCTGGAAGTACTGTACATTGACCTAAATGAAAAACTTGGCGAGATCTCACATTTCATTTTAGACATCTTATTTTCCTCCACGTCCCTTCTGGGGCTCTGTACATGTATCAACTACAAAGTTGATTATTTTCGAATAAAACCATATCCTAGAGTATATTTTTCTTATCCCACAGAAATTTCTCAACTAATCATTTTTTAAAATGTATTAACTGATCATACATTTGATCAGTTTATAGTTATGTTTAATTCTGTGGATTGGCCTTGAAACAAATTACTACTTCTTATTACTTATGTTACAGCAGATATTTAACAGTTATTCCATGAAATCGAGTCGTACATGAGCTGAAAGATGACGAGGCGTGTAGCGCTGAGTCAGCTATAAGCCATGTATGATGAGATTGAGATTGTGATTCTATCCGCATTCACTAGATTTTGAGAAACAGAGCATTTTTATTTTTTGCAAATTCGATAAATAAAAACTTTTATACAAAATGTCCAACAAAATAATTTCCACTTATAATGTAAACAAACCAACAAAATGACAGTAGAAATTTGGGAAAAATGCAATAATAATACAAATTCTTGAAAAATAAAAAAGATACATTGTTTCCATCAAATACTTTTATTCCATATTTTGTTGCTTTTTTGTATTTTTTGGGTTTTTGCTTTTGAGTAAAGTTTTTATTTCGTCCTTGGTTGCTTCAGCAACACACTCCTTCGTTTTGTTTTTCTCTACTCATGGTATATGAGCTGCTAGCCTAGTAGTAGAGTAGCCAATCAGAGTGTGCGATTGCTCATATCCAGTGAATGTGGATAGAATAAAAACTGTTGTTCCCTCACCACCCTCTCTCTCGCTCTCTCTCTCTTTAAATTAAAATGTCAAAAAAATATGCAGCTTGTCATGTTATCAAGAAAATGCAAAGCCGTCTGTCCTGAAGACATTCCTGTATTAGAAAACTTACAGCTTCTCCTCAGACTGTTAGAAAGCACTTGCACTGGAGACTATCTCCTAAAAGTCCTTGTGTAATATGTTACTATAGAAGCCATAAAGTATCAGAATGAGCTCTTTAAAATAATCAGTTCAGCCTTGCAATATAAGCTGCTGTCAGAGCTCTGATGTAATAGAAAATTAGTCAAAATCTTCTGAACAACCAGTATTGAGTGTTCAACAGCACTGTGGTATAAAAACATCTAAATTGCACATCCCTTCTCAGTGGTGTATTATAAATTCCCTGAACAAGAATGAATCGCAGATCCCAAAGAAAACATCTGGGATTATTTGGGATAAACATTGGTGGCATCCATTCCAGGCAGGCTCGATGCTGATATTAAGGCAATGGGTGGCATAACCAAGTGTTGTATAATTTGTCTGTTGTGAGAGCTCTTCCAGTGATTAAAGGAGATACGCAGAACCTTTATTTTTAAATAAATTTCTGAGTGGATAGTATCTCCATCCTTGACTCTTGTATGCTGCATAAATGAGAATACAACACACAATACAAGTTACATGTATTAATCTAAATGCAGGTAAACAACGAGTGTTGTTGTTGTTTTGTATCCAAATGAGAATTGCATGTTACCCATCTGTGTTCTTGCTTCTTGAAAGCCGATCTTGTGGCCGATTGTTTTGAAACAATCTGACTTTCGGTTGTTCGTTCAGTTCTCCGTTCATTCGCTTCTTCCACGTAAAGGTGAGATGGCAGCAATATCCAGCAGAGAAATCAGACGGCTGCTCCACTCATTCTCTGTTTTGTCCATATGGAGTACTCCGCCATTACTGCTCGGCTCAGGCAATTACTAAAACCCAGGACAGGACGGAACGGGACGTCACCGGTTTTAGCAACAACCGTGGGGAGGTCACTGCCCGAGCGATGTCACGTCCCGTTCCGTCCCGGGTTTTAGCAACAACCCTCGGCTCATGCTCCAGGAGAACTGGTGCAACTGAACTTGCTTTCCTTTTTTAAAAAATAAATAAAATAAATACTTGTAGTTTTATTTAATTGTTGGTACTGCACCCTCTTTCAATATGGGCTTGTAGCCAACGCTCCTCAACAGATCAGAGGTCTCGTATGAGTCTTCAGTAAAACGTGCAGAGGAGAGACCACTTCATAGGCGCCCAATGTGCCCGTGAACAACTCGCAAAATGCGTCCAAATCTTTGCAGTTTGAACATTCTTGGGCCATGAATGCAACACAAATCCACCTTCTGTCGTGCTGCTGCACCCGCCGAAAACACATCTACGTGTCATGGCGATAAATCAGCTCAAAATGGAGGCTCGGAGTTGCAGTCAGCTCTGTGTTTTAGTCTAGTGGAAATGGTGATGAGACCGATAGACTTCCTGTTGTGACGTTACGGACGTCAAGGTCGTTCACTCAGACCGCTACCTATATGAATCACTTTAATCGTAAAAATTACTGTATTAGATTTGTTAACGCTTAAAACTATTCCTGTGCCATTCTTGAGGTCTTAAGGCGTTTATAAACGAAAATGAGGCCATGGTTCTGCGTATGTCCTTTAAGTGTACATGTGATAAATAAAGTTGTTGTTGTTCTAAAGATAAGGATATCTGTCATGGTATGACAATAGTGCATCATTGATCTATTCTTAAATAAATATAAGGCATGTAAAATGGTTATTATATGCCATGAAAAAGAATGCAAAATGCATTTAATTAGTTAATATTTAATATGCATACATTTGCATATTGTGGATATTTTGTAAAACAACTACATGATGATAAATGAATTTATTTTGCAGCTATAATAAAACATAGATACGAGTAATATTTCTGAATAGTATTTTTGATGATTATCCATACAGGACACTTTTCAGTGGAATAAAAACATGTTCTGTTCCCTTCTAGCGGGTTTCGTTCGTTTGGTTTGATAGCATGCAATATTGTTAGCATATCGCTTATCCTACATGTATTACATCAGTGTAACCAATGGAAAATGAGCATTGAATATGGTTTACGATATTGCATGGTTGTCAAGACAACATGACGTCACACGTTGGAGATGTAAAACTTCTGCACTAGTGAGCGACTGGGACAGTTTGTAAACAAACATGGCCGCCAGGTTTGCTTCGTTAAATACAGAGGATTTTGAGAGAATTTGGAAAGAAAGACATGTCGAACACCTGAAAGGAATGTGTATGTATAATAATAATAATAATAATAATAATAATATTATTATTATTATTAGCTGGCTTTTTTTCATGGTACATCAGATATATTCCATTCAGCTAGCATGATGCTGAATGAGTCGAAGACGAGTACCACTCAACACCAGCCAATATTATTTAAATGCTGTATTTGTAGAACATTTAAAAAGCATTTTGTGTCTGTAGCATCAAATTTCTAGGATGAAACAACATAACCCTAGACATTGGTTTTCAGTTTGGGTTTGTCGGGATTCTGAAACTCTTTATTTTAATCCGTCGTTTATTAATCTTATATTATAAGCATCGTCCTGACATTCAGGTCCCCGTGAACGAGCTGTTACTATAGAAACAAGAAAAAATAGTGAAAAAAGCATAAGAGATTTTCATGACGCATTTTTAAAAAAATAAAAATAAAAAATTCTCAGAAATGAAAAGCGGTTTGTTTCTAAAACAATATATTTTTCCTAGTGACTTGTTTTGGACGAAATAATGTGACGCTAGATTGTAGTTTAGCCGTTTGGATTTGTCGCTCAAGTCCCTGTGAATGAGCGGTTACTAAAGAAACCGAATTTTATTGGAGTGGAAAGAGCGTCACGTTTTTTTGTGATGTTGAAGGAAAACAACAGAAAGTCGCATTTCTGCAGCATTTTATATTCAGAGTATTTCGATGATGACGTAACCTGACGCTAGGGTTAACCATTGAGATTGGATTGGATTGGATTGAATCTGTGTGATGTTAATGATCTACATCGACGTGTACATGATGCCATATTCAGTCAGGAATCATCTGTGAAATGACTTGTAACACAAGCTAAGAGTGTAAAAAAGAAATCTCTTTTGAGTTCAGGTTGTGTTTACGTGCTGGGAAAGCTGTATTATGAATTTTCCAAAAGTGGAAACCAGTTTCATTGGCTTGTTGAAGATTGTGTGTTGTTATAAGCATGTAGTGTAAGCATGTAATGCTTTTGTTTGCCGTAGAGTTCAGAGGTCATCTAGTTTGATATTTGGACTTTCTAGCGGTGGGGAAAGTGCACAGCTTGGGACAAAACTTACAGGAAGTAACTGCTGCTGTGCTGTTGTTCTGTCTGTTACATAAATGAGGCAGGGTTATTTATTTATTTATTTCAGCATTCTACAGACCAAATATAAAATTGCAGTCCATATCGCAGTGCCACAGCTATACTGTTTTATATTGTATATATTATATACAGCTATACTGTATTATATAGCTATACAGCTATACTATATTATATTGTAATTGCAGCATTTAATGCTCTATAGTCAAAACCCATTTTCTTAAAGATATTCAGTTTATGATTGTGATTACTATGATTTAATATTATATGATTTCATTTCATAAGGAAACGTTTTGATATTCAATAATGCCATTCTATCTGTTATGAAATGATCTTATGATTTGATTCCATGGCCTCTGATCGACGTGACCATCTTTATTCAGGATCTGGATGAATTCTCGAATGATAATGGGATAGAAAAAACTATTTTAAAAGTCTCAGATTAATGAGTAAATCACCCTGCAAGCCAGTTTATACTTAACAATTATTCGCCGAAGGTGAAATGATGATTATACATACAGGACACTTTTTCCATGGAATAAAAACATGTATTCTATTCCCTTCTAGCAGGTTTCATTCATTCGGTTTGACAGCATGCAATATTGTGAGCATATCGCTTATCCGATGTGTATTGTATCACCAATGGAGAATGAGCGTTGAATATGGTTTACGACAACATGACTTCACATGTCGGAGACGTAAAACTTCCACGCTAGTGAGCGACTGGGACGATTTGTAAACGAACATGGCCGCCAGGTTTGCTTCGTTAAATACGGAAGATTTTGAGAGAATTTTGAAAGAGAAAGACGCGTTTAACACCTGAAAGGAATGTGTATGTATAATAAATAATAATATTATTGGCTGGCTTTTTTTTTTGTGGCATATCAGATATATTCCATTCAGCTACTCGTCTTTGACTCGTTCAGTATCATGCTAGCTGAATAGAATATATCTGATATACCACTCAACGCCAGCCAATATTATTTAAATATTATAATATTAATTAAGGGGCGGCACGGTGGTGTAGTGGTTATCGCTGTCGCCTCACAGCAAGAAGGTCCGGTTTCGAGCCCCGTGGCCGACGAGGGCGTTTCTGTGCGGAGTTTGCATGTTCTCCCCGTGTCCGCGTGGGTTTCCTCCGGGTGCTCCGGTTTCCCCCACAG
>JANZLB010000002.1:55130515-55144430 GCA_026167865.1 Notarius quadriscutis | reverse complement strand
TTCGATATTTCTCCTCTTCGAATGCACCTCGAATGTTTTGAGCATGAGCAAAACATTCGGGCCGGCCACAAGAATGGACCTGAATGTTTGGAATGCACTCGAAATGCAGTCAGAATTTTTAGAATGCCCTTTGAATATCCCGGAATATACGAAGAATTTTAATTCCGGCTCATTCCGCCTCTAGTGTGACTACGCTATTACTAACAGGGATATCAGGTGAAAATTTTAATTCAATCCAAGTTTCTTGAAGCTGCTCAAATTGAATGCTGAGCAACTTGCTTTTTACAGAGTTAAAATGTTTATCCGTTCTTGAGATCTTACAAATCAAGGATTGAAGAAACGGCTTAATTTTTAGAAAACTGCCATAATAATATGTATTATGCTCCAAAATGGGCCTCATTAACGAATGAGATCAAATTTATTTTTTTTTTCCTTAATAACGCTTTTAATTTTTCAACATATTTACATGGCAAGCACATAGATGATTGTATACTGAATACAAAGTTTAAAAATTAGTCAAAAAAAAGTTATGCAAATTTGTATTCAATTATTATTCATTATGCTAATTGGTTTTAAACATATTAAATCAGTACACTCTCTTCAAAGTTTCACTAAATGGCATTATTTGTGCAATATAACTGATCTTAACTCTCATTTATACATCACGAAGGATAAATCAATGTTAATTATAAAAGTCAAGTCAACTTTATTGTCAAATATGCTACTCATGCTCGACATACAGCACAGATGAAATTTCAGTCCTCTCTGACCCATGGTGCAAACAGGCAGTGCAGTAAATAAAATAGAATAATTGAAAAAACAAACAATATAAACACTCTAGCTAAGAACTAGACATAAACTAAACACTCGTATATAAAATACACACACACGCATGCATAAATAAGCATTAATTCAACAATTAACATGTTTTTTTTTTTTTCACAGATGAGCCACTTCCAATAAACAGTTCAATGACGAATTGAACTGAAATTGACACTCGTGTTTCCGACTTTGGTTTTTTTTTATTTTTTAATTTAAAATATAATTCCGACCACTAAGATCTCAAAATTATTCATCAAAACAACTACAGTTATATTCTAAAATAGTTATTTATTTACATGAATCAATTTTATTTGAAAAAATAAGTAGGTAAAGCTATGAAAACGTGCCTCCGTCTCCCGTGAAGCATAACGTCAAAACTAGCAGACGGAAAATTTTGCTGAATATGTCGTCAGAAACCATGAGAGCAAGAGACACTGAGCTCTATATAAAATCTGGAGCGCTCATAGGCTCGTCAGAGTGACGCCATCTGGCCGGCATCTTACCATTCGCATCGCATGTCAAGTCAAGTGTATTTGGTTTATATGTTAAACCGTCCTATCTGATCAAACTTGCCCCAAGAAAAGTATCTCCTGGACCCTCCTCTTATTTTCTCAACTTTACCCACATTCCTTACATATCTTTATAGCGCTCACCTTCATTATTATTGGTTTTTGTTTTTCCCTCCCCTGATTGGTTCTTTTACTAGTATGATTATTTATACGGAGATTATTTCAGTTTTTCTCTTATACAGTGTATCTTTCTCTTTCTGTATAGTAGTTCTTCCTTTATTTCTGTCCATCCGTCTGTCTGTCTATTTATTATCATCCTCTGCCAAAACGAAGTTTGGCGGGGGGTATAGAAACGAGTTCCGTCCGTCTGGTCACATTTTCTTTTCCGGGCCACATCTTTAAAACTAATGAACATTTGCTTGATGTGTATAAAAAGTTTCATGAAGATATCTTCAGTAGTTTTAATGTGAACTGGTGCCTTTTGTTATTTTGGGTTTTTTGAAAAAAAAAATTTTCTCAAATTTTTGCATAAATAGATTTTGACTTGGTTTCTAAGAGCAGTGTTCGTTTCCGCAGCATACATCCAAAACTATTCGTGATACGGATTTGAAACTTGGTATACATGTTAACAAGGTGATGTAGATGTGCCTTTTCATACTAAGAAATTTTAAATTTTCATGTTTCTATGGAAACAGTTTCAGACTTGGTCTTAGGGGTAGGTTTTGTTTCCGGAGCAGAACTTGAAAACTATGAGTGGTATGGACTTGAAAGTTGGTATACGTGTTGATTAAGTAATGTATATTTGCCTTTTGATACTAAGAAATGTGAGAAATTTTAATTTTTAGCTCACCTGGACGAAAGGTCCAGTGGGCTTATGCCACGAGTCACTGCTGAGGTCAGTGTAAAGAGGTAGGGTTGGTTTCCTGCAGCACAACTTGAAAAATGTGACACTTTTTTTTTTTCTTGAATGGCTCTTTTACAAGTATAGTTATTTTTACGGAGGTTATTTCAGTTTTTCTCTTATACGGTGTATCGTTCTCTTTTCGTATCATTCTGTCTTTCTATCTAGCTATTTATACTATTATACCAACACAAAGGCTGTTCAATACTTCCTTTCTCTTTAGGACAGTTGTTGAAACAGGATTGTTTGCCGTTTTCACTTCATTCTCACAGTCGTGTCTAAACAGTATTTATTGGTCACGTAATTCACCGTCACAATATTCATGTAGCTTGCAACCAATATGACCAATAAATGTTGTTAAGACACGACTGTGAGAATGAAGTGAAAACGGCAAACAACATGAGAAAATGATCCTGTTTCAACAACTGCCCTAAAGAGAAAGGAAGTCTTGTTTTGCCTGTGTGCTCGTATAGATAGATAAGAGAAAGATGCACTGTTTAAGAGAGAAACTGAAATAATCTCCGTTGAAATAATTATAGTAGTAAAAGAGCCGTTCAAAAAAAAAATCAGAGACTAGACTGGAAAAAAAAATAACAGTGAAGGGGAGCACTGTAAAGTTGAGAAAATAAGAGGGGGGGAGTCAGGAGATTACTTTTCTTGGGACAAGTTTGATCGGATACAATGGTTTAACACACAAACCAAATCCACGTGGTGAGATGGTGGCCAGATAGCTTCACTCATCTCTACAGCAAGGAATAGGCTATGAGCTCTCCAGATTTTATATAGAGCTCAGTGGCGAGAGAACATCCCTATAAAAGTCATCTGATTTGATATTCATGAGTAATCCAGTCGGAAACCGATCAGAACAGAGACCACTTTCCCGTGACTCAAAAAGAAAATCACCGGAACGTCCCGCGAACACAGTGTGTACTCTTTTGTACCAAATTCAACCTGCTGTTACTCCTAAAGTACTGAACAGATCTTAAGAGACATTTCTTTGGAAAGCAGAAATTATAAGCTCTTTAATGATAGAAAATATTTAAGAGTGCAGCAATGACAGATTTGGAAACTTGCATGACCGTCTGCAAGCGCAATTTTCACAGCACGGCCAGCGAGCGTCTGATCTGCCTCTTACTCGAACCAGGGCTGATTTGCTTGACCTGAGAAAGTCTGTTATTGATACGAAATTATTTTTTAAACCTTTATGGATGCGGTCACTTTATCAGGTGCAAGGGTATGAGCTTGGAGAAACAAAGTACAACAGATTTCTCTTTAAAATAACAAATCTCGTGTGTGTGTGTGTGTATTAAATGTATAATGAGTTAATATAGCATTTCAGAAAACTTAGTTTAAAAGCTAGCCCTAAAAAGTATAGGTAGAAGGTAAATTAGTTTCCAGTTAGTTTAATGGTTCATGAGGCAGGAAGTTTATATGGTATTTACTAGAGACTTTGTGGCTTGGCCTAGTTTATTTGAGGTGCTGTGCGACGCATATTTCTGAACTCAAGTCTCCGTTGATGGGTCTAAGCTTGTTATTTATTTTAAAACTTGACCTGCTCCTTTTCTTGAAGAACCTTTTCAGTGTTTCAGGGAGAACGTAATCACTTCTAGATATGCTGAATTAGCTGGTTAAAGACACCTGAAGTCTGAAATGCGCCTGTGGCAGAGTAGAGCATCACCTGAACTGAAACAGTTCATCAGTGCATCAAAGCATCTCCTCTGCAGCTGCTGATCATTTCGCGTTTTGCATTTGCGTTTATTCATTTTGGTGCCTGCGTTTATCCAAGGTGCTTTTGGACCTTGCTCAAGCATGCACTTGTACCACCACTACCATTACTGGTGGTTTGCTTTAAAAACGTCTCTGTAGAGCGGTCGCAACGTTTCGGTGCATTTTTAAGGAAAAATGTCAAGCCTTTAATTCAGGTGTTCAGCTGTTAGAACAGTCCACAGAGCAGTGACAGTAAATCAACAAAGATGAGCGACATCTGATTAACGGACGATTTAAGGATAAACTCTTACGTTTTTCTGTTCATTAGGAACACACAGGCCAGAAATTTTCCAATTATTCCTGTTAGTCACTTCAGGTTAGATTTGAAAACCATCCATCCGGTCAATTATTTTGTCGGTTCCATGCAAATGTTATTAGACAAAAGAAAAAGATCGGAGACGCACCTCATCAAGAAATTCAGTTTCCATGAATATGCAAATTGAAAAGACCCTAATCCTAGATGTTTTACCCCCTCCCTCCCTTCCTTCCTTCCTTATCCTGGTGAACCAATGCTGCAAGCAGCTGCATACTGAAACCTGACTATAATGTACAGTACTGTGCAAAAGTCTTGGCACCCTATGATTTTTTTATTATTATTTTTTTAATTTTATGACTTCTACATTATCAAGTCAGTACATGAACATTTCAGAGTTCCAAGCGTTCGTTTTCCAGCCCAAAATTAAACGTTACAGGGGAAATACATTTTTTGTATCTGAGCAGCATCTTGCAGAAGAGAGCACTTTTTTTCAGATTTAAAAAGAAAACGTAACGTACTAATGAAAGCAACTGGGTTTTGGTGCAGAATTATGACACGAGTGTGACAGTATCCAGAAGAACTGTGGCTGGTTCTGGAAGATGATCAGTAAAACCTACAGCTCATTTCCTTATAAAACTGCGCTCATTAGGATTTGTATCGGAGACTACTTTTAAAGCAAAGGGTCGTCTGACGCCAAATATTGGCTTTGTTTCATTTATTATGGCTTACTGCTTACGTTTTTTTTTTTTAAAGCCATTTTTGGTCTACAGCATTTCTTTACACGTGCCTAAGACTTTTTCACGGTACTGTATATTGACACAGTAACACTTGCTTGTCATCTGCTCACTGCTAACTCTCACTCTTGCCACTTTCCTTTTTCTGCAAAACCACTGCAGTGACCCTTTTTTTTTTTTGCCTTTGAGCAAACTCGAATTCATTTCCTTAAAAGGATCTAATCACTCGACATAAGTAAGGACTAAAACACGACAGCAGACAGAAAATAATCAGCGACTACGGTTAGAGCTGCTGTCAGAAAATTGATCAGCACTTTCTGACCAATCTGAATACAGAATTCAGCAGCTCTGTGGTGTTAAGCAGTTATGATTATTATGAATTATCTGACCCACTGTGGCGGAAGAGGAAATAGTCCAGAAATGTAAAACGGCTGTGGAATCCTGGGAAGCGAAATGACATTCAAACCCAACTCTATCACTAATTACTGATCGCTCGGTGTTTGCACAACATAATTGTAAGGATTCTCCGAATTTAGCTTTTTTGTTGAATTATAGTTTAATCCATTTGTATGTTGGTGTTGCTGTTCCATCGAGTCTTGTGTTCTTAATGATGTCAGTCATTCTACACCAGACCATCTTGTGAATAATCATGTTTCCTGTTAACTTCTGGGAAACAGGCTTTGCACTTCAAAGCCTGATGCCTTCTGGCTCGTTGCCTGTTTGCCAGGAACAATGTGTTGATTATTCCCAAACACCGCCATCCCTCTGGACTCACGGGGACGGGCCTTCCTGTGATGACACACTGTTCCGCTGAAGCGTTAAAGAGATCGCGTCGCTAATAACCCTCCATGGCTTGCGTGCAGCAGTCATCTGCCATCCGCGTGACTCAAAGCTGTTTCCCACAATGCATTGTGAGACAGCCTTAAACAGCACCACGCCTCCGCTTTTTATAGATACGAGGAGAGATTTGTAGGGAAAGAAAAGACAGTGATATCATTAAAGAGTGCATTGAACCATGGCTACCGTTTCCAGACAACTGTGTCAGGCTGACAGATAGTGACACTGCCAAGGAATTAAAAGGAGGGGTACAATTTCTATAATTTCTTTGAGCAAGTCAAGGAATCACTGAAATGCTCTTGTAATTCCAATGTGTGACAACCACTGAGACAGGTTTGCTCAGTCTTGAGTTAGGAATTGTGTTAAGGCTTGAACCCTGATGCATTTCAGCCACAAGAGCTTTCATAAGGTGTTAGGTGTGAAGGCCTGGCGTTGCAGTCAGTGCTCCAGTAGAACATGTCCCAGCCCTTTAGTTCCAGTGAAAGGAGACCTTAACGCTACGGCATACAAAGACATTCTGTACTTCTAGCTTTGTGGCAGCAGTTTGGAAAAGAGGGTGTAATAGTCAGGTGTCCACATACTTTTGACTATATTGTGTGTATGTGTGTGTGATATATATTTATATTTGTGAGATGCACATGGATTTTCAGAAGGAAAAATAAATAAATAAAGTGGATTTGTGTTACCAGTGGATTTGTATGGGAATCCTTCCACCTTAGAAAGCGAATAAGTAACCAGAATGACTTTGTGTCGTAAAGTCGGATATGATTTCCTGTAAACAGCTGTGCTAAGACTCTTTCTTTCACACCAGTCTTATCCTAAAACCTTTCATTATCGGAGTTCTACAGCTGCAGTTTTGGATTTTCATTGTATTTGTATAGTGTTAATCATATAAGCCAGTTTTGAGACGTTGTTTTACGTTTCCATGTCTTAAAAATGTGTCCATGGTAATCATACATACACTACGATAGAGTTGTTTCGATTGAACAACATTTGTACCGTCCTTTAAATGGATCCAAAGAGAGAGGGAGACACATGCGTGCGCGCACACACATTAGCTGACTCGGGGGAAGAATCTTGATTCATTTTTCTTTATTTCTTTGCGTTTGTGTAGTTTGAGTGGTTTTTTCTGCCGGTTGTGGCGTAGCTCCAGACCTAGTTTTGGGCGTCGGTTTCCTTCAGGCCTTGCTGCACCATGGGTGATGCCTGTGCTCCTTCTTAGGGACTGCAATGAGCTCGTTATGCTTTTTAACGTCGGGGTTGTCCAGCGCTCTGTGCGGCGGTGCTTTTGTGCTTGGTGTGGTGCTCTGAGTGATTTTGCCCGGTGGCATCGCAGTGGCTGTGCAGGTGGTTTGGGACATACCAGCGCTCTGTGTGGCGGTGCTTCTGCGCTCGCTTTGTGGATCCATGGCGCGGTGTTCCGAGCATTGTTGCCCAGCGGCGTCGTAGCAGCTGTGTAAGCAGTGTGGGATTTATCTTCGTGCGCTTGGTGGGACTGTGTTAGCTACGCCATTGGAGTTACGTCCTGACTCTCTTTTGGTGGACTCTCTCTCTCTCTCTCTCAGAAGACTTATGTGGTACTATATGATTTTCAGCAGGACTCTGGGGAAATATATACACACAGGGCTTTCCCCAAAGCGTGGAAACGCGGTGCTCCACCGCGCTGTGCGACATCAGTGCCACGCTGTCACTTGCACACCAAAAAAAAAAAAATCCATAAATTGAATAATGCAGAGTGCTTTCTGCACCTAAATATCTTCTATTCTCATCTGAAAATGAGTAATGATTATCGAAATAGGAAGATGTTGTAATATATAGGTCTAGACTATCCTGGTACTCAACCCAGAAGTGAAAATAAAGGGTTTCGCTGCGTCCACTGACCGCCATTCGAAACCATACGTAAAACCACGCTCTAGGCGCTGGTTGCTAGATGGCGCTGTTGCATGACTTGACCTCAATTCTGTTCCTGGCAAACTGGAATTGGAAAATGAAGAGGCGCGCTAGGAAGTGTTTCAGTTTTGCACCTTGCATATTTGACAAGGTGAAAAACAGTAAGTTTAATAATGTTGAAGAATGTTGTGTCTAAATCAGCCCTAGACGCCAAGAGAATGCACCATTTTGAAGTCTCTAATTTCAGAATTTTCCAGGGGAGCATGCCCCCACACCCCCGTAGTAACCTTCAGGGCTTTCTGGACCGGGCCAGCCCTCACGGGCTGGGCTCTGCATCATCAGCACCACTCAGATATTTTTTCTGGGGAAAGCCCTGATACATAATTAAAAAAACCACTTAAGTAAACAGTTAGTAAGTCACTCTATAATACATGATAAAATAAACGTAAAAAAAAAAAAGGAAAACCGAGCCTAATTATTTACTATAAAAACTTTCACTGTTCTTTTAAATTTCTTAACAGTTGACAGTGATTGATTGTCATCCGGTAAAGAGTTCCAGCTGTGTAGACACGAGGTTTGAGATCTTAACAGACCCCAGTTGGTGTTGGATTGAACGGTTCTCAGGATTTTTATTGCGTGGATTGTACTTGTGGAAATCTGTGGCTTGAGAGAAACTTGATTTGTATCTTCAGATGCTTTATTATACATGTAAAGACAGCGATGGAGTTCTCTTCGTTGAGAAGTCCAGCCACTTGAGTTCGTCAGCAGAGGAGGACCACGGTGACAGAGTCAGAGTTAATTTTGCCGCTTTGTTCTGAAGTACTTGGTGTGACTAGCTTTAGCAGAGAATGCATAATGTTTTATTCACTTATTCCTCTGTCTTTTTTTTTTTCTTGTCTTGTTTTTCGTTTTGGTATGTGTGCGCATGAAGGTGGATGAAGGAATGCATCTGTTAATCACAGGCCCGAATGGCTGTGGTAAGAGCTCGCTGTTTCGGATCCTGAGCGGTCTGTGGCCTGTGTATAGTGGCGTCCTGTATAAACCTCCACCGCAGCACATGTTCTACATCCCACAGAGGTAGGTGCACCTTTTTATAGCAAACCTCATTAATAGTATGTAAGGCAAGTAACTGATTTAACGTAGTTACTTGATGTTTAATGCCACTGTAATTGTATGGATGCAAGTAAAGGAAGCCTTGAGCTTGAATGTAACCATTTATCGTCCTCCATTACGGATGCGAATAACAGACTAAAAGATGGTCACACATCACAGGGTGCTGCATTTTTCTTAATTTAACCATTAGAATGACTCCCAACTGTTTAGAAGTTATGGAAGTGTGTAAGTGGGTGTGTTCGTTCTCATTTCATGCCCTGCTAAGCTAATTAGTAGTGATGAAGGTGGTGATGAAGTGGAGCAGGTTCTGAGAGCAGTGGGTCCAGATGGGCCTGCAGAGCGACTGTTTGACGTGACTGCCTCATTGCACAAGTGAAAGAGATTACACTCGCAGCAGCGGCAACCGAACGTAACCGCGCAATAATACACTTGTTTTTAACATCAATTAAGTTCAAGACATGTTCAGGCTCATTATAGTTTAACAGTGATCTAAACACATGTGGAGAGGGAAGCATAATGCAAAAGAGCGAAGGATGTTATACTCTATGTGGTACATTTTAATCACATACAACACCGGATAAAATAGGTCATGGATTAAAATACTGAGAAAAATGTAGCCGCAAGCAGCGATGAGGGGGGCCAAGCAGCCCAGCAAGGAATACTGCCATGGAAACGTCGCCATTTTGTCAAGGGTATGAGCGCACTTCCTGTTTGGCGGCTTCACTGACACATTCTACAGGTTGTGATGGATTGATGGTTTTGAAATTAAAAAAAAAAAAATCTGTCTGATGACTTGCGTGAGGTTATTCTGAAGGTCATCTTTGCCAAATTTGGTAACGATTTGACAAAATCTGTGGCCTGTGTAAAATGTTTTAACTCTTTACCCCTTAATGACGACATTTGACGACTTTTTTTTTTTCTTGTAAATATGTTCTAAGGGTGAACAGGATATGCATATATAAGGGTGGCTATAGCAACTGCTTTAAGGGGTAAAGAGTTAAACTGAAACAATTTAAAATCCAATATGGCAGCTGGATCAATTACGTTGACTTGACAAGTTGCAAAGTTTTTTTTTTTTTTTTTTTTAATATAAAGGTAAACACATCAATAGTTATTTGCCAAAAAAAATTTTTTTGATTGTTGCAGCACCCCCATCCCACCCCAGTGGTCAAATAACACAAATATTTTCTGTGCTTCCTCAAAATGGGGTCCCGGGTGCATGTACGAGGTTTGGTTTTGATGCATCATATGACCTCACTTCCTGCGTGGTGGCTTCACCACTGAATTTGATTGGCTATAAATGGTTGAACGCTTTTCCAAATCGAAAAGCCAACAAATAACGTTTGTATTGTTTGGTTAAAAGATTATCTGTGCCAAATTTCATGAACATCAGACAAAATTTATGGCCTGTGAAAACTTCTTAGTTTTTAATAAGATCAACTATGGTGGTAAATCCAGTATTGATGTCATGTGGATGCGTTGAACTCGGTTTGAGCCAAGGAATCCAGTAGAATCTCATTTTTCATAATCAGGCATACGGTTCAGAAGTTCCATGCGTAAACACATCTCCAAATTTGACCTGTTGGTGGTGCTGGAGTCCTCAAGGTGCAAACATGAAACTTGGTGAAAAGAATCAGAGGACAGTTTCCAATCAGTGTGCTCGATACTCTATCCAGAAGAAGAAGCTTAATTAAGAAATGATAGAAATACAATGGGTGCCTACGCAGCTTGGCCCCCAATAATCAGTGACTGTTGCCATACTGTCATTGATTATTTTCCTATAATCGCATGTTTTGAAGTGTTTTATTCCTCTTATACCACATCAGTTTGCTGATGTGAGAGTATTTTGACTCTAGCTTGCTGTTTAGAGCTTCAGAATGTGTTAGGAATTCCATGGTTTTTGGGGCATCAGAAGGTGTTGGGTTTTCCACGGTTATCCTGTCATCTTTATTTCATGGCTCCGGGCTGCGAGGGCCAGATGGTAGAATCCATGTTTTGTTAGGTCAAGGTGTGAAGCCTCCAGGACTGCTGTTTCTCATTTCGGTATTTTATGGGCTCCTCACACACACACACCCAGTGACGCACACAACTGTTTTAGCTTGCTACAATTATTTTTGATATAATGGAGAAAATGTTTAATCATTAAGCTTCTTTAAGCTGAGCTGAAGTACACTTTGAGTTGAATTGTTCAGTGTGTGTATGTGATCATCTTGTGTTCTCCACCACTGATCATCACTGTAAAGGCATTTCGCGTGACAAACACAGACCTGACATTAAGTCGTAAAACCCTTAAAATGCCATATCGTAAATGCAAGCAAGTCTGTTTTCTTTTGAAAAATGGTGGGAAATACTGTATGTTTGAGCCACTGAGACACCCCATTGGGGCAGCCAATCAGAAGTCTGTGTTTTAAACAAAGTCCTTTTGCAATGATTTTAAAAGGAGCCCCCATTTTGCGTCTTGGGGTGGTCCTAGGGTGGGTCTTCCAAAGAGAGACATGACTTAAAAACTGTTTTTAAGAAGGTCAGAGGCCAGTGTGTGTCTGGATAGAGCTCAGTATTTGAGTTGCAGTAATCTGTGCAATAAAAGCGCTTCTAAGGCGGCATCTTTCATGCAAGTGTGTGTATGTATGTATTTTTTGGCTACTTTTGAGGTACAGACTTCCACGACACCAACAGTTATGAATTTCAGTTAATTGAGGAATGATATGTCATATTTTATCTGTTTATAGATGCATTTAAGTACATGTTGTGGAACATAATTTTAATTACTTACATTATAGAAGCTATAAACAGTCCTTCCTTAACTAGCCTCTTTTTATCCAGTATAGAAACGGGTTCCATCCGTCGGGCGGGCTGTCCGTCCGGTCACGTTTTCGTTTCCAGGCTATATCTTTTAAAACTACTGAAGATATCTTCCTGAAACTTTTGTATACATATCAAGCAACATGTGAACTGGTGCCTTTGACTATTTTGGATTTTTGAAGAAAAAAATTTCTAAATTTTACATTAAAAAATAGATTTTGACTTAGCTTCTAAGAGCAATGTTCATTTCCGGAGCATATATCCAAAGCTATTCATTATACAGATTTGAAACTTGGTATGCATGTTATGTAGATGTGATGTAGACGTGCGTTTTCATGTTAAGAAATTTAAAGTTTTCATGTTTCCATGGAAACAATTTCAGACTGAGTCTCTCAGGTTAGTCTTAGGGGTAGGTTTTGTTTTCGGAGCAGAACTTGAAAACTAAGAGTGGTCTGGTCTTGAAAGTTGGTATATGTGTTGATTACATAATGTATATTTGCCTTTTGATACTAAGAAATGTGAGATTTTAATTTTTAGCTCATCTGGACCAAAGGTCCGGTGGGTTTATACCATGGATCACTGCTGAGGTCAGTGTAAAGAGGTAGGGTTGGGTTCCTGCAGCAGAACTTGAAAAATGTGACAATATCTTGAAACTTGGTATATAGGGCGGGGGATATAGATGACGACTATCTTCTTGTTTATACTGTTTTGAAGTCAATAAGACAAAAAACACAGA
The DNA here is from genome assembly GCA_026167865.1 of Notarius quadriscutis. NCBI lineage: Eukaryota > Metazoa > Chordata > Actinopteri > Siluriformes > Ariidae > Notarius > Notarius quadriscutis. Next base: position 55,132,063 of record JANZLB010000002.1, on the reverse strand, counting down.
CGGTCATGTTACAGAGAAACGCCAAAGTGGAATGTCCTCTTTTCTGATGATTTTCCGTTGTTGGAAAATTTAAAGTTACAGCTTTACTTGAGGCTTTTCAAAAGTGCTGACACTGGAGAGTCCTTCCAAAATGCTAAATAAACATCTTGTTACAGAAAACTTCACTATATCATGGCGCGTTTAAGTCCCTGTGCAAGTTTTGACTATAAAGAGGATAAAGTATCAGAAGGTGTGTGTGAATATAAATCTGTGATTTGAGATGGAACTACTATCAGAGCGACTGTTATAGAAGATGAAAAATGAATCGCCACATTCAGACCAATCAGGATCAAGCATTAGTCAGCGCTGTTTACTTTAATAGTGCAGAAAATTGGCATTTTAAAGCAATTCAGTCCAAAAATAAATGAACAGCAAAAGTAAATACAAAACCAGTGAAGCAAACTGTATACACGACACGTGTCTCAAAAGGAAAAATTGTGTGCTTGGCCAAATTACTCCTCTGCTCTTGAATGTGAAACAGTATCCAAGGGAACAAAAATGGATTTGACCTTTTGAGTAAGTGCTTTAGTGTTTTTGCCCGTCATTGCGTGGTCAGGGTTCCTGAATAAGATTGTATGTTTTTAACGTGGCTGTGTACATACCAGCTTTGATTTCTTTGAGAGGGCTTCTAGTGAAAATTCTTTTTCTCTTTTGTCATGCGCGTGTGTTCATGCAGGCCTTATATGTCCGTGGGCACTCTGCGGGATCAGGTGATTTACCCCGACACGGATCTGGAGATGCAGGAGCGAGGCTTCACTGATCAGCAGCTAGAGGGAATCCTGCGCACCGTCAACCTCCTCTATATCCTTGAGAGGGAGGGAGGTGAGCGCACACGTTCACCAATAAACACTGCTGAGATTTTTTTTTTTCTGCATAGACAGCACATTTTCGCATTGTTCAGCTGCAATAGGCCTAATTCAGCTGCCTAAGGGCGTGACTTTTTTTTGACTTTAGAATAGAATTTCATATGCTGTTTGATTTGGATGAAACCCAGAAACTAACTCAAGTTCAAGGTCCAGTAGCTAGCCGTTGGTGCTATTGAAGATCACTTTAGCTATTGAAAGTGTATAGAAGGTAATTTTAATATTGAAAGGCCTGCGTCTAGACCGAGGTGGTTGATGCATGGTGTTTTGGCAGGTTGGGATGCAGAAAGTGATTGGAAGGACGTTCTATCTGGAGGAGAGAAACAGAGAATGGGCATGGCCAGGATGTTCTACCACAAGTGAGACTTTTAATGTCTTATATTAAAAAAAAGTGCCCAAAACTCACCAGAAACCTGCACTTGTATGCATATTTGAGACTGTTTACAAAAACTGATCAACTAACTGGGAAATCATATTTATGTGGCTATTTTTATGCCTCCGCCACCGTAAGGTGCAGGAGGCATTATGTTTTTGGGTTGTCCGTCCGTCCGTCCCGAAACCTTGTGAATGCGATATCTCAAAGGCTAATGAAAAGAATTTCACCAAACTTTCACCATTTGTGCGCTTTGGGACAAACATGAACTGA
>JANZLB010000002.1:54817207-54827497 GCA_026167865.1 Notarius quadriscutis | reverse complement strand
TTATTTCTTCTTCCTCAGGGTAGTAAAACTCGCTTTCGCTGTGAAGACTGTCGTTATCACTATCCATGCTGTAAAATTAATGCTATTCTCTTGAGAAATGCGAAAATAAATGTTGACAAAAATTACTACTATGTTTGTTGTTGTTGTGAATGAGCGAGTCACCAGAGGTCCATAACTGGGGTCCGGATCGTAGGGTACGGACCCACTCGCCAGCCAATCAGAGCGCAGGATTTGATGGAAACCGGACCGCGAAAAAAATAATTATAATTATCAAAATTCTTCTCGTGTCTGATTTCACAAGGAAGAGCGTTAAAAAGTTAGGCGCTGCAACAGCGAAGGCCCTGTTGCCAAGAGTCTGGTTCTTGCACAAAAAAGTTTAAGAAAGATATCACTATTTCTAAGTAAAGCATATGCACTAAAATGCATTCCCACTCAAAGAAACGTTTGCTGATTGATCGTATGGTCAATCAGCAAACGTAAGGGGACATTTTCACATACACTGCTAATGCATGTTTATAATATTCAGACATTTGCACTTTATATTTACTAAACTCTTGACATCACTTCCTGGTGCATGCAATCAGTGATGCTTTTGGTGTAAAGTGGGCTTTATGCTCATGTCACATGCATTATGTGACTGTTCCAGTTAGTTTGTTTATTTTACCAGGGCGCCCGGTAAGATTAGCCGATTAGGTTTTGGAGGTAATCAGGTCAAGGTGAAGGTCACCGGAAAGGTCAACCTTTCAGTCAAAATAACACATTTTCCATTATAACTCAGAAATGGTTGCTGATAGACAGATGTTTACTAATATGAGCATATAGGAACTCTCATGTGGCCTTTCATTTGGCACCATGATCTTTGACCTTGAGTGACCTTGAAAGGTCAAACTCAAGGTCACGGGTTTTCAGAGGGCTGTAACTTGAAAACAGTTGATGGTAGACTGATGTTTACCATTGTCAACTTATAGAAAGTGCCACATGGGCTTTCATTTGGCACCATGACCTTTGACCTTGAATGACTTTGAAATGTCAAACTCAAGGTCATGGATTTTCAGACGACTATAAGCTAACAGCTGATGACTGAAAAATATCACCATTATCAACATATAGGTATAAAATAAGTGCTGCCGGGCAAAATTTGTTTTGTCCGGCAACACTTGTGTTTTATTACAATAACAAGTCAGTGCAGCAAGGTACGTCCGAAAAGCAGCGATGCTGACAAAGGCACGAGAGAAAAAAATTTGCTAAAAGCAACAAGGGGCTCAGAGAACTCGGCATCTCTGTCTGCCAGAACATAAGTAGATCTAGAAGTTGACATTAACGTGCTAGGCAAGATCTAACATAACATCAGTATCCTGGTATAATATTAATTATTGATTAACGCTATTAGTATTACTCTTATTAGTAGTATTAACTAATGTTAGACCTAGTCAAGGCTAATTGCAATTGGATTACAAACATTTTTAATTTATTTTAAAGAGGCCTAACTGTTAGGTCTGCTGTTAATATTATAATACAGCAATAAAGCTAAATGTTAAATCTTGACAATTAGGCCTATTAACGTACAGCAACCTAATGTTATTGGTCTGTATTTGGCCCATGATCTTGTTTTAGGTGGTGATTTCTAGATCTATATTCTCTAATATTTTTGTGCTAATATTTAATTAACACTAACAATCCCAGTGCATCATGTTATTGGTGATTTTGTGCAAAATACAGACATGATCAAAGCTAAATTTCTTAGCTTTGTTATTAGTGTTTGGAGTCATTATGTGCTGTGACTGCGCTCTGATCAGGAGCAGGTGTATGGTTATTATTCCTCGCAAACGTGTGTGGATGAGAGTGACAGTTCGAGGTGTGCCAAGCGTGAACGTGCACGGACGTATTGTATTAAACTGGTTAATTCAGAAGTTTCAGATTTGCTTACTTTATTTTACAAATGTAATCTACCTTGCATAGTTCCCCAGTATGGCTAATTTTGCATGATAGATTCTTTGTCTATAGTGATGAATGAAAATTTATCTGCGATAATTATTGGCACCCTGCCCTCTTGGAAAACTAGCTGGAACACTGCGTGACCTTGACTAAACCAACAAACCCAACAGTTGGCATCATTTGCTTGCAGTTATTTATTGGAAGGAAGGTTTAGCGTCCTTGTGTGCATCAAATCAAAACCGTGATCCAGGGTTAACGTAACAGTCGAGAAGGCATTACGCACACTACATTTGGTGTCACTGAGGAGGGGGAAAAAACTTTTCAACGTTTTAAACTTTTGCATAGGTTCTCCAGGGTCTGGATTACCTGCACACCAAGTGCAAGATCATCCACACTGACATCAAGCCGGAGAACATTCTGCTCGACGTGACAGACGTGTACGTGAGGCGCTTGGCTGCAGAGGCAACGCTGTGGCAGAAATCTGGAGCTCCGCCTCCATCCGGCTCCTCTGGTAAAGCACATGGCATCTTGTGAGGGTCATAATTCTCTATTCACTTTATTTACACATTGCAAAGTCAGAAACTGTGTACATGTGTCAAGATATGTGTTATTAATTTAATATTGTGAGAGATATAGAATTATGCTAACTGTATAGTTTATATAGCTCTAGTCATAAAAACATACCGCCTCTGGAAAGTACAATAACACAAATTTGTGTCTTGAAATTGGAAAATAACCTCCAGCAAAATAAATTTTTCCATATCTGGAGTCTTTGTTAGCCGTTATCTTGCTCCAAAACTAATCACAGTGGGCGCATTGTATGTGTTTAATTATCTCAATCGAAAGCTCGGCACTTTAATTGTAAGCCTTTTTCAGTTTTTTTTTTAATTCCCACCAACATATCAATTATGTGCCTGTTGCTATGGTTACTCTGCTTCTGTCGCTTTTAATAAACGCATTTCCATGCACTGTAGCCTATAAATAAACCCCACCTATGTCATTATAACGAATCCTTCAATTGAGTGCAAACACAGGCGTTTAACCTAAAGCCGTTATTTCTAAAAGGTTGCCCAGTTATCACTGATTTGGAGCTGTGATTTATATATTTGAATGGATCTTTGATAGAAGTAAATAACCTTCTGTGACCGGAGTGTAAACGCAGATATTGACTTCTATTCCATCAAACAGATGAACCAAAAAACTGATCATGAGTTCAGTCTTGGCAGTGAGGTAATTACAAGGGTGTGGAACTAATGCTTTTCATTTCATTATTCTCTCTCTCTCTCTCTCTGTTTCTCTTTTTTCATGTGTACAGTATATCCAAGTCTCTCTCTGTTTCTCTTTTTTCATGTGTATATCTGAATGTCTATCTGTCTGTCTGTCTGTCTGTCTGTCTGTCTGTTTCTCTTTTTTCATGTGCATATCCAAGTGTCTCTCTCTCTGTCTCCCTTTTTTCATGTGTATATCCGAGTGTCTGTCTCTCTCTCTCTCTGTTTCTCTCTGTCTCTGTTTCTCTTTTTTCATGTGTACAGTATATGAGTGTCTGTCTCTCTCTCTCTGTTTCACCTGTTTTTCTTTTTTCGTGTATATCTGATTCTCTCTCTCTCTCTCTCACCTCTGTTTTTCTTTTTTCGTGTGTATATCTGATTCTCCCTCTGTTTCTCTTTTTTCATGTGTATATCCTAGTGTCTGTCTGTCTCTTTCTCTTTTTTCATGTGTATATCTGAGTCTTTCTCTCTTTCTCTTTGTGTTTCTTTTTTCGTATCTCTCACTGTCTCTTTTTCACCTCTGTTTTTCTTTTTTCATGTGTATATCTGATTCTCTCTCCGTTTCTCTTTTTCATGTGTGTCTCTGTCTCGCTCTCTGTGTGTTACTCTTAGTTCATGTGTACATCTGAGTGGCTCACTCTCTCTGTATTTCTCTTTATTTATGTGTATATCTGTGTGTGTCTCTCTCTCTCTGTTTCACTTTTTTCATGTGTATATCCAAGTGTCTGTCTCTCTCTCTGTCTGTTTCTTTTTTCATGTGTATATCCGAGTGTCTGTCTCTCTGTTTCTCTTTTTTTCATGTGTATATCCGAGTGTCTGTCTCTCTCTCTCTTTTTCTCTGTTTCACCTCTGTTTTTCTTTTTTCATGTGTATATCTGATTCTCTCTCCCTCTTTCTCTTTTTTCATGTGTATATCCGAGTATCTGTCTGTCTCTCTCTCTTTTTTCATGTGTATATCTGAGTCTTTCTCTTTTTCACCTCTGTTTTTCTTTTTTCATGTGTATGTGTATATCTGATTCTCTCTCTCTCTGTTTCTCTTTTTTCATGTGTGTCTCTGTCTCGCTCGCTGTGTGTTACTCTTAGTTCATGTGTATATCTGAGTGTCTCTCTCTCTCTCTCTCTGTTTCACTTTTTTAATGTGTTTATCTGAATCTCCCCCCCAAATTTACTCTCCATAGCATTTATACAATGATCCTCTTTCACTCCTTTTGGTAAATGTTCAGTTTAAAAGAACCAGTTCTTGACACATATGTGCAATTTACTGAGTTTTAAATTTATATTGTGTCTTTTTAATTTTTTCATTCATTCGTTGCTAATTGGTGCCTCCTCTGATGTATAGTTCTACACAAGTCCAGTTATGACAATCAGTTTTATCAAACACTTTGCTTTGAGGAAAGACAGCATTTTATTTACCTGCTTAAAAACACTTCCTAATGAATCCCATTTTCCCATCGTTGTCTGTTTTTAATAGCTAAAGAAAGCCATTTGAATTGCTCTGATTTCTAATAATCACTATTTATTGATTTTTAAGGAAAAATCCACCCTGAACTATTTCAAATCAGTATTGATGATTAATATGTGATCTTCATTCAGTACGTTTACATAAACGCTAATATTCCACCAATATTCAGAAGTTGATACAGGTGGTGTAAACAGGATATTCCAGTTGGATATTCCAAATTTGGAATTTTCCGATTAAGACGTAGGATATGCTGATGATATTCAGGTTTTAGCAGCGTTCTTTGGACACGTATACAGCACATTCGGAATATGCATCTCGATTGGGGGCTTTACGGCAGTTTGCGTCACACGGCCTCTTACTTGTTTACGGTCAGCTGTGTGTGTTGTCGTTACACAAACGGAACTAGACAGCAGTTTGCGAGGCTGGAAGTGTGCATGTCTGTGTGTAAATGGGAATATTAAAGGAATATTAATTTCCATTAGACATATGAACAGCTTAGTAGGAATATCATCTTTTTTCCAAATAAGGGCGAATATTTTGTGTATGTAAACATAGTGACTGACGTAAAGATTTATTTTGTAATTAAACTCTGAGTTGACTGCTTTGGTTTAAACATCTATCATCAACACGTTGGTCTAGTTTCACTTCAGGAAATGGTTTCTAAGTTACTTATAATGTTGTACGACAACCTGTTGATAATGGTGTCGTGGAATTTAGCCCTCGCTTCATCTCTGCCTAACCAGAGCAATGCAGTGGTACTTTAGGCCTTCAGTCTATCCAGCTTTCTCACCCCTCATCTGTACGCTCTGCTCAAACTGATCAGCTTTCATGCTACCACCACCATCCACACCGTTGCAGTCGTCATCTCGTAGCTCATTAACTAGCTGAACCGAGTCTCTGCTGTCACTCTTTGAGTCCACGCACACCACCGTCTCCACTACTTCTATATTGGATTTCTTAACTTGGTGTTGAACGTTACTGGAAATTAGTGAGGGGAAAAATTAAGCTCTTACTGTTTTTTTGTTTTTAGGAGCTGATTGTGAAACCTCGTCACTTATTTTAAATTTTTTCTCCTTTTAAATACCATTATAACTGCGCTAGTCAAGTTAGCTTATTTGTATAGCGCTTTTAACAGCAGATATTGTCGCAAAGCTGCTTCACAGAAAAAAAATAAAGGTTTTAAACATATGAACTAATTTTATCCCTAACGAGCAAGCCTGAGGTGATGGTAGCAAGGAAAAACTCCTTCAGACGACATGAAGAAGAAACCTTGAGAGGAACCAGACTCAAAAGGGAACCCATCCTCATCTGGGTGATAACAGATAGCATGATTTATAAATAACTCGCTTCTATAACTGTCATATATATATATATATACAGTCGTCATAAAGTACAACAGTGTAACCAGGAAATTCATTATAGTTTTAACAGGAAGTCTATTTTGTTCAAGTTATCAACTGTTCATCAACATTGATGGAGACTTGAGTGCAAAACTGTTCATGACAGCTGCAGTCTGAAAGTCATCATGGTGATTATAGTCCTAAACCCTCATCGCAAAACTGTTTGTCTTAATTGTCCAAAGCTATCTTCTGAGTGTGTTCTTTAGGCTGCCCATAGTGTGAGCGAAGTGATGAGAACTCCAGCTAGAAGTAGGGCAGCAGGATGGATCAGGCAGGTCCAGAGAGTAGGAGAGGACAGTATCACTGGTATCTCAGGATTGATGTGTAATTTGACAGAGAGGGGGAACGAGAGAGAGAGACAGAGAGAAAACGGAGGTTGTTAGGTATGCCTGTTGTCACCGAATGGTTAAGAATGGTGTCCACTGAGTGCAAGCAGGGACTCCGGCAAGACTCACTATGATGGCGTAACTAAAAGGGAGAGCCAGAAGGTAACACAGACATGAGGGAGCCCTGGGACATAAAGCAGCAGCCACTACACCTTCAGCAAACCTGATTGGGGAGCGACAGCATCCATACATCCCGGTTTACCAAACACTCTATACCTGAGGACCCTCCAGATCCACTCCATTACCTAATAAAAAAGGTTTGACTAGACAGGGGTGGGTTTCCCAAAAGCATCATAGCACAAAGATCACCGTTACAAGGTAGAGCGAGCATCACAATGAACACTCTCTCTCCTAGTTAAGATGCTCTTAGCATTAAGAAGCTTTTGGGAAACCCACCTCTGATCAGTAACCCTGAGCTTTTAACCCACTGACTCATAACTGTCTAACAACAAAAGCACTCCGCCTTTTCGACCATTCAGCTACAACCACTCATATTTTTGATAGTTTGCTTAATATGCAAAACCTACTTTTGAAAACTTGTCCTAGGATTTTTACCACATCTTTACAATTTTGCTATCACATTACACAGGAAAGTCAATATATTGAAATCTGAAATATGTTGACATTTCTAAACAATATGGCTTCCCTATGCCAATCGATCATTGCATGGCAGACCTTAATTTATTTAAACAGTTATAAGACAGGGTTATCATTGCACTATTGCCACCAAATTTAGTGCTTTGGTCCCATATCCCACTCCGTACTCCAAATGAAATGACATATGCCAACCTAAATGACTGGCTTATATCTTAACAACTGTAGGTGATAGCATAAAATGTCTTATATGCCCAGAATTACCAAGTCTGCCTGCATCTTTTTCCATATTCTTTAATTATTTTTGGCTAAAATATTTTCTCCCATCTTGACTTTTCTGAAAAACCTACTGTTTCAAACTAGTCCTAGGCCATTCATGTGATTGGCATGTGATATGGAATGTAGCAAGCAAAGAGTGTGCTGATAACATTTTGATTGGCCAAATTGTTTAGCTACTACAGTTCAGTAACTCTGATTTCTACAAACTTTAACATGCAATGGTTCCAATTCCCACTGGATCCGCAGCAAATATTATTGTTAATTCTACTAGTTCATGAGAGGATGGATTAATATTTCGACTTTACTGATTTGCTTCCACACAACACCATTACAGCATAATAATGATAAATAAATGGTTTTCAGTGGGAGTGTGAATGGGATAATAGACAGCTCTCTGGTCTTCATGTTGGCTTTCAGAAGTAGCTGCCATTATTTGTTATTGTTACTGTATATTACAGCAATGAAAACAGAATAAATATTTTCCCCAGCTTATTAGGAGGTTGGGGACAGACACCTGCCAGTCACATGCTCTGGTATTTTTTCATCAGTTGAAAAACAGGTGGGTTCAAACAAAAAGTGCCATGTCACAAGTTGTTTAACACAGCTGGATGTACACTGCTTGGTAAAAAAGTCACTTTTTGGATTTAAATAAGAGGCTTAAATACTTACAAGGCTTTCAAATAGTTAAGAGGCTTTGATTGGATAATTACTGCAATGATTAATGTGTTTCAGTTGGCAACAATTCTTTTAATTCTAACTGATGCAGTGAGTAGCTTCTCATTTCTTAAACAACTATGTCAGAAGACGTATCCCATAGTTGTGGAAAAGATGTTACTGTGTTTCAGAAGGTCAAATTCTGATTCTGAGTCCTGATTTACCCTATTCCAGAGCAAAGGGCATATCAGGGAAAGAAGGGAAGCGCATGAAGCGATGCGCCAATCATGTATAGCACAGTGTTATGATTCAGGGATGCTTAAATTGGTCAGGTCTTGGCTCAGCAATGTTATGTAGCAATAAAATGAAGTTAGCTGGCTACCCGATTGTACTGAATGGCCAGGTAGTCCCATCAATGGATTTTATCTTCCCTGATGGCATGGGCATATTCCAGGATGACAATGCCAGGATTCATCACAGTCAAATTGTGAAAGAATGGTTCAGGGACCATGAGGGATCATTTTCACACACAAATTGGCCACCACAGAGTCCTGACCTTAACCACATTGAAAGTATTAGGGATATACTGGAGAAGACACTATGGAGTGGTTTGACTCTCCAGTTGTCAATACAAGATCTCAGTGAAAAATTAAAACAACTCTGGATGGAAATAAATGTTGTGACATACATTTTATGACATTGCATACGTGTGTTGAAACAAAACATCTTCCTTTTGACAATACCCCACAGAGCAGGGGTTCTCAATCTTTTCTTCTTTGAGGCCCACCTCTTCATACTCATAACGAGTCAGGGCCTGTTAAAAAAAGAGCCCCAACTGTTTTGATTCATCTATTCTATTAGAATCTAATAATCTATTGTAAAGTGTATTAATGAGATGCAACATCACTCCCTGTTTCAGATGGGAGCCCAGGAATTAAATAAATGTGATAAAAAACAAACTGTTTTTAATTGTAGGTATTGTATTTAAAACTGTATGGATGTGCCAGAAGCCAAACCATGCACGCAGGGCATTCTCACTCAAAAGGGATTCATGATCCAAAAGTGGAGTCTGGTCCATTAACACAAGAACTTATTGCCGTGTTTGTGTTCAGCAAACAAACAAGTTATTAAAACCAAGAAGTACACTAAAAAGAAGTGGATATAGAAACCACTCAATGGGATTAGATCCTTACACGCTAACAAAGAAGGACTTTTACTATGAGCTGGAAAATTAACCATCCATTGAGTTCACCGATATCTCAATCTACCTGGTGCTGCAGACCTCGTTCTACGTGGACAAACAGAAGAAAATCTGGAAGAGCATGGAGGAGTACAACTTTTTATATGTGGCAGGGTTAAAGATCTGGGGATCAGGACACTACAAGATAAATCCTGTATCGTTTTTGTCCGGGTAAGTAGCATCTTTGGGTTTCTTGTCTTTGTGATGTTTGCTAGGAGGCGACAAGTTATAGAATCGGGTTTAAACAAACCACAGCCGCTCAATTCTCAGTCCTCCCTATTCTTCTCTTCCAGCTAAATCATTCATAAAGATCCACAGAAACCCCTTTAAAGATCTGGGTATTACATGTATTATATATGCATTAGTTTACAAAATGACAACCACAATCAAACAGTAAACAAAAACACATCTGACGACTTAAGCGTCTCCTGAACTTCAAAACATCACAAAATAACAGAAAATGATGACAAAAGTGATTTGTGAATCCAAACGAAATAAATCAGAGGAATTTACAAACCTTTCATGAAGTAATCACTGCAAACTCGAGCGTTCTTCGACCTGGCTCCCTTCCATTGCAGCAAAAGGTTCAATAGCCACCTTTCTCATTGCCTTTTGATAAAATCTGTTGCTCTTTCGCCCTTTTTTACCACTTCACGGGGAATCCAGAATAATTTTTTATCAGTTTCACGGTTTGTTTGATTTAAACAACCCAAAACAACACAAGTGTAGGGCATTTTAACGACTAGCAAGGCACCCCTGCGATAGTAACACTTTGTGAACAGTGAGCTCAGCTGACCACCACTTCATGTCTTGCATATCTAATGAGGTGGATGTAATGTCGGATGCAACCCATCAATTGTACCCTACTAAAAATTAGTTTCAACCAGAAAAAAAGAATTGTGGCCACTAGATGGCGCTTCATGGCCCATGAATGGGCCGCGGCCCAGTGGTTGAGAAACACTGCATTGGAGTATCTACGTTAAACAAGCACTCAAAAGTCTCATCTCATCTCATTATCTCTAGCCGCTTTATCCTGTTCTACAGGGTCGCAGGCAAGCTGGAGCCTATCCCA
>JANZLB010000002.1:54739751-54749953 GCA_026167865.1 Notarius quadriscutis | reverse complement strand
CACGGGGAGAACATGCAAACTCCACACAGAAAGGCCCTCGCCGGCCACGGGGCTCGAACCTGGACCTTCTTGCTGAGGCGACAGTGCTAACCACTACACCACCGTGCCGCCCCAATGCCAGCCAATATTATTTAAATATTATACATACAGGCCACTTTTTCCATGGAATAAAAATGTTATTGCATTTTCATGAAAGGCTATTAAAAAAAGATTCCCAATGATGCACAGATCAACAAAATTGACCAATATACAGCACTGAGTTATGGGCATTTGAAATAATCAGATTTTACTTTTTATGAAAAGTCAGAAATGGAAAAATCTACTTGTGAAGTTTACTACATAAACTCTTTCGCAGTGCATGTTAAAAAAAATATTAAAATGAAATTTGGAGCAAATATTTATGATGGCTTCACAAATGTACACACCAAATTTATACCTTTTTAGGAACCTGTACCTTTTTTATAAAATGTCGTTTTTTTTTTCATGGGATTTTTCCCCTTGTATCCTCAACATATCCCTCCCCCACCAGTCTGTAGTTCAAAAGATCAAAAACTCTATCAAGTTCCTTGAAAATGCTGTCTCTAGTTCCTGTATAACAAATGACCCCTCCAACCCTTCTGCTGTGGCCATGGCCATACCCACAAAAGTGTAGACATCATACTCTGATATTATGCCAAAATCTAAAATTTTACTATTTTAGTCCACACAACGTATTTCTCCATTTTTCTCAAAATCGTGACTTGCAACTTCCAACTGGTTTTGTAATGGAGGGTTACAAATTTTGAATTTGGTGCCATCTCTGTATGTAAGGAACAAGGCTGAAAACTAACATTGGATGCTTGTGATCTTTGGGTCCTCAGGCAACACTGCATTAAAAACGGAGGATTCTGTCATGGAAATTGCTGTATGGGCTCAGGAACACTTCTGAAAACCATCATCTGTGAATACAGTTTGTCACTTCATTCACAAATTCAAGTTAAAAGCATATATATATATAAACTAGAAGGGCACTCGGAAGAGTGCACATCTTTGCTAAGCCACATATCATCAAAATCAAATCACTTGAACCTAGGATAACCCTAAAGTTGTCCACCAAATTTCATCCAAATCCATTCACTACTACTTTGAGTTATCTTGGAAAAAGACAACAACAACAAAAAAATCCTGGATACGCATACATATCTGGATTTTCATGAAAATCTAATCCGTTGTTCCTTGGCCCATGGCTCACATTTCCTCAAAATCTGTTCACTACTTTGAGTTATGTTGGGAAAAATCAAACAAATGGAGTTGAAAACATAACCTCCTCCAACAAAATTGGCAGAAATAACAATATCCAGAAACGCCGCCACCTTCTCTGGGCCCGAGCTCTTTTACGACAGACTGAGGCAAAGTGGAAAATTGTCCTGAGGTCTGATGAATCAAAAGTAGAAATTCTTTTTCAAAATCATGGACACCACATCCTCCAAGCTAAAGAGGAGAGGACCATCCGGCTTGTTATCAGTGCACAGTTCAAAAGCCAGCATCTGTGATGGTATGATGGTGCATTAGTGCACATGACATGGGTAGCTTGTACATCTGGGAAGGCATCATTAATGCTGAATGATATATACACATACACACACGTTTCAGAGCAATATGCTGCCATCCAGACAAAATCTGTTTCAGGGAAAGCCTTCCTTCTTTCAGCAAGACGATGCCAAACTGCTTTCGGCACATATTAAAACTGCATGGCTCCGTAGTAAGAGTCCAGGTGCTAAACTGGCCTGCCTGAAGTCCAGACCTGTCTCCTGTTTAAAACATTTGGTGCGTTATGAAGTGCAAAATATGACAAAGGAGACCCCAAACTGTTGAACAACAAACTGTACAGTATATCAGGCAAGAATGGGACAACATTTCTCTTTCAAAACTACAGCAATTGGTCTCCTCAATTCCGAAACGTTTAAAGAGTGTTGTTAAAAGTAGAGGTGACGTGACAGTGGTAAACACGCCCCTGTCCCAACTTTTTTTTTTTTAAGTGTTTGACATCAAATAAAAAAAAAAAAATTTCTCAGTTTCAACATTTGATTTGTCTTTATACCATTTTCAGTGAAATATAAGGTTTCCATGATTTGCAAAATTATTGCATTCTGTTTTCATGGTTTACACAGTGTCCCAAATTTATGGAATTGAGGGTATATTTCATTGATTCGAATTGTCATAAAATTTGTTGCATGATTTAACGACACACTTTACATCATTACATGCCTACTGATAAAGTATGGCTACCTAGTTAGATAGATTAGTATGTTAATACAGTCTCAGGGAAATAAGCAAGTATACAATAATTATCCTTTTTTAACGTAGCACATCATTTATATTTACCTTGGCAATAAAAGTCAGTAAGCCGTTGGCTAACGCTTTGGTTAGGAGCTGTACTGTCTTGTTCCTCGTAATTGCACAAACAATATTATTCCAGTCTGATTAGTGTTTTTCTTTTGGCAAGTTAAACCTTGAAGAGACCGTAAGAAGCTGGAGAGGTAACAGTAGACCGTCTTTGGGTCTTTTTTTTTTTTTTCCCTGCTCGGTTTCATCAGTGTTTCCACATGCCTACTGATTCCAGAAAGATCTGGCTCGTAAAAATCTTTCTAGGTCAACCAGATTGTGCCTTGGCAAGGTGTAGCGCGCAGTAGGCGGTGGGATTTGGACAGTTCTAGCATTACAGTTTGTCACAAAGATATGAAGTGCATTATGTTTAAACATGCATACCATACAAAAGGTTTTGTTTTGCAAAAATAAGGAATTTTATTTGGTTGAACCTACTCATTTACTTCGGACAAAATGAAGAAATTAATTTCCCAGACATAGAAATTTGCTTGTCGCAGACACCCAGGTTAACGATTTGTACAACATCATGCAAATCTAATCACCACTCGCTTAAACCCTTTCAATTCTTCATGTGCACATGACGTCACGCTTACTTTCCACCATGTCGGATGATCACCACCACCACCACCACGATAGCAGTGCTTCACGTGTGAGCTGTTGCAATGCTTCGCGATTTTCTTTTGATTTCATTACCTTTGAAGAAAGTCAATGCTTACTTTGTGCGCGGGATATAAATTGCGCTAATAACGCTACTCGTGACAGAGAAACGGCTCTTCAGAATTCCCAAAGTAATTAAAAAACGGCGACAAAACAAATTAACTCTCCAGAGAATGCAGTGCGTGCACTGTGACTCAAAATCGTCCATCGTAAGGACTTAAGAAAAAGCTAATTACACCTGCGCGTGGTGACCACTTTATATCTGGGAAGAGTTCATTGCTAATTAAAGCTGTTTTCTGCCGATTAAACTGAACTTTTGAGCTTTAATGTGAACGCTCTGCTTCTCACCTTGCAGGAGCACTGGCAAACCTACACGACTGGGCACCAAACACTCAAATTAAGACGCGATAAGATCAAGACGAAACTCCTCTCGCAGTATCAAGAAGCGAGAGGATAAATGAAAGATCTGCCAAGAAAGCCAGATTAGAAACAGCGCAAACCTTAGCGAGTTTGGATACAACGTGGGTCAAGTTTGCCAGGTGAGAGATTAGCGATGCTGTTCCAACAACTTTGGTTTACTTGTGCACTTTTTTTTTTTTTTTGGTAGAATGAGATAGTTCACGCTGATATCAGGATACTCAGTCGGTGGTAATGAAGCTAAATCCTCTGTATAATCAGACGGCTTTAACATATACGGGTCAAAACCACAAACTTCAACTTGTTCTCTGAATCCTGACTTGGCAGAGGACGCCAGAGAATCAGAATATTTCGAGAAAGTCAGAGATGCATCACAGTTCTTGCTTGCACGAGACGGCATTTTGGATTTGGATATCATCCAACATGGTGGTGGATGCACACGTCATACTGTTTTGCACACGAAGAATATAAAAATAATGTATCTGAATGTGCTGTCCAAAAATTGTACTTTTAACCCAACCATGGTCTGCATGATGCTGCTTTCCCAGTAGCACTAAGGGCCTGGTCCCACATCACCGATAACCATACTGTACCTATACCAGAAATTAGTTCCATTCTGCAGCAGAAGCACCATAACTATAATAATCGCTTGGTCCTGCCACTCAGGGAAATAAATGCATGCAACAACCCATATACACACTCCGGTGGTTGATATAACACGGATAGGTCACGGACTACGGAAATATAATAAAGATACAAAATACGGTGTGATTTTAATACAGATGCATCACGGATGTTAATAATTTACGGATCGGTCACAGACGTTTCAATATATTACAGATCGGTTACCGGTTTCATACGGATGATGCATCACAGATAAAATAAGTCTAAAACAATCAAAATGTTTGGACTGCTGAAGTTCATAATTAAAATATTTTACCTGCATTTGTGTGTTTATTAATTTACTACTGATATTTCATGGGGAGGGGGAAAAAAAAAAAATTACGTGTGAATAAAAAGATCCGTACATTGTTGTATTATATTTTTTTTATTTTTCGTTAATCCGCATTCCGTGACTTCACGATGCTACAAAGATGTACAAAGGTGCCCAGGGGAAAATAGAACATGCTCAGATGATGTCACGTGTAAACAATTAGCCGATTGGTCAGATGTTTTATCGGATCAGGTCCAGGCCTGGAAAATAAATAAATAAATAAGTCACTCCAGAAGCGATCTCACCGATACGGATAAACCCAGGCCTGGGATATAGGGATCGTTATCGGTCTGGTGTGAGAACCGACCACATAAACTGCACGGGACCAATTTATTTATAGTTAGTTATCGGTATTGTGGGACCGGACCTCAGCATAAACAGACAGTATTAATGAATGAGCAAGATTTAAAAAAAAAATTATTTTAAAAATACTAACAACCCTAATTTGCTTTCTTTGATCCTGAGCCTAAAACACTGTTTAAGGGTGGGGGAAGAAAAAACTATTGGCATCCTCATGATCATTTTACTTCAGTAGAAGAACACTTTTTGGCAGAGCAAAGCCAAGAATGTGACGTGATTTAAGTGCTGCTGTTATTTCACACATCCAGTATCCGCAGCGTAGCTCTCAGCTCCTCATCATCTCCCACACTTGAGTGTGTGTGGAGAGGATGAGGGTATCAGACACTGCTTTAAGATCTCTCTCTCTCACACACACTCATAAGGAAGGAGTTAGAGCTAAGGTAATGCACTTTAAAGCAATCATCTGCGTGCGTGAGTGTGTCTGAGTGTACGTGCATGGACAAGTGTGTGTGTACCGAGGCGTGTGGTGTGGTTGAGATAGGAGCTGAGGCTGCGGCCCAGGCTGCGTGGCCGGTGCAGGGCGCTGCTGTAGGACTGCAGGAGTGAGTGCATGCTGAATGAGCCGCCCGCTCCTCTCACTGAACCACGCAGAGTGGCACTACCCCCGCCTGGCATGGCCTCTGGGAGAGAGGGAGAGCAGAGAGGAGTGCACACACACACACACGGGGGAGGGAGGACAGGAAGGGAGGAGAGGACACGAGATGGAGAGGGATAGGAACATAAACAGACAGGCCAGAATTTGAGAAGATATAAGGTAGACAGAGACAGAATAATAAGAGTGAATGAGGAAAGGTGAGAAAGACAAATTACGTCGTCACCGCCGATGAGGGTTATGCAATAAAAGAAAACGGGAAGAGACATCAGGAGAGGGGGAAGGGTTGGAAGAAAGAAAGAAGGGAAACAGCAAATTAAAATTGAACCAAATCAACAGGGAAAAAACACACACTCCTAAAGCATGCATTAAGTCCAGCAAAACCTCAACACAAAATTGTTTCACTGTTTAAAAAAAAATAAATAATAAAAAATCTGTCCATAAAATCAGCAATGCCAAAAACAGGGGATGTACAACCAAGTTCCAATTCGTCTCTCTCTCTCTCTCTCTCTCTCTCTCTCTCTCAAGCTCAGATTTTTCATGCCGTCACAAATTGCCGTCTCATGTCATGCTGTTGAAAGTTGAAATCTACGAGCAGCGATTCATCATGATGTGAAATGAGCTCAGCCTGGCTGAGGGATACCTGGACCGTTGCCACAATAAGGGGGCGATAACACACACACACACACACACACACACACACACACCGCAATTGAGCTACAATCTTTCCAGGCTAAGCAATAAAAGTCCAACCTGAGGCTAGTCATCATTTGGATTGGAAATGGAATAGAACCCAAACTCCTTATTGTGTGCTCTAACGTTGTGGTATTGTGATTTATCATTTTGAACACGTAATACGGCAAGTTAATATTGTGTCCATAATCTCGGAGCCTTTTTCCACATCACTAATACAGTTAGTCAGAATCGTATTAGCGTATATTATCGCTGTCTTTGAGGCACATTTAGGCCGGTTTGCTCCAAAAATAACCTCATATTGCAGTTTCTTATTGCCAGCACTAACCCAGCGACTGTTTTAGCATCTCGGATAGTTCACAAGTCATGTATCATTATTGTGCACCATATTTGAGGTCACATCAACCATGCACTGATTACATTCTACACAATCTTGTATTTAAAAAAAACACCCCAGCTCATATCTATGCTTCCACTCGGTCAGCCAAACAGAGAAGTCAGATGGATAAACGATTTTGGATGATTGGTCAGGGCAGAGGAGCCATACTGGAATAAACCATACTGATTGGTTGGAAAGCAAAACGGCAGACCAAAGTTCGTCGAAACGCCCAGAAGTCTCAGTGCATGCTTGTCAGGCATCATGAAGTGAAGCAGAAAGCTAGGCATCATGGGTAATATTTAAATAATACTGGCTGGCATCAGTGTTGTAGTCGAGTCATTAAACCTAGAGTCCTGTCTCAAATCCCCAGCGTTCAAGACAGTCATTAAAAAAAATAAATAAATTCCGAGTTGAGTCCGAGAACAAGACCCCAACCGCACCATTTGACGGTGGCTGTTTTAGCGCCATTAACATTAATTTGTTCCTGAACATGCCGTATGAACAGGTGAACGTGCTTCTCTTTATCAGGGAGTGTGAAGTATTCGGTCAGAGATGGTTGGGAGACGGATGTAAGTGCAGAAGGTGCGTTTATTAATACAAGTGAAGATGGTAAACAATCCAGAACGGCAGGCAAAATCGTAAAAACAGTGAAACAGGCAATAGGTCAAGCGAGACACAAACAGGCTATTGTAGACTCGGCAAAATCAAAGACAAGAAACAGAAAATCAGGGATCAGGAAACCAAACAAGGAAATAAGGCTTGGTAATGTGTCAGCAAGGCAACTCAATACTTTGCAAAGTAAGTAAGTGCATTTTCACAGTTTTTATGTTGGCGCACTGATTGCGCCTTAATCCTGTGCAGGTGCGAGTCGTTTACGGAGCACGCCCAAGAGTCTAGCCCAAGAGATGCACGCGCCAAGGCGTGCAGGTGTGACACTCTTACACGAAATTAGTACAAAAATTAATGTAGATATAAATATCTTATGCCAAATTATTATGGCATGTTACAAAAAAAATAAATAAAGAAAAGATCAGAGTCCTCGTCTCCAATTTACAAATCCGAATGCAATTAATGCACGAGTCCGAGTCCAAGCCTGAGTCATCAGCGCTCAAGTCCAAGTCAAGTCACAAGTCCTGGACTCGAGCACTACGAGTATAAGCCTGCCTTGGTTTTAGTTTCATGTATTTAGTTTAATTGTACATTAGTATATATTGTCCTACTTGTATGTAACTTTACCTTAATAAATCTATCTTTTCCATTACTTTTTTTTCAAAATTGCTAATTAGTGAATGTCTGGCTTGTGTTAAGTAGCGCTCAAAACAAACAAAATTTGCTTGGCAAAAAAGCCAATTCACTCAAATGAGAAACATCACAAGAATTGAAAAAGCAATTTCTGCTAAAGGTCCTTTTAAACTTTGCAAGGTCATTTACGTGAACTTTGACCTGCAAATTTGTCATCCTCAAAAGTGTGAGCCCCTCGGCAACAAAAGGGTGGTGATCTCTTCTTTCTATAATAAGCAAAGTAGAGGAGCCCCTAGTTATTAACTAGCAATCACCCTGGATATTTGTCTCACTGTTTTGTTTTTATTGTTACATGGTGCATATTTAAAAATGACACCACAGATATTGTAAACTTGCCTCATTTTGGCCGCTGCTTTAGAGTTGCCTTTCAGTCACGGCTCCCTGCGCTTAACTGAATGTTAAGGTTTAGATAAAATATTAACACCTACGTGTCGAGAGGGTATGGATCCGCACCTGTATGATGTGATCCTCCTTAGCTTGGAGACAGGAACTTCATAACCACACTCCTCCAGCACTTCCTGGCAGGCGATCTCCTCCAGGGAGAGATGCGGCTTGTCTACGATGCCAGCACACAGCTCATACGTCACCCCTGCTGAAGCTGGGGGCTGGCGAGGGCGACTGGCCTCCTCGCTTCCCTCCTGCTCCTCCTCTGGGGCAGCCGTGGCACGGTCATCACCTCCCTGTGCTCCTTCTGGGTCAGCATGTGTGAGTTTCATTCTCTCCCATTCACACATGTACACAGCTGCGGAGCAAGCACAGAACATGTTGGCAGGATAGAAATGTACAGCAGTAGGAAGATAACGCAAGTAGACCTGAAGAGTAGTCAAGCTTATAACTAGGCAGCTCAAACGGACCGAATTTTATTGAAAAGTTTTCTGAGAAAGAAAAAAAATTTGAGGAAACCCTTTTACTAAGGTCATACAGGTTTAATCCTGTATGACTGTCTCCTTAAAGCAGATACGCAGAACCTTTATTTTTAAATAAATTTCTGAGTGGATAGTATCGCCATCCTTGACTCTTGTATGCTGCATAAATGGGAATTTAAAAAATATATTTTTGAGAGTTAAAATCGACCGCAAAGTTGGCATTTGAGCTGCCCCACTGTGCTAGCCATCCCTGAGTGTGTGACATCACAGCGGTAACCAGTTTTAAGGCCGAGGCCTTTTACAGCTATAGACCAAAGTCGTATAAATAAAAATTTATGGTGAAAGTGAGTAAGAAATACCGTTACCAACTTGCTCAAATAAGACTGATTTGACTTCACTGATTGTTGGGTGACTCTCATTAAAAGAGGATAGGTGTTATAACTTATGCAACATACATGTACATGCATGCATTTTTGCTGATAAAACATAAAAGGCTAATTAAATAATCAGATGAACTGAGAATCACATTCTGAAGCAAATTAAATAATCTTAAGCCTCAGTCACAACCCGCCATAAGTGTTTTGGACACGCATGGGTTGCAGGGTTTGGTAGCTCGCAGCCGTGCCGCAGCGTCGCAGTGAACCCGGGGGAAAGTTTGCAGGAGGAGTATGGGCAAAGTACTTGTCAAGTACAGGTTGCACACCTGACGTCCTCGAGGTGTGGGAAAAATTGCGCCATTAGCCTGTGGAAAGCATATATCTGACACACGTGATTAGTGAGTGTGGAGTGTGTGATATTTGCATTTTACCAGTTTCCTGCACTACGAGTTGGGGCTGCACTTGTGAAGAGTGTGTGAAGCATGTGATTAGCACATTACAATCACTCATAACTAGTGTGTAATGCAAGCCAGGAGTGGGTATAAAAGCAGCGTGTCTGCAGCATTCTGCATCTGTCTTTTGACTGAAGAACATTGGATATTTTGTGGGAAAAATAAAAAAATTTTTAGTTTAAAGTTTTGAAAATGGGACCCGAGAAGAAGCGAGCAAAAGTGAACTAACCCAGCCTGAAACAGCAGAGGGGGAGGAGGAGGAAGAATTTGATGATGGTAGCAGCACCGGCGAGCCCTGCACGGACAGGGAGAAGTATACCTTCAAGCTGGCAGAAGGCACAGCACCTCACCAGAGGTATTTTCACATACTTTAAACATTCATTTTGGTATCTATATTCTTATGTAATTAATATTATATATGCTGATTTTCATGCATGTTTCAGCTAACGACGCCCAGATGTGAGGACACTGCAATCTCATCATCGCTGTCAGGCCATTGTGTCATGCTCAGTGATAAAGACAAGGACATCCCGACACCCCGTCCCACCACTCAGCAGGAGTAGGAGCAGGACAGCAGCTCGGAATCAAAGTGTGATTCAGTGCTCAAACTGTTGGGCTATTTAGTTGGGATTTTTTACAGTGTAATAAAATGAGTTATTCCCTTATACCCATGTTTTATTATTTGACATTTGCATGGTAAATTAAACATATACTCAAATAAAAACAGCAAATGAGGTGGTCTTCTT
>JANZLB010000002.1:53992918-54004593 GCA_026167865.1 Notarius quadriscutis | reverse complement strand
AACTGGGTTCTCTTTATCTACTTTTAAGACTTGTGTGAAAATCTGATGATGTTTTAGGTCGTATTTATGCAGAAATATAGAAAACTCTAAAGGGTTCACAAACTTTCAAGCACCACTGTATGTCATTTATTATCAGAGTGCAACTCTTTGGATCTGCACGATTCACACAAGTCACCCAAAATGCCCTGAAAAAAGTGGGAATCGCCGAAAAGCGAGCTGTTTGCATCCCTGAATGTCTGTCAAGAAAGCAGCAGATTACATAAAAGATACTTTTCAGACAAAGGCATAATGAAGGCTGCTTCATGGCTGCAAAAATTAGAAGAAAGTATGACTGATTCTGTAAAATGCTCAGTAAAGCTTGCAGCTCTTTTTTCCGTATAAAAGTGCACTCGTACCTGAGACTACTATTTTCGATAAATCTCTCTATCTCACACCAAATATTGACTTTGTTTCAAATATTTATACTGTTTACTGCTCTTTATATTTAAGGTTTAAAAATGTAAATGTGAAACATTTAATTTCAGTATTTTTGCTTTGCAGTGTTTCTTAGCCTTTGCCTAAGTCTTTTAAACAGTACTGTATATGTGCAGTGATTTGCATAAATATTCACCCCTTCACACTGCGTTTTCCAGTTTGATTCTCTGTCGGAAAATCGACACGAAGTAGCTGGAACTGTTGAAGTGGATCAGTTCCAGGTTGTAACACTACAAACTGTAGCCAAGTTCAAGAGAAAAGCGGTGAATATTGGTGTAAGACACTGTACACTTTTATTTGAGAGAGGGAGATGATACAACCATACAAGCCATACATTTTAAAACACATGAATAGTATTGTTTGATTTTTCAGCAAAGAAAAAGTGTGTACATTAAGATTTTTTTTTTTGGAGTTGAGTTTATCATCTTTATTTTATATTCATCTCATGAAGCATATTTCAAGCTTTCTACTGTGTATTTTTTCATCTTTGTGTGATAAACACATTCTTAATTTTATAACACTAAGCTGCCTTACATGATGTTTGAAAAAAATTAATTTACATGAAAAAAAAAAACACCTAAATGTTGCATTTCAATGTTTATGAAAGTTTTTTTTTTTTTAATTCTATTTCAATGATTAACCTGTAGATGGTGCTAAACTTTTTTTTTTTTTACGTGAATAAAAAGCGTTGGACTCATTCAAAAATGTTTATTCCTTTTCACCGGAAGTCATGTCGTAGTTTAGTTCACTGATCTCTGGAGAGCTCAGTGGCCAGTCAAAGTGAAGCGATCTGGCCGCCATATTACCACGCACATCGGATTGGTACAATCATTATATCTGCCTAGGAAGTTGGAAACTGCACAAAAACTGGCATGTTATTCATCTAAGTGTTGGGAGAGAAAAAAACACACAAACTGGACGTTATTTATACACGTGTGTGTGTGAATGGTTGAAGTTTGTGTTTTAATCATAATGTACAGTATTTTAATATATTTTATCGTCATGGGTACACTCAGAAAGATTACTGCAGATTATTATTATTATTATTATCTCAAGCAAATAGAAAATGCATAGCTAATATATGCATCACAGAGAAGAAAAAGTGTACATTACAACATGACAGAACAATTCTGGTTTACACAGAGATGGAGACAGCATGAGCATCAGGGGCCACAAAAGTAACGTCATTTCCTGTTGCACGTGAGCCCTCATGTACTGTTCCAGATCAACAATAAAATAAATAAGTAAAATCCATTAAATTGCACAGAATGAAAAACTAATCATGTAAATAACGGATGAAACAGTTGTATGTAGATATTACAAATTAACTTTTTTAGAATCAGATTGATCCTAATCTAGCTATAGTTACACGTTATGTACAATCAAATCATCTAATCATAATAATATGAAACAACTCTTAAATTAATTACAATTTATTGCATAATTATAACAAAATAAATTATTCTCATACTCCACTAATTAAAAAAATATTTCCGTACAAATTAATATTTCCAAAACATGAAAAATTCGTTTATAATGTGTTTAAATTCGTTTCCCCACCCATCAACAATTAGATGAATAACATGTCCAGTTTTGTGTAGCTTCATTGGCAGAGATATGACCGTACCGATCCGATGTGCGTGGTAATATGGCGTCCAGATGGCTTCACTTTGACTGGCTAAGATCAGGGATTCAAATGCGTACGGTTTCCGGAAGCAACATATCAAAATAAAAGTTTATTTTAAAATGTCAAAACAAGAAACACAGTGAGCGTCGTGTTCTTTAGTCTTGTCAGAAATATTATTTTTAAACGTTTAATTGATTTAATGAATCTTGTAAATATTTTAGTATTTAATATGCTGAGTTTTATGTTGTACGGATTTCCCCCCCTCCACACACACGATTCCATTCAACAGGAAGTTGTATGTTGGCGCTAATGAGTTAGCCACGCATACCGGAAGTGAAAAGCAGAAAAGAGGAGAAGTTTTGGCACGCGTGTACTTCTGTTTGCGCTTTCTTTATTTGTGGTTTTTTTCTGAAAATTGTCTGTGAGTATTTATTTTTTAGGCTTGTGCATGTTGAGTGTTGAAATATAGTGTTAAAGTATAAAGTGTTTGTGTGTGAGGGGAAAGTAGGCGTGGTTTTGTAATATTAGCTTGCTAGCTGGGCAGCTAGTAACTCAACAGTGTATAACGTCACCTCAGGTCTTCCGAATTTTGTGCGTTTATTTGTTAAAAGTAAAAAAATTAACCAATTTCCTTGCATTTTAGGTGAGTTTAGACGTCTAGAGAGGAATAATTTCTTGTCTGTTCCAGTTGTAAGTTCAGTATTGAGTTAAAAAGCAGCGTCTTGGTGAATTACAGGATCCCAAACGCGCTGCAGAAAGAACTGGAACTTTCTAGAAGAGTCTAAAGTGTATAACACAATACTTCCGGTTTGTCTGGACTGCTTTCTTTTTAAATCATGAGCCATGGTTCTCATAGCTGATTAGCTCTTTAAAAAAAAAAAACCCAAACAAAAAAAACAGGTCACATATTTTTTTCTTTCTCAGACAGGAGGGGGCGCTGTTGCCTTGGCAAAAAAGCCCTACTGTATTTAACAGCATAATGATGGACAGCTGGGGCCTCATTGCTGTTTATTCTTTCTGCATCTCTGTATATTCACCCTTATGGACTCTGCATTGCTTCTTGTTTTAAGAACAATGTCCTCCTCTTCCTAAACCTCATACCGGCATGGTGTTGAGGCCACTAATACCCCTGATCTCCGCCATCTTTTACAGTCTTGGCTGAGCGCCGGGACGTCCTCCAGCGATCGATCTTTATTACAGTGTTACAGGCCAGGTTCGGTCGATGATACTCAGGCATATAGCTGCGAAGATGGGCAGCATGATGATAGAGCCATGAGTCATAGTCTGTTGTTGAGAGCCAAGGGTCGATTCCGTTGAAGGTCAGTCTGCTTATCTCTGGTAGGTGTTGTAACAGGAAAGGGTTCATCTGGCTGGGATGTTAACCTGATGCAGACTAGGGGCGGCATGGTGGTGTAAGTGGTTAGCACGGTCGCCTCACAGCAAGAAGGTTCTAGGTTCCTCCTGTCTGCGTGGGTTTCCTCCGGGTGCTCCGGTTTCCCCCCACAGTTAATATGGGACCGCTTTGGTCCCATAATTTGAGGTGCCCTTGAACTCCCAACTGCTCCTCGGGCACTGTTAGCATGGCTGCCCACTGCTCTGGATATGCTCATTGCTTACGTATGTGTGCATTAGGCAGTTGGTGGTGCTGCCACCTTAATACCCAACCATGGGGTGTCCTGGCCTGCTGTCATGGACTGGGGTAAGATTGGACTGCTCTTTGTCTTGTCTCTTCCCCTTGACCTGTCTTGCTTGGGTGGCCCTACCAGGAGCAATAGCTCTCAGGATCAGGACAGACAAGGCCCATGGACTGGGGTAAGATTGGACTGCTCTTTGCTTGTCTAGCTTGGGTGGTCCTACCAGGAGCAATAGCTCTCAGGACAGACAAGGCCCATGGACTGGGGTAAGGTTGGACTGCTCTTTGTCTTGTCTCTTCCCCTTGACCTGTCTTGCTTGGATGGCCCTATCAGGAGCGATAGCTCTCAGGATCAGGACAGACAAGGCCCATGGACTGGGGTAAGATTGGACTGCTCTTTGTCTTGTCTCTTCCCTTTGACCTGTCTTGCTTGGGTGGCCCTACCAGGAGCAATAGCTTTCAGGACAGACAAGGCCCATGGACTGGGGTAAGATTGGACTACTCTTTGTCTTGTCTCTTCCCCTTGACCTGTCTAGCTTGGGTGGCCCGACCAGGAGTGATAGCTCTCAAGATCAGGACAGACAAGGCCCTCGACTGCAACAAGTCTGTGGAGGGATGTACTGTAAATTTATGCCTGCTGCTGTAATCACAAAACAGCGAGTTGGCCTAGTGGTTAGCGTGTCCACGTCTTGATCGGGAGATCACGAGTTCTACTCGCGGTCGGGTCATACCAAAGACCATCCTAAAAATCGTACCTGCTGCCGTCTGGCAAGGGCATGCTGCAATATAGATGCGAGTGGGGAGTCAAACTCTTGTGGTTACCCCCACTGTAACCCTAGCTACATAACAGGCGAGAGGCCGAGGGCTACGGAAACGGAGATTGGCGCCGCCCTATGCGCCACATGGCGTGTGAAGGGACTTTGACTTGTAATCACAACCACTCTCCTAAGATATGATAAAATGACTATTGAACACGATCCCCAGATGGAGAAATGTGGGTATTCTTTCAAACATTGTCCAATGTTTGAGTTATGTTAACATGTTAAGTTTCCTGTATGATTCACAATGATCTTCAGCTTCTTGCTGATCGTGTTGCAGTGGGATTTAGCCTTCGTTTCATCTCATTACGTTAATCACGTTTAGCAGACGCCCTTTTACATTCAGAGAGATCGTACAACATACCCAGAGCAGCCTGGGGAGCAGCTGGGGCTTAGATGTCTTGCTTAAGGGCACTTCAGCCATTCCTGCTGGTCTAGGGAATCAAATGAGCCACATTTTGGTCCCTATGCTGCTTCTCTCGCCTTTAGGACACGGCGTAGAGAACAGTGCAGCGGCGCTTTAGTCGTTTAGTCTGTCCAGCTCACTCGAGTCCTCATCTGTACACTTTGTTCAAACTGATCAGCTTCAGCATTCATGTTGATGCAGCTGTAGACACGTTGCGTTCGCCATCTTATCGTTCATTAGTTCCCTGAGCTGATTGTATGCTGTAACTGTGCTGCATTGCATTCGGGGACTTTGAGCCCAGCGTTTGCCCCGACAACATCTCCATTACTTCCGTGAAGGAGTTCTCATGAATACGAGAAATGTTGGATTTCTCTGGAAAAGGGTGAATGAGAGGATGATGTTGCTGTTTTTTTTTTTGGAGCTAATGTATTCATCTGTGTAACTAGAATAGCATTGAAAGCATTCCTTTGTGATGGATTGAATTTTTCACAGGAAAAAATACTACGGTGCTTCAGGGTTAAAGTTCTCTTTGAAGTGTTGAATGTTGTTGTGGGTTTTTTTGTTTTTGTGCCCTTTCCCCAGTTCTGAATCTGAAAGGTGTTATTTTCTGCCAGCAGGTTTTCTTTTAGATTTGCAGTATGAGTCTGCAGTGGACGGCTGTGGCGTCTTTCCTGTACGCCGAGGTGTTCTTTGTCCTGCTGCTCTGCGTTCCTTTCGTCTCCCCTAAACGGTGAGCTCCAGCCTCCTGCTTTCATTCTCTTGTGCTTTGGAAAGGTCAGATTTTCTTTTTTCCTCCCCCCGCCGAACAAAAGTCTAAAGATAACCAATCAGGATTTCAAACGAAAAAAGGTGATGAGAAATCCAGCCCATGTTTCAGTCCCGTTAAAAGTGGTGATTGACTGATAAGACTATTGCCTAATACTGATCTGGTGTCCTTGCTGTTGCCAAGGTTACACATCCACTGCATAAGACATCTGTGGCTTGGGTTAGTGTTTCAAATCCAGTATGAGCCGGTATTTCAGGTCAATACCAGCCCTCTCACTGGACTCCGTATGGGATCGGTGTGCGTCTAGTTGCTCTGCTGCACACACTTCTGTACTTCCTTCACCAATTTCTTCTTCCTGTTTACGGCATTGATGGGTAGATTTTAAACAGCTAAGAAATGTCGACTATAGTTGTGTAAAACCGTAAACATTCCCAGTGTTCTGAAGTTTATTTTAGGAATCTCTGACAATCTGATGAGGAAACTGAACAAAGCTTAAGGATCATTTTATAGTGAAGCTTTGTAGCTGATGGAACCGTAAATCTTCTAATTATAAAATGTGTTGAGTAACCATGGCAACTACAGTGAGCGTTTTGGATAGACCTAATCATACCACGACGTCGTGGGTCAGCTTGTCATCTTAGTGAAATCCTTATAATTAACCATCATGTTTATAAAGGATTGTAATATAGCATTAATATCGTATTTTGAGTACAGTATATTCAGCATGTAATACTTCACCCAGTTCACAATTTGATTAAGTTCATATATTTGGCAAAAAATAATTTTATTTCCAAAAAAATGCAACACATTTTCCTATTCTTTATCAACCTAAATATTCATTTTTGTCAAATTTCAATAAACTTTAGTTTCATTTTCTTAAAAACCAACAGTAATTATTTAGACATTTGTAAAGGCTGGAATAAAATATAACCTTCTAATAGCTAAAAAATTTCATTTTATTAAAATTAAAGGTTAATTACAAATAGGCCTTGCCTTAAACTTTTATGAACACTTGTACTTCCTCTGTTTACTTCTCTCTTTTTATCTTTCATCAGTCTATAAAGAGAGAACTCTGATTTCTTGTTAAATCTTTGTACAGTCATTTTAGATCAGATTCTTCTTTTTAAAAATAAATTAAACTTCTGTACTGCCTTTCACAATCCCAAGGTCGTTTGACCTTAGGTTTGCCTAAGCAGTAAGAGAGGAAGAGAAATGTTCATGGAAAAGAGAAGTCTTCAGTTGAGGTTTGAAAGAAAGAAGAGCAGTCATGGAGAGATTGAGGCAGAAAATTCCAGAGTTTCGGGGCAATGGCATTGATGGACCTGCCCCCCATGGTGGAAAGTCTGGCATATGGGACATCCAGTGTTGTAGTTGAGTCACTAAACCTAGAGTCCGAGTCCAGTCTTGCGTCCTCTGCGTTCAAGTCCGAGTCATAAAAAAAAAAAAAATTTCAAGTCAAGTCCACTATTGATCCGAGTCGAGTCCAACACTCCAACTGCACCATTTGACGGTGTCTGTTTCAGCACCGTTAACTTTAGTTTGTTCCTGAACGTGACGTATGAATAGGTGAATATGCTCCTCTTTATCAGGGAGTGTGAAGTATTCTGTTAGAGATGGTTGGGAGATGAATGTAAGTGCAGAAGGTGTGTTTATTAATACAAGTGAAGACGATAAACAATGCAGAATGGCAGGCAAAATTGTAAAACAGGCAATAGGTCAAGCGAGGAACAAACAGGCTATCATAGACTCTGCAGAACCAAAGACGAGAAACAGGAAATCGGGGATCAGGAAACCAAACAAGGAAATAAGGCTTGGTAATGTGTCAGCAATGCAACTCAATACTTCGCAAAGTAAATGTGTTTTTACGGTTTTTATATCGGCGCACTGATTGCGCCTTAATCCTGTGCAGGTGCGAGTAATTTATGGCGTACGCACTGTCTGGAGCGTCACTGAGGGTCTATCTGATGCATGTGCCAAGGCACGCAGGTGTGACACTCTTGCACAAAATTAGTACAAAAATTCATGTAAATATGGTTATCTTATCCCGAATTATTATGGCATGTTACAAAAAATAAAGAAAAAAAATACGAGTCCTCGTCTCCAATTTACAAGTCCGAATGCAGGTAATGCAGGAGTCCGAGTCATCAGTGCTCAAGTCCAAGTCAAGTCACGTCACAAGTCCTTAAAATTAGGGCACGAGTCGGACTTGCGTACTACAAGCCTGATGGATTCAGACTGCTGCTGTGGTACTTTAGGAAATGCAGTCTGCACAGTTTTGGTGTATTGATTATTCATTGCTGTGTAGTAATATCTCCTCTCTCTCTCTCTCTCTCTCTCTCTCTCTCTCTCGCAGGAGTGGAATGTGACTCGTCTGACATTTGAGTATGACTCAGAGCCGTATGGTAAGGAGCGAGATGGTGCCATCATTAAAATGGCCCAGGAGTTTGGCGTGGAGACGATCGTGAGGCACTCTCACACCCTGTACAACCCAGACAGGTGTGTAACAATGCAATTTAAAATAAATAAATGTATGCGCACGTTGAGTTTGCGGTTTATTAGGCATGCCCCTCCACTTTCACACAGACTGTACGTTCTACACTGTGGGTGTAAATGAGGCAATCAAGGCAGTGAGGGGGGAGAAAGCATTTGGACACTTTCTTCTTCTTCTTTTTTTTTTTTTTTTAAATGGTGACCTCAAGAACGCCTTTTTGATTCAAACCTTGTTTCTGTACCCTGAGCCCTCCATTAGCACCCAGGATATACAGTTGCAGGGCTCTACATTAACTTTTGAAACTACTTGTCCTGTCGGGCAAGTTGAAAGGAAATTTACTCGTCCGAATGTGAAGTTGACTTGTCCGAAGAAATATTTGAGAAAAAAAAACAAAACACAAACTATATGTAACCCAACAATCTTTATTACCTCCGCCAAGAAGGTTATGTTTTCGGTAGCATTGGTTTGTTTGTTTGTTGGTTGGTCTGTTAGCAACATTACGGAAAAAGTTACGAACGGATTGCTCTGAAATTTTTCCCAGAGGTGTGACTGGGCACAAATAACAATCCATTAAATTCTGCCGGTGATCCGGATCACCTTCTGGATCCCGGATTTTTTTTAAAGGATTCTTGGTGGAGGTCTGCGCTCTCCGAGTGCTTTTCTAGTTGTCAATGTTACCATGATAACGTGAAGCACTTCAGTCCAGTTAGTGTATTCAGCTTTATTGCAGCCTTTTTCTTCGAGCCTGTTTAACTGATTATTAAAAGGACATTAACAGTCTGTGTACATTTTGATCATTTGATTTCTGTCAATAACAAATTAATAGCTCATTTTTATTATCAGAAATCGCAGATGGAAAATATAAAAATATTGTTTTTCTGAAACTTGTGGTTGTCACTAATGGAGAACATGCACAGTTCGCAGCATGAGTGGAACAGATTGTAATCTCTTTCAGACTTGTGGATTAGACAAACTAGACGCTACACTAGTTTTGTTTTGGTTTTTTTTTCCCCTAATGCTGTTCAGTTGGTCTTATTGGTCACAATCCTGCCCAATCCGCTGAACTAAGCGCTTCTTGGTTCTAGACCTTCAAAAATGTTTGTTGGTGCGTTCTCGAACCAGTTTTCCTTGCCGAGAGCCGGATCTTTAGCTATTGAAACGTGAAGAACTGGTTCAAGATTTAGGCACCAGCTCCAAACCTGCCTTGGTGGAAAAGGGGTATTGGTTCCAGTTAAAGGAAATCTTAATGTTGTAGCATATAAAGGCATTGTAGATAGCAGTGTGCTTCCAGTTTACTTGTACATATACTTCTGGTCATGTAGTGTACATCATAAACTTAGTTCAACTATTCAGACATTCGGCTTATTATGTAAATGGGGGTTATTGATTAGTGCCAATGAGATTTTTGTTCCTGAAATTTCCACCAAAAGAATATATATATTTATTTTTCATTTTTAAAAATTTAATTAGCTTCAAGTTGTTGAGGAACCAGTTAAACCGGCTAAAATTGAAAGAACAAGTATGATAACGTTCATCATAGTGATTTTAACTACCGTAACACAATTTTTAAAATAATAATAATAATAATAATCACAGCTCACGTTGCTGTGTTTCACAGACCCATGGAGTCCCCAGAACTCACTTTTTTAAGATCTACTGCTCTCGAGGAATCAAAGAAGAACAAATTAAAACCTGGAAGGATAGTGGTGAACCATCAATGTTGGTGGTTGGGAAAAAAAAATCCTGACTGACTATGATCAGAGATCACTTAAATGCTTGAAGTTGAGTCGTAATAGATAAATAATAGACAGTAGAGTTCACGGCTGTGTTTAATAGTGAAATTAAGAGCATTTCCACGCTCACGATGTGAGAGAACTCACAGGTTTGGTACTAAACATCTGTGTGGCCATAAGAAAACCACTTGTTAGTGAGACTAATCAGGAGAAAAGGCTTCAATTGGTCAGGAGCGTCAAGATTGGACTCTGGAGCAATGGCAGAAGGTCACGTGGTTTGATGAGTCCAGATTGACCCCATTCAAAAGGGTGTGTCAGGGTAAGAACGGAAGCTCATGAAGCAATAAACCCATCATGCATAGAGGCCACTGTACAGGCCTCTGGAGGCAGTGTTATGATCTGGGGTTGCTTCAGTGTTGTTCTTTACCCATGCATGATTTAAAGATGATTTGCAAATAATAAACAGGTCACGAATGGGAATAATTAAATGTGTGCATTGGTCTTGTTCATCTCTCTTTGCAGGCCTGTTTGAAGTGCGAGCAGCAGAATATCTCGCCTCCTGTCCTGAGCCTGAACCCTGCGGAGTCAACAAATTTCTCAAGGGACTCGGTACGCCGCTTGCTTCACCTCAACCAAAAAAGGGAATCATTTATATTATCTGCTTCCTCACTGTGACAGTCTGTTGTGCTTTCAGGGAACAAAATGAAGTTCTTACAGAAAAAGTGAGGGATTGCCTAAGCAGAGGAGGGAGAAGGCCAAGAGTGGCGTGCCAAGCGAGATGGAGCGCGGAAAAGAGCGCTGTGAGTCACTGCAACGATCGTTTGCCTCCGAGAAAACTGGACCGGCTGGGTGGAGACCAGATCGAGCCTGGACTGGGCTCATTTCATCCTGATGGGAGTGCCTGTGCAATGCTTTAAGATTTAAAAGTGGAAATGGATTATTATTATTATTATTATTGTCAAGAAAAGAGAACCTGAATTAGAGCTGGGAGAAAAGTGTCGTGGTTAAAGCTGATGCTTTGAGCTTAATTACAGAAAGATGCAGGATAACGAAGTAGGTTTTGTTGTTTTTGTTTGTTTTTTTTTTTACACTAATCCTGATCCTTTTGGTCTGTTCTGTAACAGGTGGAAAATAAAACTGTTCATTTTATAGTAAATGACAGGTCAGGAAAGTATTTTTTCTTTTTACGCTGAAATACTTTCCAAACTGGAAAGTTGTATTTGGGGGGGAATACAAGTGAAACGAAGAGGTGCTTTTCACCTCTTTTGAGAATCGATGTATTTATAAATGTAATAGTAATACCTCTGAGGCACACTGATCATGCTTCTTTTTATACATTCATAATTTTACTTTTATCTTTCCGTACTCCTTAAATCTGTTTGTGAATAAAGTGTACAAAGCTGTTTTTTTTTTTTGGAGATTCTTTTGCATTTTATATACGTTTACATAGTTGCTCTACATAATAACCATAAAATGTTCTGATACGTTCAAATAAAATGGATTCACAGAAAACTGATTATTTTTATTTTAAAAACGTACCATATACAGTACACTGCCCTGCCAAAAAAAAAAAGTTGTGCACTGTAATATTTGGTTGGACCGCCTTTAGCTTTGATTACAGCATGCAGTCGCTGTGGCATTGTTTCGATGAACTTGTGCAATGTCACAACATTTATTTCAGTCCAGAGTTGTATTAATTTTTCACCGAGATCTTGTGTTGAGGATGG
>JANZLB010000002.1:53397299-53408976 GCA_026167865.1 Notarius quadriscutis | reverse complement strand
TTTATTTAACTGACAAAAGTACAAAGAAAAGATTTTCAATAGTTTTACTGACCAACTTAATTGTATTTTGTAAACATAAACGAAGTTAGAATTTGATGCAAAAAAAAAAAAAAAGTTAGAACAGAGGCATTATTACCATTGTGTTACATCAGCTTTCCTTTAATAACACTTTTTAATTGTATGGGATCTGAGGATACTGAATGTTGCAGTTTTGCAATTGGAATTTTTGTTCGTTCTTGCTTGATACAAGACTTCAGCTGCTCAACAGTCCGTGGTCACCGTCGTCTGATTCTCCTCTTCATACATTCTCAATAGCAGACAGATCTGTGCTGGCAGCAGGCCAGTCAAGCACACGCACTCTGTGGTTATGTGCAGAAAGGGTGGCACGGTGGTGTAGTGGTTAGCACTGTCGCTTCACAGCAAGAAGGTTCTGGGTTCGAGTCCAGCAGGGCCTTTCTGTGTGGAGTTTGCATGTTCTCCCCATGTCTGCATCCAGTTTCCCCCACAGCCCAAAGACATGTGGGGCGGCCTTGGACTGAAGTGCTCTTGAGCAAGGCACCTAACCCTTAACTGCTCGCTAGGCACTGCAGCATAGCTGCCCACTGGTCTGGGTATGTGTGTGTCCACTGCTTCAGATGGGTTAAATGCAGAGGATGAATTTCACTATGCTTGAGCGTGCTTCTTATTTTTGTTTTTATTACATTTTGGAAAATATCCCAAATTTTCTGGAAATGGGGTTGGAATTACTGATGACGTTTATGAAAGGAGTCTCAAGTATCAGCGTTTTGTAGCAGTACATTTTCAAAGAGCTTCAGAAATGGATAAAAAGTATGTCACTCTTTTATAAATTGTTAAAAAAAAAAAAAGTAAATCACTGGTATATCGTTCTGGTCTACATGTCAGGCTGCATCACAGCACCCAGTTGTTGATTATTTTTCTGTAACAGCATGCCCCGAGGTGTGTTATTCTTTACATATTGGGTTTCCAGCCATCGCTCTTGTGCTTACGGTGAGCTGAATCGCTGACATCTTCAGTATAAATCCTAGCTAAGTGAACACTGCTCCCTTTACGGCCTGTGCCTGTCTTGTACACTGGGGGAAATAATGGCAGTTTTAGCACTTTTATTTCCTCAAGCTCACACACAATAATCTCTAAATGTTAGCCCTGCTGAAGGCTTCCTCTCAGATAGGATTTTCTTTCTCCAACAAGCATCGCTCGCATCCTCCCACCCCTTGCTTGGAGGTCACATCCCTTTCTCATATGACTTCTTTCAGAAACGTATACAATTAAGGCAATCTCAGGCTCGTCTCTGCGTTGCGCCAGATCTGCGAATGAGCATCGACAGGAAGGTTTTGTGAAGAGAATCTGAGAGAAAGAGAGGCAAGAACTGTGGCATCATTCTTCCTGCAGCTGTACTGCCTTAAGTGTCTTTCTCAGCTGCAGAGGAACTCGTTCTCATTCTCGTTCTGCGTTCTCCATTCTCGCTCTTCCCCACCAACAGAGGCGTGTTCAGGGAAGAGAAGAGAAGAGAAGAGAGAGGCGCTACATCTTATTAAGACCACCAGCTGGGGCTTCCATTCACGCAAATTCACACACATCGGTTCAGATTGCGTCTTCCTGTAGCGCAGATGTTAAAACAACATATCCGAGATTCCGCTTGTAATTCTTAAAAAAAAAAAAAGCTCGGCGGTTAAACGGGGGCGGAGCCGAGACACATGACAAATGTGTCTTTATTCTTCTGTGAGAAGTCTTCACAGCGCAGAACAAATGTTTTCCTGAATCTCACTAGTGGCGCGGGAATAAATTAGAAACAAACGGTGAAACTGTAAATCATCCAAGAAAAGGATATTTAGACAATTTATGCAATTCTTCCCCTTAAAGAGAGAGAGAGAGAAAGAGAGAGAGAGATATATATCTGGTTTCCCAAGATATATATATATATATATATTTTTTTTTTTCCTTTTCAGCTTACCGGGTCATGTTGCTAACGTTCAACTACATTTGGAGTTTGTATATTCCATATGCACCCTAAATTACACTCACTGACGACTTTGATAGGAACCTGTTCTTGGCTGCAGGAGTGGAACCCAATGTGTTCTTCTGTTCAGCTGTTGCATGCTGAGATGCTTTTCTGCTCACCACGGTTGTAAAGAGTTGCTATATCCTTCCTAGCAGCTCGAACCAATCTGGCCATTTTCCTCTGATCTCTCTTATCAACAAGGCGTTTGTTACCACCTACGGAACACTCGGTGTTTTTTGTTTTTGGCACCATTCTGTCTGCGTAAACTCTAGACCCTGTTGTGTGTGAAAACCCCAGAGGATCAGCAGTTTCTGAAATACTCAAACCGGTCCATCGGGCTCAAACCAACACCCGTGCCACAGTGAAAGAAAGTCATACTTTGCTCTGAGATCACAATTTTTCCCGTCCTGATGTTTGAAATGAACATTAACTGAAGCTCTTGATTCGTATCAGCAGGATTTGATGCATGGTGCTGATGCCAAGGGATCGCCTGATTAGAGTGGCCAATGAACGAGTGTATTCCTGGTGTTAATAGAACAGTAAACAGGCTATGCTGTATTATACGTGGTGCACAGACGCAGTCACTGAGCAGATGTTACCTGTTTGTCACTCAGCAAGTAGGTGTACTGATAATCCGGACTGAACACCATGTCGCGCAGGATCGGGCTTCCCTCCACCACTGTGACCGTCTCGTACAGCAGCACATTCTGGGAAGGTGGAGAAATGCCATCCACTCGGATCTGAAAGGAACAGAGAAGAAAATATTCAGTTTGATATATATTTAGGCACTGCCTAAAAGCGGAGCCCCTGATGAGTGTAAAATATGTTCGTAAATCATCACATTATCATTAAAAAAAAAAATTAAAAATGAACGCTGGATAAAAAACAATCTATCTCATGTAAATAAAGATAAAAATTTTGTTCTCCGATGGTCAAGTGTTCATGAGCTACATTGCCTTGCACTGATGATTGGGTTCCCTGTGGTGGCACGCGGACATCGTTCATACGGACGCAAAAGCCATCAAAAACTATTCGATGCATTACCATACTCTCTTAAGTATGGAGCTTTTTGCTCTGCTATAAGTTTACACTGTTTCGTCTGGGGGTTTGCAATAATCAACATTATTATTTTTTTTTTTACTGATATCACATAATGGCATTATGTGAAAACTAAGTGGGATGGAGGCGAGGCGTGCTGGCGTCCCCTTAAAACAAGTCCGGACTCTTTCTCTACGGAAGCAGTCTCCAGTGTCGGCACTTTGCAACTTGTTGCAAATGGATAAAAAGGAAGACGTATCGGCATGTAACGATTCACAGGACGCTTTGTCGATGGGTGTTCTATTCCCTTCTAGCGGGTTTCATTTATTTGGTTTGATAGCATGCGATATTGTTAGTATATCGCTTATCCGATGTGTATTACGTCACTCTACCCAATGGAGAATGAGCGTCGAATACGGTTTACGATATTGCATGGTTGTCAAGACAACATGATGTCACACATCAAAGCTGACGCGAATATCCAATGAGAGTTTTCTGCTGCGCATGCGCAGAAGCATTTCTGTGTTTGCCAGGAAAGAGAAAGACATACTGAACACCTGAAAGGCTACCAAAACTTCATCAGATATTCTTCACGCATATTTACAAGAGAAAAACATACCAACGGACATCGAAAAACTGGAAAAGAGACACGGAGACGTAAAACTTCCGCGCTAGTGAGCGACTAACAATCTGTAAACGAACATGGCTGCCTGGTTTGCTTCATTAAATACAGAAGATTTTGAGAGAATTTTGAAAGAGAACGACGCGTTGAACACCCGAAAGGAATGTGTATGAATAATAATAATAATATAGGCTGGATTTTTTTCATGGTATATCAGATATATTCCATTCAGCTAGCATGATTTTGAATGAGTCAAAGACGAGTTCAAGATCATGCTAGCTGAATGGAATATATCCGATATACCACTCAACGCCAGCCAATATTATTTCAATATTTTTGAAAACATATTCAATGAAGAAAATTGTATTTCCCCCCCAAGAAAAAATTATTTTCCTTTTCTTTATCAACATAAATATACCTTTTGTTAAATGAAAAACACAAATGTTTCATATTCTTAACAGCAAACAATAATTATTTCTCCACATTTATAAAGATTGGCGTAAAATATAATAGCCTATTAACGAAAATATTCCTTTTATTAAAAATGAAACAAGATAATAACAAACAGGCTATAAACTTTTATGAACATTTGTACTCCCTCCGTTCGCTTCTCTTTACTTTATCTATCAGCAGTTTGTAAAAAGAGAGCTCTGATTTCTGTTAAATCTATTTGTACAGTCAATCACATAACAACTCTCTCCCATTTTTGCAGCATAAGAGCTGAGTTACTTCCGCCTACAGTGAAGTCACATGTATTTCTGCTATTGTACATTATTATTATCATCCCTCTGCTGTCTAAACAACACAATTACACTGAGGAAAAACTAAGCGATTACGCAGCATGATGATAATCTTGATTCATTCTTTATTTCATTGATTTGATTCATCATAAATTTGTACCATGATGTGTCAAGCTTCAATTTAAAAAAACAAACAAAAACTAATCAGCACAAATTCAGATTGTTGTTGTATAAAGGAATTGCACATATATATGGGATGCACAGGATTGGAAAACGAGACTGTCAATGAAGGCGTAACCCACTCCGGCCCTGTCAAGTCCAGAAGGAATGATCTAAAGTGGGCCACCTTGTGCAATAAATGCTGCAAGTTATATACACTATATACAAGCTATATATCGAAGCTATACACACCGTAGGAATACCGACCTATTTGCCAGAAAGAATCCAAAACGGCGAGGAATTGACTGAGAAGAAGCGATTTTTGTCGAACTGCTCATTAAGGCTTAATTAGTCCATAACTTCATTAATAATTGTAATTGAGCAAATCTGGGTAGAAGTTATATGCGCCCTAGGTACCCCGACCTTCATGCCAGAAAGAATCAAAATCGGTGAAGAATTGAGGGAGAAGAAGCGATTTGTGTAGAAACTGCTCATTCGGGATTGATTAATTACTCCAGAGCTTCATTATTAATTGCAATTATGCAAATTTGGGTAGACGCTACAGTATATGCACCCCAGCCAGACCTACCTTCCTGCCAAAAAGAATAAAAATCGGTGAAGAACTGAGACAGAAGGAGCGATTTTCGTGAAATGTGGACGACGGACGACACACGATGGCATAAGTTCATCGCCTGTTGGCCGGATGAGCTAATAATCGACTTCAAGTTGGTAACAGGACATCAGTTGCTTATTTTCCCAGTATAGCACATCTTGAAGTGTTGTATTTCTGGATAACAGTGGATTAAATTAAATTTATGTCAAAATAGCAGGCCCTATTTAAAAAAAATAATAATTTTTTTTGGATTATATTGACACAATACTGTAATATACTCCATTTTCATATAAGATGCTTCCTGCTGCTCCGTTTTCTCTGTTCCTTACTGACAGATGTGGTATTCTGGAATATTCTAATTGGCCCGCTGTTCTCCGAAGTGCCGTGTGCTTTCGCTGACCCAGAAAAAGAGCTTCAGAGGAGTTCAGAAAGGCAGAGTTCAGAAAG
Source organism: Notarius quadriscutis (assembly GCA_026167865.1). Taxonomy (NCBI): domain Eukaryota; kingdom Metazoa; phylum Chordata; class Actinopteri; order Siluriformes; family Ariidae; genus Notarius; species Notarius quadriscutis. The sequence continues at coordinate 53,403,337 of JANZLB010000002.1, read as the reverse complement.
ACACACGCTGACAGCAGAGATTCAGATTACTGTTTACTGACAGCAGAGAGTCGGCATACTGCTTTGCCATCATCAGATAGAAAATAGAAATCAATTACATTTTAATGATACTATACCCGTGCTGGCGCACAAGCATGTACGTCTGAACACACACACACACACACACACACACACACACGCAAAAACATACAGGCTCTCAAGCCCCTGCTGCTTCATCATTAGTGACTCCTCTGTTTCCGCACAGTGATAATTAGTATCGTGAGCATGCTCAGTTCTAACACTGAGAAACTCAAAACATCTTTGAAGTATCAGTAAAAAAAAAAAAAGGAGCGGAATAAGGAATGGAAAAAAAGAAAAAGGAAAAGCGCAGCTCAAGTAGCAGAGCTCACCTATTTTCCTTTCTGTACGAAATCAGGAATAAGAGACGAGATAAAGTGAGCAGCCGGCAAATCTGTCCTCATCAACCGTGACAGAAAAGTGACAAGAGACGGAAATGAGAGTCTGAGTAATGCTTAGTAATTCAGAAGTGGAAACAAAGATGAAAAAAAAAACTCAGGAGGAAGAGAGGCAAGTAGCAGATGCGATGCCGTAGAGTTTGGGCCTTCTCCTAAATATCTGGGTCGGCTCAAAGTGAAAAACATCGTTAGCCTGTTAATTAGGGTTGACAAGGTGGCATCAATTAGTCAAAGGCTGCCATATTGGGTGTCAGAAGTCGCCGGCCAAGCTGGAGTGCGTGAGTCAAGCAGCAGTGGGACAGAAGGTTCTGGAAGATGACGGACTCGAGCCGCAGTTTGTCAATGCATGCAGCACCAGCTGTAGTGTCGTGCATTGGCAGCCATCAGCAACGGCTTATCACATCGTTTAATCTCCAACGGCTGCCATCTGCATTTTCCACGTCTGCGAAAGGGAACGGTTTGGTAAACTGATCCCGACGCATCACAAACGCAGACTGAGCAACAACCAGAGGGCAGCTAAAAGGCAAGCACCGTACCGTTAAAAAAAGTATAACAATACGCCCGTAACAATGGCGCCTGCGTTACGTTTAAGAGGATGAGTCAGCGTGGAAGATCTTTCCTAAAATGCAAACGTGCTCTTTGGGTCATCCGCCGTGACCTACACGGCTCTCGGCTCATCAACGCTTCCATTTATGGGGAGAAAAACAAAACGGGCTCGAGCCTGTCTCGAAGTGCACTCAAGCCAGCGTCTGACACCAAACAACCAGTGCTTAGGGCAAGTCAAAACAAAGACGCTTTGAGAAGCAGAGTGGTTCGGTTAAACAAAATAGACTGCCATCCCGACAAAAACCAGAGACAGCTGTACCTACTATAAAAGTGCCAGCCGTCCTCTAACCTTTCTCCTGTTTATAGTTACACGTAGCCTGTTGCAGAAGTAAAAGGGGAAAAAAAGAAGAGCCTGATTCCTTCAAGCTGCTTCAGTTCTTCGCTGTGGTCCACAGGTTCCCAGCCCTCGTCCTGGAGAACCTCTGGTCCTGCACATCTTATTGTTTTTCCCTGCTTTAAAGCGATTAACCGGGAAATTTTGAAATTGCGGGGTTATGAAATGTCAGCATTATACATTTTTTCTAGACAAAAAAAATTAAGCGGACGTTAGCTTAAAAAACAAGTTAAAGCTAGACTGCCTTTCAGATTTTTCAAGTGTAGGCCATTCAAATAATTTTCCCTGACACTCAATTATTTTTCTTGAGTGGACTACTGAATTCGAATCACAGACTTCCAGTTTTATTGTTTTTTTTTAAATAGAACAATTAATGAATTTAGAGCCCGAAATTTTCCGCTATTTTTTCCCGCTTCACCATGACCCAATACAAGATACTACGTCATGCATGGGCTTTCCCCGTTCGCGCAAGGCATTGTCGGATACAAATTTGAAACAGGAGAGAAAAATGGAGGACGTGAGTGCGCAAACGAAACGTGAAAGACCGACTACAGTAACGGAAAGTGAGAAGAAAATACGTTATGTTATATACGAAGGAAAGGAAACTAATAATAAATATCAGCGGTCAGCGAGCACCTCGGTGTGATCAGCTGTTCGTTTAGCGACAGAATGATGGAACTGTCAGTGCACGCTCAAAGGGAAACCTGCACACACACACACACTTCCTCTGTCTGCTTGACTGCACGAAGCGAGCGATTTCATGCATATTATTTGCTTTAATCCCCTCAAATTAAATAACTTCCCAGCCACAGAACAGAACGGCCTGTTTTTTTGTGAGCTATTACAGAAATAAAAATATATCACAATTACCACATTTCAGAGGGAACTAAATTTCACCGATTTTATGAAATCGAAAGGCCGTCTAGCTTTAACGTTGCAACATCAGTTCGTTGGGCCATTTCCCTGGGCGTGGCCATACTGGATTAGCCAGATACATGGATGTATTCGGAGACGAAAGCGAGGGTGGCGCTGCAAACAACATACCGTGTCACACATCAAATGGAAGGAAGATCAGCAGGTAAATATATATTTTTTTAAATAAACAGGCAATAAACTCGCCACTACTTTATTTTGATTCCTTTTCTAATACTGCAAATTGACCGATAATATTATACTATAGTCGAGTTGTCACAACAGAAGGACTCTCAGGCACGCTCTGGATAGCTCGTGTTCCGAATTGCGCTGCGATTTGACGCACACCTACACGGGATTAAGGTGCAATCAGTGCACCTAAATAAGGACTCAGAATTCAGACTTACTTTGCGAAGTATTGTGTTGTTGTGACACATTACCGAGCCTTGTTTCCTGACGTTGATCGGCCGACATTGGCTGGTAATTTTCGCGTATTTCAGAAGCATGAAACCGGATGGCCCATGAAAAATTGTAACGATATGGGTCTAATCTATTTCTAATTTTCTTCCAAATGTTACACTGGGCGAATACATTATGTCATAGCACGGTCTGTGAACGGTCTGGTCTGGTCAAATTTCAAAATTCATAACTCGGCCACCGATGATCCTAGCCCCACCAAAATTTACAAGCACTTCCGTCTTCCCGAGCCCTTTTGAATGCACCCAGGCTCGGCCCGATCTGACGTCAGCAACGAGCATGGATCGCAGAAAGCTTTAGCGCGAGCCCTGGCTCCAGCTGCTTGCTCGCGTGCATGCAGGGATTTAAAAATTCATAACTCGGCCACCGAAAGTCCTGTCCCTACCAAAATTCACAGGCACCTCCAGGTCCCCGAGCCCTTTTGAATGAGTCCAGGTGCAGCCCGGTATGACCATGCCTTGGCCTGTTATTCGCCCCCAAAACCCCCGCACGAGCGCTGCTTGCCGAAAACTTTAATATGAGGCCTGGCTCGAGCCAACCTTTAAAAATTCATAACCTCAGCCACCGAAGGTCCAAGCCCTGCCAAAATTTACCAGCACCTCCTTCTCTCTGAGTGGCACACTAAATAAGACAATAAAAATACAGTCAGTATTCACTGTTGTCTTTATTGTATGATGCATTTGAACGAGTGTTTTAGGGTTGACCGGAGCTGATCGATCCAGTCAGTTGATTAAGAGTTTAGTTTACATGAAACTGTGCAGTACAGTATTCGGTTAAGTGCCAAATTGCCAATGAGTGGTTATGTTGTTATGATTATGTGCATTTTTTTATTCATACTAAGAATGACAGTCATAGTCATATGCTTTGTAGGATGTAGATCCATCCATCCATCCATCCATCCATTATCCGTAACCACTTATCCTGTGCAGGATCGCAGGCAAGCTGGAGCCTATCCCAGCTGACTACGGGCGAGAGGCGGGGTACACCCTGGATAAGTTGCCAGATCATCGCAGGGCTGACACATAGACACAGACAACCATTCACACTCACATTCACACCTACGATCAATTTAGAGCCACCAATTAGCCAACCTGCATGTCTTTGGACTGTGGGGGAAACCAGAGCACCCAGAGCAAACCCATGCAGACACGGGGAGAACGTGCAAACTCCACACAGAAAGGCCCTCGTTAGCCATTGGACTCGAACCTAGAACCTTCTTGCTGTGAGGCAACAGTGCTAACCACTACACCACCATGCCGCCCCGCTCCATATGTGCATTATATAAAGTAAAACATGGCTTTGAAGATCCACTGCATGACTAGCTGTAGAGTTTACTAGTTCAACATTTATGGTTTACAGTTTTTTACAATCATTTTCACACTTGTCTTGATACCATGTTCACTTTTTCAAAACACTTAACACATTCATCATATCTGTAGACTATATGAGCTAAACTGAGAATACTTTTGCATTGCTTTCATACAAAATGCATTCAGTAACAACTTCTTCCGAAATTCATAAATATCTCTCTGAGTCAATATTCACCACCTGTAAAATTCTGGACAATTACAACAATTTTGCAAACATTCTGATACTCTTTTCCAAACAGTTGACTTCCAGTTCAAAAGCTAACAAAATTTAAATAATTTGAGATGGAATTATGCTACATTTCTACAAATGAAACTACTGTAAAAGCATGAATTACTGTCAGATTATTCTGATGTGAGAAGAAAGTTAATTCCGTTTATTTGCAGCCTTGTTACCATCTGTACAAAAGTAGTGATGATTACACTATATTTCATCTTTGTACATGTGAAATTCATAACGTTTTCACTCAAAAGTCAGTGGATTGATAATCCATTTCAGCTGAAGACCTACCCAGGTACTTCTGTTTGTGCCCCATTACCACATATACAAAAGGAGCCATCTTTGGATTGCCATTTGCTTTCCTTACCTAGTAGTGTATGTGAGTAAAATGGATGTAGCAAGATGCAGAGAAAGAAGACAACAATGCAGAAGAGCTAGAACTGTTGTTTCTGATTAAATCAGAGCCACAATAATGGAGCATGTAGTAAATCATGGTCTGTCCTTGAGGGATGCAGGTCTAAGGGTTCAACCAAACTTACTTTCATCCACAGTGGCATCAGTAGTGAGGATTTTCAGGCAAACCAACAGGTATTCTACAGTATTCTGACTGAAGACATCTGATTGATGTGTATATACATATACAGTAGTAGTACTGTGATTTGACATAGTGTCTTTGACTCACTACCCTAGGACAAAGCAGTTCCCTCCCCCAGGGGTAAGGGGACAAATACAGTATTTACACCTCAACAGGAGGATGCAGTAGTTGATGAACTGTATGAAAGACTTTTTGCAGAGGGGAAGAATTTACCAGTATTTGTGATTGTATGGGACAATGTTGCCTTTCATCACTCCCGCCAGGTCGCAGAGTGGTTTACAGCCCATGCCAGGATGATATCATTATTCTTGCCACCATACTCTGTCTGAACCCCACTGAAGACTTTTTTCTGCATGGAGATGGAAGGTTTATGACCACCATCCACAGGACCAGATGTCCCTTTTAGGTGCACTGGCTGCTGGTTGTATGGACAACAGTGGAGGACATCCAGGGCTGGATAAGGCACTCTAAGAGATGTTTTCCTCAGTATATGGTAGGAGAAAGCATTCGGTGTGATTCTTCTATGCCCTGACACCCCTCCTGGGGTATAGGCCATTGACAAGGGATCTCCAGAGAACCCGGTCCTGTGCTTTTCCTTCTACCTGAGTCCAGGTGTACCCCAGCCTCCTGATGTCTGTCTGGAGATCTCTTTGCCAGGTGTTCTTTGGCTCCTCTTCCCTTGAGGGTTCCAAGTCAAGGCTTGTCTGGTGATGTTTATTGCTGGTTTTCGTAATGTGTGTCTGATCCATCGCCATCTTCTTCTTCCAGTTTCTTCTTCCACTGGTATTTGCTGTGCTTTCAAACAAAGATTGTTGTTACTGATCCTTTCCGGCCAATGTATCTTCAGGATCTTTCTTAGGCAGTTGTTGATGAAGGGCTGTACTTTACTGATTATGTTTTTGTCATTCTCCAAGTCTCTGAACCATAAAGCAATACTGATTTTACATTTGAATTATCCATCCATCTCTCCATTATTTGTAGCCACCTATCCTGTGCAGGGTCACGGGCAAGCTGGAGCCTATCCCAGCTGACTATGGGCGAAAGGCGGGGTACACCCTGGACAAGTCGCCAG
>JANZLB010000002.1:52788711-52799896 GCA_026167865.1 Notarius quadriscutis | reverse complement strand
AAAAAAACAACCCCAAACCCCCCCCCCCCCCAAAAAAAAAAAAAAAAAAAACCACCTTGATATATCTTCCTGTCAAAAGCAGAAACATTAACGTCACGTTTCCTGAGTATTCGGTGAAAGAACAAAACCTCCTGCCTTCAACAAGTGCATATGTTTAAAAAAAAAAAAAAAAACTAAAAAAAACCCCCAACAACAAACAAAATCTATCAGAAATTTTGAACCATGAACACAAATAAACATTGAGGAACTATTTTTAAAACAATTATTTACTTGGATAGCTTGTTCCATGAGCTCTGTATAAAGCCATGCTGGAGCATGATGATATATGACATCTGAAATATTGTATGACAAGCATATTCAACTCAAATTTGTAATGGTCCTGCTTCATCAAATTCCTTGCATACAAAGGTCCAGATATGCAGCTGACACGACTGAATAATGACAACAGATATATTTTAATGCTTAACCATGAATTATTTGTTCATGGACATACGGTTTATGGATATACAGTATACTTTTCTGGTCTTTTTGGAATGTATCAAACCCCAAAGTAATTATGATAAAATATTATACAATAAAATTTGTAGCTGTAATTGCTGCCAAAGAGGCTTCAACAAAGTATTAAATAAAGGGTCTGAATACTTTTGTGAATAAGATATTTCAGTTTTTGATTTTGAGTTAATTTTTGAAAATTTCTTATCATTATGTGTAGATTAATGGGTAAAACTGGCAATTACTGTGTATCCATTGAGAATCAAATCCACAACAAAATAGTGTATAACAAGTAAAGGAGTCTAAACCAGTGTTATCATCAAAACCACGTAAACCAAAACCAAGTCATGACCAAGACCGAATCAAGACAAAGATTCTGAGGGGTTGAGACCAAGTCAAAACCAAGACTTTGAGGGGGTTGACACTAAATCAAGAGCAAGACTTTAAGGGTTGGAGACCGAGTCAAGTGCAAGACTGTCAGGGTTTCAGACCAAGTTAAGAGCAAGACTGTCATGGTTTGAGACCAAATCAAGAGCAAGACTTTGAGGGTTTGAGACCAAATCAAGGCCAAGATTTTGAGGGGTTGAGACCGAGTCAAGAGCAAGATTTTGAGGGGTTGAGACTGAGTCAAGACTGAGTCAAGGGGAGAGGTGACAACCATCAACAGTCACAAAAATTTCACATTAGCAATGAGCCACATTATTGATTGCATTTGAAGCAGGAAATTTTACATCCAATCACAGTAATGATGTTCGCAAATAAATCAGACAATGCACAAGCAATTTAGTGAAATCCCCACAGCTGTGGTCTTGACTGGTCTTGAAATAAAATCCAGAGTCCTCTATGTCTGAGACCGAGACAAGGGTGAGTAAAAAATGCAGTCGATTCCGAGACCTTCAAAAAGTGGTCTTGAGACCAAGACCAGTCTCAAGTACTACAACACTATCTGAACACATTCTGAATCATTACAATATAGGTATTTAGCAGACACTCTTATCCAGAATGGTGTACAACATACCCAGATCAGTCTGGGGGATTGGTGCCTTGCTTAAAGGCACTTCAGCCATTCCTGCTGGTCCATTGAATCAAACCAGCAACCTTTTGTTTCCAAAGCTGAACCATTAGGCCATGGCTTCCCCTGAATCCACTGTAAATAAGACATTTGAAGTGGCTGTGTTTTGTTTCACAGAAAACTGGAGTCACCGAATGATACTCAGTTTTTTCATACGTTCATTGGCTTTGCTACAGCATTTCTTAAAAGCTATTTGATATTTTTTTAAGTATTTACTTTGAAGTGTCTGTATCTGGACCATGGCCCATCAGTTTATGACCCCTACTGCATGATATCCTATACAAAAGCAACCTGTTTCTGTTACCTGACAGGCCTGACTGTCAGTTGCTATTACAGACTTTCCAATACAGCTGAGATTATCTCAGACAGCTCCGAAACTCCATGTTTGAAAGCATATTTTACTCCCTTAACTCAGTGTCTTATACACTGCAGCATTATTTTCAACAAGTCAGAAAAGGGAATTCAGAATTTGATGCATTTATCAGTCTGATTTTATTTTTTCCTTTAATATGAGATAATTCTAGACAGCAGTATGAGCCTGATGGAGATCTGACATTTGGAGTCTGTTTTGGATTTCAGGCTAATGAGTAGAAATGTTAGCATGAAGCTCCAGGGGCTCTGAAAATAACACTTTCATGTAAGCAGCGCTTTCTGTGATGGAAACAAAGCCTGCAGTGTATTATCATTTTGTAGGGAGTCATGAAGGCGGCTTTGATGAAACACCGTCATTAGGTATGCTCGTAACTGTATCTCATACATGTAGAGTAATAGCTGTGGCTATGGCACCTTTTAAAGGAATTGATGCCTGTGCCCTGAAACACTGCATTTCCAATTAACCAAGAAATGTTTACTGCATGTTTCCTGATACTGTCACTCTCCTTATTCAGTTTAATGTTAGTACATCATTTCTGTGGAAGATTTTGCTTGGTCAACAGAATTTTGCCAAACTGAAACATTTCACTGATGCCTGAGGTGGTTGAGGTATCTTCAGAGCCTTTTGATTTAGAGATTTTCTAATATTGTACAAATAAAAAAAAAGAGTTCAGTCAAGCACCATAAATAAAGGATTCATTTATAAAGGATTCATTAATTCATCTTTGAGTTTGGCTACAGGTACGTGTCCACCATGACTCTGACCAGGATAAAGCACTTGACAGAAGATGAATGAATAAATGGAGTAAGCAGTTTCTGTCAATACAGACAAGCTAAAATAAACCCAGCTTAAACTGATGATTTGGAGGCAGTCAAATGTAGAACAGGAATAGAAAAAAAAGCATCATCTTTTTTTTGTAAGTGCTTTTTGCGAATGGGAAACCCTCAGTTGGAAGGTTCCCCCAAAGGAACACATCAAAGAACATTCAGGGTTATGGAATTAAGTCCTTCCCATGCCAGGTCTTCCCAAGCAGTCGCCCAATCCAATACTAACCAGGCCCTTAAGGCGCATTGGGTGACGTCGATCTTCACTTCTATAGCCCTCAGCCTCTCACCTATACAGCTAGGGGGTTAGTCTTTTGGTAACCGTGAAAGTTTGACTCCCCACTCACATCTGTATTGCAGTGTGCCTTGCCAGATGGCAGTAGGTACCATTTTTATAACGGTCTTTGGTATGACCCAACTGTGAGTAGAACTCATGATCTCCCGATCAAGAGGCAGACACGCTAACCACTAGGCCAGCTCACAGTCTTATGGAAGTAAATTTTTTTCTGGGCAAGGATCACTGGAGGAGTAGTACCTTTCTGGATGGCCTATGTCACCTTAGCATCCCAGACTGGTCTCCCCATATCCAGCTTCATGTGATGCGTAACATATGGCCAAATCATCATCAGGAAGAGGCCTTTCTATCTAGCCTCTCACATGTTTGAAGACCGTCCATAGTGGCTCCAAGTGCCACCCCTGGTATTGCAGAATGCGGCGGATCTAGGGGAGAAAACCCCGAAAAAAAACACTGTGAAACAATATGAGTATGGATAACCTAGAACCTGTGAATGGTGTTAATGGGTTCCAGACCAATGGAAAGGGAACCTTGTCCGGCAGAGATGGTGTGAAAAGCCAGGCCCATCTAGGTCATCATCATGCGACTGTCATGCAGCATTATAGTGAAGTAGCCTCTTCCGGCTGTCTTGCTAATCGTTTCAAAAAAGGCAAAGAACCTTTTTTGTCCTGCACCTCCAGGAAAAGATCAAATTTTGTTGTTGGTTCTATAAACACCTTAACTTGTAAAGACGAGATGAAGCTTTTCCAGATTGTATGTCAATGTAAAATGTTGGGACAGGATTTTACCTTCATTCAAGAAATCCATATGACTGGTACCCAGGCTATATATTTCCAACATAGAGAGATCGCCAAATGGTCATTTATTAATTCTGGTTTCCAAAGAAAAGCAGCTGCTGGAGTTGGAATGGTACTATCTCCTCATGCAAAGCTTCTTGAGAGTGAAGTAGTTTTGGAAGGTAGGATTTTGGTTGCAAGACTGAAGGTAAAGGGTACAAAAGTTACAACGATATGTGCATATACCCCTACTGATACTAGTGCTGAGTCTAGCAAAGAGTGCTTCTACCACCTTCTAGATGGGACCATTAAGAACATGAAAAAGACCTTTCCGAGTTTCAAGATAGTTATCGCTGGAGATATGAATGCCACCACCGGAAATGATTCTGTAAGCATGTGGAATTGCCTTGGCCTGAACAATGATGATCTTATTACAAATGGTAACGGTAGACATTTATTAACATTATGTGAGAATAACAACTTATTCATCATGAACTCAATGTTCCCTGCAAAAATCATCCATACTGCCACATGGTACATGAGGACTGGTTTTAAAAAAAGAACTGATTATATCCTGACAGAAGAATATGTTAGGAAGAGATCAACTCAATGCCGTGTCTACCGTCGGGCAAGTATTCCTTTCGAGTCTGATCACCGAATGGTGGTATTGTTTTCTAAACTACCAACTAAAGCTGAAAGGAAAGAACAATGGTGGAGGCATTCAACTGTGAACTGGAGATTGGTTGTCCAAGATAAACAGATAGCAGATAATTTCAGTCTTGCGTCTGAAGAAGTACTATTAAGAAAGGCAGATAATGTTAACATGCTAGATGTGGACGACATTGAAAAAATTATCATAGATTCTCTTTGTGAAGCAACTGCTAGAGTTGTGCCTGAAAAATCTCTTGCTAAACAAGAGTGGGTAAATGATGAATTTCTCTTGCTTATTAAAGAATGCAGTACCTGCAAGAATCCCACAAGACTCAAAGAACTGCGATGCCAGATCAAAAAACTCTCAAGAAGTCTGAAAAATGATTTTTATACCAGAAAAGCAAACACTCTAAATGGAGCTAGTGAGGCAAAAGATGCTGAAGAGGAGTTCAAATTGTTGAAAGATTATAGTGTCACCAAGAAATTAAGTCAATCTACAATACCATCCAAGAAACTTGAAAAACACTTCAGTGAACATTTTGGCCATTTGTCAGGTGATCAGCCTGATGAAGTCAGTAACCCACAAGATTATCCGCATGTACTACCAACGTTTGAGTATGAATCGTTGGATATGGATGAAGGCCCCCCCTACAGTTAAAGAGGTTGTTGGAGCTGTGAAGAGTTTAAAAAATGGAAAGTGTATGGGATCTGATGAACAAATCAAGTAAAATTTTTCAACAAAGCTGGTCTCTTTACTGTATGCTCTGATAGTTCTCATTTGATCAACATATACCGTACCAAAATTGTGGCTCCACTCTCTGATAACATGCCTATACAAGAACAAAGGAGATAAGATGGATCCCAGTAATTATCGTGGTCTTTCTATTACTACTATATGCTCTAAAATCTTTATTGCAATAATAATCGAACGATTAAAACCATTGTATGAATATTGCTTCTTACAACTCAGTTTGGTTTTAGAGCAAATAAGTCTACAAATGATGTGATTTTTGCAGTCAAGGATGTTATTGATAATCATCAGGGTGAACTTTTCTGCTTTTTTTTTTTACCTGAAAGGAGCATGTGATTGGATTGATAGAGACATTCTTTTCAAGATCCTAGAGATACGTACTGGAGCAAGAACGCTAGTAAAATTACTGAAATGCATTTATAATGGGACGACTGCAGCAATTAAACACGTAATAACAACATTTGAAACACTCTCTGGCTGCAGACAGGGAGGCAGAGAATCCCCATGCATTTTCAACATTTTTCTTGACTTCGTTCTTAGATGTATTCTCCATCGAATTAGTAAAGAGATATGTAATCCTGGAGTACTTTTAAAGTATAACATCCCATATACTTGTACCAACTGAAGCCAGAATAAAGAACATCATTGTAATGGAGAAACTCGACTTATTCAAGTTAGTTATGCAGATGACATCGTTCTCTTCTGTAAAAGTGTATCTGAGTTAAATGAAATGCTTAAAGTATTTGATGAGGAGTTCACAAGATTTGGTTTAACCATTTCAACAGAAAAAACAAAGACAATGTGTTTCAATGTTCTTCCTGAAATCAAGGCATCTAGATTTCTTATTAAAATAAGAGACACATGTATTGAGAATGTAACCAGTTTCACCTATCTTGGACATACCATCTCCAATGTAGAAGAACATTCAGCATTCACCATTCAACGCATCGTCTCAGCCCACAAGAAGTGGAACGAGATTAAGACAGTACTTACAGATCGTCAAGTTAAACTGCTGACACGAGTAAAATTTTAACTACTTGTGTTCACAGTCATCTTACCTACAGTATCCAAGCCTGTTTTCTTAATGAGGGTCAGCTGAAGAAACTGGAGACTACGTGGATTAATTTTCTTAGAAAACTTGTACGTAAAGTGTTTGAGCGTGTAAATTTACCAGTAAGACACAGTAGGAGTAGTTGTAGACGCGTACCTGCAACGGATGAAGAGGATGTGGATTGGTGTTATAGATATTCTAACAATGACATACTCTGCCTCACTCATTCGATGCCAATCCATGACTTCTACCTATCTCAACACCTAAAGTATATCGCCCACATAACAAGACTACCAAATTCTGCATTACAAAAACAGATCCTGTTCCGCTGTAATAAAAAACCTTTCAGCCGTGATATATGGAAAAGATATGAGGGCCTTACTGGACCATCCAAAATGCAAATCCAAAGGCAGATGCAGGACAAAAACCAGTTCATGCCGATGTTGGAGCGACTCCTTGGCACCCAACCCGCTGAAGCAGTGGATGGGGAGATATGATGATGATGATCTGATAGTAACTTTATGGTAATTTTGATGAAATGGGGTGTGTCACAACAAAACGAGGCCAGTTGTTCAAAAAATGAAAAGTTGTTTCATTGAATATTCTAAATCTAGTTATTTATCTTTAAAATAAGGGGTCATTTGTTACATTTGGTGCAACCAATCCAAAGACATAAACAAAAAATTTTAGGGTACCGTCATCTTAACAGAAAATCAAATTTGGAGAAAGTCAGCTGTAAACATTGTGATGTGTACATTGAAATGAATGCGTCTTACACACATTTATTTGGCCTGCAAAGTCATATTGGTTATATGGCAAAATCATACCATGGTTATCCATCTGGTGGGGTGACTAACACTAAGCCTGGCTCTTTAGCCCTGTCCTCAGCTGTGTGTCCGTGCACTGAGTGGGTGTAATTAGCAAAGCTGATTAGCAGGTCCTGTAGAAAGTGCGTGGGGTGAGGATGAGAGAACAGCAGGATGAGAGGTGGGCTGGAGATCCATTGATAATTATAAAGACAGAGTTAATAATGTCAGATATGGAGGACTGAACCAGAGATCCAGGGGCATGGAGAAGCTGCAAAGCTGTTCTTACTGATTTCAGCTGTTAGAAACAATACCTTACTGTAATCTGAAAAAGAAAGGATACCTTCCAATACGGCTGTGTTGTAGTTTTGGATGCTCTGGACAAGTGAAATTAAATCTATCTAGTCTTTTCAAAGCCAAGTAATGTCAAGGTTCTTCAAGGTCCTTCAAGTCTAAAAACCTGCAATAATATAGATGTGGAATACAAACAAACCACACAATCTGGGTTGGTTAGTAACGTATATTTTAAGGGTTTGGATCACTGAAACGAGAAACAGGTTACTGATCTTTTCAAAGCAAAGATGTCATTGGCTGTCCATCGCTAGCAATGATGACTGCTTCATTAGGATGCGTAGAAACACAGATGGGCCACGAGGCCTACACCAGAGTGACAGTCGCTTACAGCGGTGGCACGAATGGCCCGGCTGAGCCGCCATGGAATGTCTGGCCTCGTGAGCTCTCACATACTATTCTCCTCTCCTAATGAAGCACCTTGCACAGTAAGGTAAGAGAAACAATGTTGTTCCCCCATCATGTCTCTCTGGACCTCCAGACTTGATGCCAAGTGGTGCACAAAAGTGCCACAGACCTGATGGGTATTGGAAGTTGATCTGCAGTGAAAACTGACTTGCTGAGGGATGCCATGTATTGGCCATTTGAGTGGCTCTTCTGCATGCCATCTGGTGGTGTGCCATTGACCCTGGAGGGTTCATCTGCTACATTGCACCAAAAAGCACCCTGTTACAAGCGCCTTATTGGTGATGTACTATTTAACCCATAGCTGGAACCTAGGCAGGTGCTACCAATCTGGGTAAGAGTGGACCTGGGAGCAATGGTGATTAAGGGGTAACTCCACTTTCCCCAATACTCATGTCCTCCCGAACCCGAGACTCACCACAGGTTGCAGTTTAAAGGCATTCCCAGGCAAAAAATAATGGAGAATTTAGGGTCATGTGACCCTAAATTCATTAATTCGAATATATATAGAACTGGGGTGGCATGGTGGTGTAGTGGTTAGCACTGTCGCCTCACAGCAAGCAGGTCCTGGGTTTGAGCCCAGTGGCCAGCGAGGGCCTTTCTGTGTGGAGTTTGCATGTTCTCTCTGTGTCTGTGTGGGTTTCCTCCAGGTGCTCCTGTTTCCCTCACCGTCCAAAGACATGCAGGTTAGGTTAATTGGTGGTTCTAAATTGACCGCAGGTGTCAGCGTGAATGGTTGTTTGTCTCTGTGTCAGCCCTGCGATAACCTAGCAACTTGTCCAGGGTGTACCCCGCCTCTTGCCCACAGTCAGCTGGGATAGGCTCTAGCTTGCCTGCAACCCTGTAGAACAGGATAAGGATAATGATAAGGATAATCCTGTAATGTAGAACAGGATAATGGATGGATGGATAATAAAACTGGAAGTCTATGATTCAAATTCAGTAGCTTTCAGTCCACTAAACAAAAATAATTGGGTGTCAGGGAAAATTCTTTTTATGACCTACACTTGAAAAATCTGAAAGGCAGTCTACCTTTAAGGCCCGGTCTCACAAACAATACCCATAACTATAACGATAACTATAAATAAATCGGTTCCCTGCAGTTTATGTGGTTGGTGGTCACACCAGGCCAATAACAATACCTGCAGCCCAGGCCTGGGTTTATCAGATTGCTTCTGGAGCGATTTTTCCAGACCTGGACCTGATCTGTTATTGTGAAATGGAAGCGCCTAGGAGCAACAACAGCTCAGCCATGAAGTGTCAGACCACATAAACTAACAGAGTTGGGCCACTGAGTGCTGAAGCATATACTGCATAAAAATCGCTTATCCTTTGTTGCATCATTCATTACAGAGTTCCAAACTGCATCTGGAGGCAACATCAGCACAGTGTCAGGAGCTTCATGAAATGGGTTTCCATTACTGAGCAGCTGCACAAAAGCCTAAGATCACTATGCATAATGCCAAGCAACAGCTGGAGTGATGTAAAGCACACCGCCACTGAACTCTGGAGCAGTGGAAACATGTTCTCTGGAGTGATAAATGGAGGAACTCCGGTGGCCTGCACAGAGTCCTGACAAAGTCCAAATGAACACCTCGAGGATGAAGTGGAACAATGATTGTGAACTAGGCCTTCTTGTCTAACATCAATACCTGATGTCACAAAAGCTCTTCTGACTGAATGGGCACCAAGTCCCACAGACACACTCCAAAATTTTGTAGAAAGCCTTACCAGAATAGTGGTGTAGTTGTTATATTCACAAAGGGGTGGGACTCCATATTAATGACCATACTTTTGGAATGGGATGTGCAAAAGTCTTAGACACATGTAAAGAAATGCTGTAGACCAAAAATGGCTTAAAATGTAATGAAATGAAATGTTTCAATGAAAAAAACAAACAAACAGCAATAAGCCATAATAAATGAAGCAAAGTCAGTATTTGGTGTGAGACGACCCTTTGCTGAAAAAAAAAAAATAGTAGTCTCAGGTACAATGAGTGCAGTTTTTATAAGGAAATGAGCTGTAGGTTTTACTGGGCATCTTGCAGAACCAGCCACAGTTCTTCTGGATGCTTTGACTGTCACACTTGCTTCTTAATTTTGCATCAAAACCCAGTAGCCTTCATTATGTTTTCTTTTTTTCATCTGAAAAACGGGCCCTTATGTTATATGCTGCTCAAAATTGTTTTGTTTTTCTGTAACATTTAACTTTGTACTGGAAAATGAACGTTTGGACTCTAAAATGTTTTTGTACTGACTCGATAATGTAAAAGTCATAAAATAGAAATCTACAACAAACTTCGTATGAAAAAAATAGGGTGCCTAAGACTTGCAGTCTTGTAGGTGTGAATGTCAATTGGTATACAGGTATAATATATATTTTAAGGGTATTCCTATCATACAAATTAGTAACAATACTGAATAGACTTGTTGATGGTGGAGGCAACACTGTCAATTACATTGACTTTGAATTGTTTGCATGTTATTTAAAGTTTAATATTTAAATACCGGTAATATTGGCTGGCTTTTTTCATAGTATATCAGATATATTCCACTCAGTTAGCATGATATTGAACTTGTCTTCGATATATATCTGATATACCATGAAAAAAGCCATTATTATTATTATTATTATAGATATGCATTCGATGGAACAATTATAGATTTGTTTACAAATTGTCACAGTCACTCACTAGTGCAGAAATTTTACGTATAATATGTGTCTTATGGCATTTTCAGTTCACTGCGACAGTTTACTGCAGGTGCCGCCGGTGAACAAAGAAATGCTTCTGTGCATGTGCAGCAGAAAACTTTCTTGCTGAATATTTGCATCACCTCCGACATGACATCATGTTGTCTTGACAACCATGCAATATCGTAAACTGTATTCAATGCTCATTCTCCATTGGATAGAGTGACGTAATACATGTAGAATAAGCGATATGCTAACAATACTGCAAGCTAGAAGGGAATAGAAGGCATGTTTTTATTCTATGGAAAAACTGTCCTGTATGTATAATATTTCATGTTCATGTACAGGGCGTTGCAAAAGTATTCATCCCCCTTTGTGTTTGTCCTGTTTTGTCGCATTACAAGATGGAATTAAAATGGATTTTGGGGGGTTAGCACCATTCGATTTACACAACATGCCTACTATTTTAAAGGTGAAAATTTTTTTATTGTGACACAAACAATAATTAAGATGAGAAAACAGAAATAAAGAGTGTGCATAGGTATTCACACCCCCGAAGTCAATATTTTGTAGAGCCACCTTTTGCTACAATTACAGCTGCAAGTCTCTTGGGGTATGTCTCTATTAGCTTAGCACATCTAGCCACT
>JANZLB010000002.1:51576769-51588068 GCA_026167865.1 Notarius quadriscutis | reverse complement strand
CACTGACACCTGGCTGACACTTCACGTTTCGAAGTCTCGCACAAGTCTCGTGAAGATCGCGCGGATAAGCGACGCCTACCGTGGACCAAACGAACTAAATTCAACACGGCTAAAAAACGAATAGGCCGATAAGTATAATATTTAATTCCAATTCATTGCCAATACAAGTCATGATATAAGGTTACTAAAACCAAAAAGATAATTGAATAACAGGTTAATTAAGACATAAAGCAAGTTTAAAAATGACTTCAGTTCTCCTTTAACCAACACAAATTCAAAACAACCATAACAGGCTAAAGGTCAAGGCTCTAGGAAGAGGATGGAATGAGCGATCATTATAGCAAATATTGGAATTTAGTTATCCAACTTTTCAACATCGTACAAAGAAACTGCAGTTATTGGTGACTCCTCAACGTAAAATGTAATACCTGCCCCAACAACTGCCCTTTGTCTTTCATTATAAGCAGTACAGAGAGTTAAGTTCATGTGTGTTTAGTGGAGATTTATAATAGCATATTAGGGCCATTGTATTTATTGAAATATAATTTATTTTATTTCAGAGTTTAACATAGCCATGACATTCTTACATTATAATAGTCAACAGTATTAACAATGAGACAGGAACAGAAAAGAAAAAAATATTAAGTAAAACCAAACATTAAAAAAATCACTTTTACATCACATTTAAGTGGGGGGTAGTAACCACAAAGTACACAATTTCTATTCCATTGAGATCACTGCTGCTTCTCATATTGAGAGGCATCCATCCACAGGTGGTGATGGATCACCTCTCCTTGTGCTACTGAGAGGCAGGTAGTGTAATATATGCCTTAATAGTCCAATATTTTAGTGCAATTATTTGCTGATCTCATCATAGAGTGTTTAATCTTCAAGTTTAAGTAAAGGGTGTCTTTAACCCAGTGTGTAAACGGGTTTGCAGTCTTTCCATTTTAATAAAATTAGTCATCTAGTGATGAGTGAGAAAGGCAATATGAGCAGATTGTGCCTTAGTTAAATGATTTGAGTCAAGTGTAATGCCAAAGTATCTCAAGGTCTTGTTCACAAGTGATGGTAAAATGGAGCTGGATTGGGGCGGCGTCAACAGCGATGCAGGCGTTGTACCGGACCATCATGGTGAAGATGGAGCTGAGCCAGAAGGCAAAGGTTTTACCAGTCAGTCAATCTGTTCCAACCCTCACCTATGGTCATGAGCTTTGGGTAGTGACCAAAAGGAGGAGATCGTGGATACAAGCAGCTGAAATGAGCCTTCTCTATAGGGCAGCTGGGCTCACCCTTAGAGATAGGGTGAGGAACTCAGACATCCAGAGGAATCTCAGTTGAGCTGCTGCTCCTTCATGTCAAAAGCAATCAGCTGAGGTGGTTCGGGTATCTGATTAGGATGCCTCCTGGGCACCTTCCTTTGGAGGTTTTCCAAGCCCATCCAACCAGGAGGAAACCCTCAGGGTAGACCCAGAACATGCTGAAGAGATTATGCATCTCATCTGGCCTGGGAGCACCTTAGGATCCCTCAGGAGGAACTGGAAAGCAATGCCTGGAATACCCTGCTGCCACTATGACCCAACTTCGGATAAGAGGAAGAAAATGGATGGACAGTCATGCAAAATAACCTAGTTTTAGGGCATGGTGAAACTGATTGTCCCAGGAAGCCAGACAGCCTTGAAGATAAATGGTCAGTGGTCCAGCTTTGGGCAAGACCAAAGCATATGGGTATATGCTGGATTAGATTTACATCCATCACAACATGAGTCTACAGCAGAAAAATCACTTGGATAATCTGAGTTTAATCCAATGTGTGGGACGTTCCAACTGTAATAGTTTGTCTTGCATAAATTGAAGAGCCATGTACTCAAATGCCACTGCCCAAGATTCTGTAGAGATTTTTTGAAGTTCCCCCTCACAGATTTTATTTCAACATGCCATCAGATTACTGTAAATGATGAATATAATGCCCTTGATTTTTTTTTTTGGGGGGGGCGGCAGCAAGCAGACAGACTAGGTATTGAGAATTGCTTTGTAATCTTGAGGATCTTCCCCTTGCAAATTTATGACCCCCCCCTACAGCTTTAAGCTTTGAAATACCCCCCCAGTATTACCTACCACCTCAGCCCTTTTGTTTAAAGCCAAGCCTACAAATGCCCTTAATATTCCATCAAAGTATTTAAATGCATATGCAGAGTACTCCTTTACTCCAAGGTACTCCCAGTACACTAGTGCAGCTTTTAAAAGAAGCAAGAAACCCATGAGAACAAGTATACAAATATAAATATTTTAATATTGCAAAGACATGCAGACCATATTCCAAAAACAAGTCCTTACACACAAAGATGTGCTCCAACTTGTGTCCATGTGAAACTTGGCTCTTCTCTTGAGCATATTGCACCGTTTGAAACCTTGTCCAAAAGGAACTGTGCAAATTCAAAAATATAAAATGCCACAAGGTTTCGTGTTTGACAGTTTTGTGCTCAGATGTGGGGGAAGTGAGAGTTGAGCCTTCTGAACGTCGAGGTCCAAGCAAACCCATGAGGATGAAGACTCAGCTGTTCAGAAGAGCTGTGGTCTCTTCATCCTCCCTGTGTGAAGTTCTCCTGTAAATCAAACACTGCACCAATATCTAAGGATGAGGAGTGAAGGAAAAGCATGATTGAACAAGTGATCAAGTCATGATAAAATCTCATCCACAACCGACTAATGAAGTCCTTAACAAGGACAAGATGAAACCAGGATGGCTCACATCAGTTTACATGTGCTTGCTTTAGTCAACATTTAACCCAAACCAGATCCTCCTGTGCAGTTCCATTACAGCCCTGCTATAATAAACCCTTACTACAAGCCTTCAGATACAAATCAAGTTTGCCTTTAGTGATGTCAGAGTATGCACCACTGAGCCATGTGCTCTGAGAAACAAGTCACATCTGCAGTTAACAGGTTCACACCATTTATAAAAAATAAAATAAAATTAAAAAAAAAAAAAAAAAAAACATAACCAGGATGTAGGAGCTCATCCAACCTGCCATCAAAACTGAAACAACCATGTAAGACCAACCTCCATGAGAAATATTTTTTTAAATTAAAGGGGGAAAAAAAAAAAAAAAAAAAAAAAACCACCAAGTTTTGTTCAAGGTGAGATCACCCAGAACATTGATCAGAACAAACAATTCTAGTGAAAAGTCTGAAAACTTGAAGTTGACCCAATTACCAGTTAGGAAAAAATAAGCCACCCCCCCAAATGTGTAGAAGGTCTAGTTCTTACAAACAAGACCCAGAACTGAAATCCATTGAGAATTGAGGGAGGAGACATGTAACTTGAAAGAAAAAAAAAAAAAAAAGTTGGGGGGGGTTTTCACAACAGGAAAACCAAGCCACCAAGTGTCACTCCTCAAGGGAAGATCTACTCAAAGCAATCAGATAAGTGAGAAATGATTCTAGTGAGAAGCCTGGAAAGTTTATTAATTAGCCCAATTACTAACAAAAACAAATTTGACAAACAGCCACCAAGTTGTGTGGAGTGATAAGTTCTTTCAAACAAAATCAGAATGAAATCTGTGGAGAAGAAATATGATTCAACTGAATTGTGGACAAGACAGACGCTATACCATGGCAACAGCTCAGCCTTATGGCCAGATGAGCCAACTAGCCTCACTTAGGTTTGTCAACTATGGAGAACAGAAGTCACCAACTTGAAGTTGGTTAAAAGGATTATAAAGGCTAAAGCAGTTTTACTTGAGTCTTTACTCAAAAGACCTGTCATGACTACTCATGTCCATTGGCACCAAGCATGCAGACTACTTACCATGTACCTGTTCCAGTTTAGAGTGCAATCACAGCACACACTTGTAAGGACTAAACAGAGTGTGCTGCACCTGATCTCACATTAACAAGCCTTTGTGCCATGTACTGCTTGACTGCCTTTGATCACCTCATTCCATTTGTGCCTTGCTTGACCATTTCCTCTTCCAGGACTCTGCCTTTGTCTTTTTTAAAAACTGTTCACCTGCCTGTTTTTAAGAATACTCTCCCTGCAATTACATGCATCATCCACCTCCATTACATGACTCAAGACACTCCAAAGACAAACTTCATCCATAACTACAACCAACATGGGTGTTGGAAAGACCTGGCAAGCAAACGACAGCAAGGGAGAGACATTTCCTTTACTTTGTAAAGGTGAAGGAAATAAATTAAACTCAGTTAGTCTTGTTTTATACAAGACTGAGTGATGCAACAGGTGATTCCATTTCAGCATTACAAAGCACGTTGGCATCTCTCCTCCCCTCCAAGTCCAAGTCCACAGGGTTGCAGTGCACCAACATATCCAGACTAACAGAGCTGCAGCAGTGAAGGTGTTGCTTTGACACCAAATCAGTTATACCAATCTGTAAAACATGGAAAAATCTGGAACTGCTGTATTTGAATTTATAATTGTTCAATAGGTCACCATGCTGTTAGACTTAATGAAATGTACAGGTTCAAGTTGCATATTTTGGGCTCTTTCTTGCTGTCATTTCTGTAGCAAAAGTGATTATCCTTTAAACAAGGCAGTGAAATTGGTACAAATGTGGCAGAGAGCAATGTAGCTCATAACGGATATGAAAAGCATAGAGATTGAAAAGGGCAGGAATATACAAGCAAGTTTGTCCTCAAATGTACTGCTTTTATAAATGCAAGCAACCACAAAAAACCAGGAAGCTGATGGACCCATTCTAGAAATGAACTATCCAGCCCCCTTTTTGTGATCGAAAGGATACCACCAGGTCAAGACTGAGTGTTCCCATACAGCCGATGAGCCAGGGCAGGTGGTGGACAATGTAACTGCGCTCACTGTCCCCACGCTCTGGGTTCTTCACCAGGATACTTGCTGCATACGAGAGGTTACCCAGAATGACTAGCACGAACAGAAAGAATGACACGCCCTCTGTTGACCTTCTCCTAAGCTTTAGAGTGGAAACAAGAAGGGTACAAGGTAAGGGATGCCAGCAGAGGAGTTAAGAACATACTGAGGAACATGAAGTGATTCACACCTTAAAAGCATTGATTCAGTGAAACCAAACTGAATATCTAGCTAGAGGATCTTGTCTAATACAGGACCTACATAATTGTCCTGTCAAGTTTACTTTATTAGAAATACCAGTACAGTCATACAACTATCAAAGTCAGCCAATCATGTGACAGGAGCACAAAGCCATGCAGACAAGTCAAGAGCTTCAGTTAATGTTCACTTTGAACATTAGAATGGGGAAAACCATGACTTGGACCACAGCAGTTTTCAGAACTTGAGCATCTGGGATCAAGACACTTCAGATTCTGAGAACAGTGCAACAGTTCTGTGGGTGGAAATTGATAAAGTGCAAGGTCAGAAGAATGGATGGACTGGTTTGAGCTGACAGGAAGGTGATAGCAACTCAAGTAACCACTCTACAACCATGATGAGCAGAAAAGCATCTAAAATGCACTCATTTGATGAGTATTTGCTACAAATTGAGTAAACCAGATCACTGAAGCCAGGTGACCGTTTCCTAGGCCTCAACTGGCTAGGCTTGGCAAGTTGAACCAATTATTATATCCACATTCACTGGATGAGCAGCAGTCACATGTTCTGACTGGCTACTCTACTAGGGTATCAGCTCATACTGTGAAGAGAAACCATGGCAGAGCAAGTTGCTGAATCAACTGAGGATGGAAAAACTACTCAAACAAAAAAGCAATATGGAATCAAAGCATCTGATGGCAAGAACATCTCAGAATTATAGCATTTTTCACAAATTGCTACTGTCATTTTGCCAGTTTATATTCCAAGTGGAATTGTTTAGTACAAAGTTATCATCTATCAAATTTGCAAAAAAGGGCTCCATTTCTCAAAATCTAGCGAGTGTGGATAGAATAATTATTCCACACAATCTTGTCATGCATGGCTTGTAGCCAACTGCCATGTGCCTCATCAGCCATCAGCTCAACTATTTCATGGATCAAATTTACCAAATCTACTTACATTTGTGGTAATCTGTGGCAGTCTGGAGCAAAGATAAAGCAGGGAGGAGACTGAACCCACTGTGAAGCCAATTATCTTCTTTGTGCTGAAAGGCTAAGAAGAAATCAAGTCAGTACAATATGGACCGCATCAGATGAACGAGCTTGAATCAGGACTGAAGAGAAACTTAATCCAAAGGACAAGTTCACAAAGCTGCCTTCATTCACCCTTATTTGATGTGCATTCAGCTGATCCACAGCCAGCAGTGTTCGGCCCCTGAAGCCCAAGGAGGTGCGTGTGTGTACTGGGGAGACAGGGGACTGCAGCCGAGAAGAAAACACCCCAAGTGCACACAGCACTCCGACTACAGACAGCACTGCTCGGTCACCTATACATACAAAAGAGAAAAGTTTACACAGTCCTACAGCATGGACATGGCTTCTGACTCAAGGACTGTAGTGGTCATGTTCAGTTACACAGAGCAATCAGCGGTCCATTTCTTGAACATATGACCAAGACTGTAGACAGTAACAAGTGTTCAGTTGGCCAGTGGAAATACTGAAGTGTTCACTGAATGTTCCAAGAGACAGACACATTATTAAAAAAGGTGTTTTTACTTAAGATGGATAATTTGTTAGTCCATCAGACATTGGTTGGCCAAAGTTTTTTTTTTTTTTTAGAACCAACATCTTAAGTCACCAAAATTAAGTGGACTTTTATAAATTGGGCACAAGTAGTTTTCCTGTATCAATTTCTTGGGTAAGGAGCCAGTTTACTGAGCACATATCCAAAAACTTGCTAGCCAAGTGTGATTGCAGAGTACATATTTACCTTTATTTTGTACTATACTGGTGGGGTTTTTGCTTTTATTTTGCACTATAATTGCCTTTACTTCACATCATTTCTTCCACCCACTTATTTGGAATTCACATTCACGGTGGACAGCAAACTAAGAATTTCATTGTGCAAGTTGACATGTCCTTACTGTGCATACAACACTGAACTAGCAAATGCCAAGCTTTGAGTAAGTCTCGACACCATTTCATGCTGTACCGAAACAGACAAGCCTAGTCACTTAGGTTTGCAATCAGATTGACTGTACAGATATCTGCAGTGGATGGTCTGATATTCATGATAGTCTGAGTAATATTCAAAGAACCTCAGAATGTCCCAGATTAAATCTGAATGTTTACATGCAAATTCTGAACTTGGTCAAATTTGAAAGAAAAAACCCACCTCCCAGAATTTGTCAAATTTCCCAGAATACATTATGCAAAATGGAGAACCAACACTATTCTTGTATATTGCACAATCAAGGAAGAAAATCCACATTTCCTCTAACTCTCAGCTCAGCTGTTTCAAAGTACCAGATTTACACAGATGAGAAGAATCCACTCCATGCTCTTGCACAATAACTGAACAGCAAAAAACAGCTGTGTACTTTATACATCATCTCCCATTGCATCATAGAAGCACAGTCACATGCTTCCTGGCTGCAGTGCATTCTGGGAAATGCAATTGAAAATCTTAGTCCTTATTCCAGTTGTGATCAAGGTGGAGAGACCATTTTCTATAGCTCAGGTCAGCTGTAGCATGTTGATCCAACCTTGCCAAGGTGATGTGCTTCCTTGATTACCCCCCCCCCTTTTTTTTAAATAATTCTTTACAAGTGTCCCCCAATATGCCACTGTACTGCAGTGCTTCTGTGCCAGTCAGAAGTAAACAGTTAAGACTAGTCTCTCTTTTCCCCATTAGCACGTAACTAGGTCTTTAAAACTATCAAGATACACAATGTCCCAGGGGAGTTTGTGGTTTCAAAAATTTCATCGATAACACTTTTCTAAATCAAAGGTCACAGGGAAGCTGGAGCCAAGCCCAGATGACCTGGAGTGAGAAGCAAGGTTCACCATGGATAGGTTGCCAATCCATCACAGGGATGAGACAGACACCATTCACACACCTATGAGCAATTTAGAGTAGCCAGTTCACCCAGTACATACATTTTTGGACTGTGGGAAGAAACCAGAGCACCCAGGATGTTGAGAAAAGATCAAAATCATGTGGGTCTCAGGTCACCACACAATCCAAAGTCTTCATTTAAAGAATTAAATGAATGCCACTGGTCACCAGACTGGAAGTGACCCCCAATTGGTCTTAACTTCAGACAGAACCCAGATTCTGACATTAATCTACATTTTGTGCCACATCGTTTCTTGTGCCTGATTGCCATCATGAGACACCACTACCTTAAAGTCCCTCCAATTGCATTAACAAAGGCCGTTTAGTTATTAGTAACAGGAGACATATCTGGAGGTCTTTAAAAATTAAATGAGTGACTCACTGTTGGACTGCTTGTTCTTCATTTTATAGTAGCCATACATGCTCAACATTAACAGGTCAGCCAGGACATAGTACACTGCAGTGTATTTCTGTAGGACAGAAGAGGAAGAGATTCAGGAAGGTCAGCAAAATCATACCACTAGCACAAGAGAAACAAAGCACTGACTACATGCAAACATGAACATCCAACAATGTTTTCCCAAACCAAAGGCAAAAATCATGGGTGTTGATTGGCCCATAGCTTCTTGACATTTACGTCTATCTTACCTGAAGAGGAAGCTGGTCAGCCAAAATGGAGCCTATGAGATTACACGAGTCACCAAAAAGCCAAAGCAAGAGGAACCAAATGGATAAAGCACAGTCCATGTTCCCCATCTTACATGAGCTGTAGTACTGTCTAAAATACAGATAGTCAGTTCAGTGGTTATTTCTTGAGAAACTCTTGCACCAATTATAACAATCAAGCCAGAATATGAGAGCTTAACTGTACAAACCAAGGATAAAGAGCCAATTGCCACATGGCATTATGTGGAATTACTGTTACCACCCAGTTCATGTCTCCAAAGTGCCATTTATACCACAGCGATTCACCAAGTATTTGTTACCACCTGACAATTTTTAACCATTAGTAGTTAACACCTAAACAGATTCAAGAAATACCAGAGACAAAGGTTAATGCAAAAAAAAAAAAAACACATAACTGAAGTCACGACTTAAACGGAGAGGTCCCTGGGATTCAAACATCAAAACTGGTTGCCAATCTTATAACACTTCTGTGCAAAAACTTACCAACATTTGTTTCACTACAAATGATACACAATCTAATCCAGTGATCAAGTACAAATGGAAATTTGCCTGCATTTAATTAGTACAAGCTAGTGAAAAGCAAGATTTACACAATTCTGCACGACACCCATACACTAATACTAATTATGCCTTGGTTGACTCCATTCAACATCAATGGAAACATGAACCAGTAATGAATGCTCTCCCAGATTAGGATTCAAACAGGACCAAGTGCGGCTGAAGGTTAAAGTCAGGGAGATGGACTTACGGGAGAGATGACACAATGAAACAGGCGATAGACACCAGACCCAGGACAACACTGCTCATGTCACGGGTTTCCTGAGTGCACTCTCCAAGTGCACGCCAAATCCATTCGGAGCCATTTGGGCAAAGAGAGGTGAAGTTGCCCTCATCATTGGAGAGCACACCATCCCTGGCTGACATGACTTAAATAGAAAGAAATAAATACTGTAAACTAATTCAAAAAGCCTCATTTATAATCTGCACTGGAAGTGATAATGGGTACAAATATACATCTTATAAAATGACATTTCCCCCCCCATGCAACAAACTTCTAGCACTTCATCAGCCATCAGGGTAACTAAATACTGAAGAGCCTTCAAACAAAAATAGGAAAGCATATGATTAACTACTTTAGGTTGAGCAGGTTCCTCAAAATGACACCTGATAGCCAATAAAATGTGATTAAACAAACCTCAAAATGTATTGTTCATCTTCAAGATGGATAAATACAGAGGAATCATACTAAGGAGACCATTACAGGTCTTTCTGAATGCAATTTCAAACCAAATGTATTTGGCCCATATTGTAGGGCAAGCCAATGACCAATAACTTTAGAATGATCATGAAATATTTCAGAGAAATAGTTTTACATCCCAAGTCAAAATCAGAACCATGTTTATTAGCCAAGTATGTTGACACACAAGCAACTTGGTTCTGGCAGATGGTGCCTTTCTACCAATACAGAGGACAAGATTATTAAATAAAATAAGAAAACAAGTGCAAGTTATGTATATGTAATGGACAATACAGACATTATATAGTATAATAAATATACAGCCTACAATAACTATTATATAACATACATAAATCTACCCCATATATAAACCAGACAAAATAAACCTTAGTTAAGTGACTACATTAAAATTTAGCAGAATATAAAATGGATCTCAGCCCAAACAAAGACATTAAGAACTCATACCTGAATCTTAAACCGTCAAAGGTAGAAGAGAATACAACCGGGCCCACGAGTCCCCTTTTATACAACAAACAAACAATCAAACCAATAACCAGACCTACTTCCGCATTGGATTCTGATTGGCTAGTTCAGACCCGATGACGCTCTAAGGAACGCCTACGCACTAAGCCGGCTTCCTATTACACATCTAGTGCACTAGATAGGGCGTAAAAGTTACAATAGCATAATGACTAATGTAGTGCACTAAACAAGGGACTCAGCAGGTCATTTGAGATTCACCCTATCGGATTGCCTTGTGCCAGAAAAACCCTGGATGAAAACTACACTCGTGGCGAACACTTGGAAAACTATTATTATTATTATTATTATTTTTATTATTATTAACTTTTTTTTTTTATTATTTAAGAGTTTATTTTGAGAAAATATTTGTATTTCACTGACAACTATAATACGAAGGGCTAGTATACTAACATAACAGCATGACGTCATTGGTATGGAGCAAAACAAAGCTGCTGTGCTGTTCCAAGGACTCCTTTTTTTTCCCCTGAGAATCGAGTGAGTCGATTCTAAGAATCGATTCCGAAAATGAAACCACAGGACAGACAAATCAGCAGCGGAATTAATTAATTAATTAATTAATTAATGAGACAAAACACTGTTATGATGAGAAGGAATTATGACACATTTATTAGTTTAATATGGTGTCATGTCAATAGGCAGGTGAACTGTTTTGGTGAATACAGTAGTTTAAGAAGTTTATTATTATTATTATTTAAATAATAATAATTGTTTTATTTTTTATTCATCATTTTATGATCTGTTAGATTAAGTCGAAAATGTTTCATTTGTATAATAATAATAATATCATGTAAATGATGGGACAAATGTGGACCTGGGCGGCACGGTGGTGTAGTGGTTAGCGCTGTCGCCTCACAGCGAGAAGGTCCGGGTTCGAGCCCCGTGGCCGG
>JANZLB010000002.1:51476906-51487540 GCA_026167865.1 Notarius quadriscutis | reverse complement strand
CCGATAAGTATAATGTTTAATTGCAATTAGTTGCCAATACGAGTCACGATATAAGGTTACTAAAACCGAAAACGTAATTGGATAACACGTTAATTAAGAAATAAAGCAAGTTTAAAAATGACTTCAGTTCCCCTTTAAAGTTTAAAGTTTAAAGTTCCCCTTTAAAGTTCCGCGAGCAGCACAATGAACACTCTCTCTCCTAGTTAAGATGCTCTTAGCGTTAAGAGGCTTTTGAGAAACCCACCCCGATCGTTATCATACAGCCAGGTCACTTGATAGAAATTTCGACAATGATGAATAATAGTGTGCGTGTGTGTGTGTGTGTGTGTGGGTTTTTTTACGTGTCAGGTGATAAAGTGTGGATGATGCTGATGAACGATCTGCCGGCTCAGAGTGCAGTGAACTCAGCGTCTGCTCCTGATCAGGAAACCGTCCTGAAACTTGGTTACAATGTGTCTCCAGAGCAGGTGCTTTTCTTTCTTCATTCAGGAACACTGCAGAGATTAAAGGAGGCAAAAATAAGCATTTCTCGTTCGTTCTAAAATGGTGTGTATGGTGTTTTTTTCCGTGTGTGTGTGTTTTTTAGATAAATGCCGTCATCAGTAACGCAGAGCACTGTGAGCAGCATGTAGCCTACATGTGTCGAATGTCACGCCTCCTCAACTCGCCAGGTAGTGTGTGTGTGTGTGTGTGTGTGTGTGTGTGTGCAGATCTTCACCCTCTCTGAGCCACATTGTCCAACATGATGCATGATGCCGCACTTCTTATTTCCAACAATTTCCAAAGTGCCTTACAGGTATTCTTTACTCTCGAGACGTGAACCTATTGCATTTTGTGATTTCATGTTCATCGCTAAACCGGCTGCTGTACGCATGACCTACTTCTTGTTCTTGTGAAGGTTGAAGTCATGACACAAACATTAATCAAGTTGCTGCAGAGAAACAGTGAGGACACGGAAACTGTAACATCAGCTGCGGACTTTGGTTGTACTCTGTGTGTTATTACATTTTGGCTTCTTGTACATCTGTAGGTCCTGTAACTCAATCAGCCTTCAACTGAATATGTAATTTTATCCATAAGCAGTTACTTGGTGTCTCTCCGGAGATGTCACGATGCTCCGAAGACCAGAATAAAACAGCAAGCTTTCACTTGAGAACTTTCCAAGAACCGAGCTCTACTACAACCCAATAAATGACACACTGTCCATTTTATCTGCACACACAGTCACCGTCCACTTTAATAGAAACCTGTTCTTGGCTGCAGGACTGGAACCCAATGTGTTCTTCTGCTGTTGCATGAAGGCGTTTATTTTCACCCACAGAACTGTCGCTCACTCATTCAATGTTTTTTGTTTTTTGCGCCATTCTGTTGTGTGTGAAAACCCCAGGAGATCAGGAGCAGTTTCTGAAATACTCAAACCAGTCCATCTGGCTCAAACCAACACCCATGCCACAGAGAAAGAAAGTCACACTTTGGGATCACAATTTTTCCCGTTCTGATGTTTGAAGTGAACATTAACTGAAGTTCTTGATTTGTAGTATCTGCGTGATTTTATTCACTGTGCTGCTGCTATGGAATCGGCTGATTTGAGAACTGCAGCTGGATGGGTGTTCCTAATAAAATGGAATACACATGGCATTCATTTTTGTGTATTAATATAAAAGATGCCAACGATTCTGAAGCTTACCCTCATCCCTAACAATCATAATACCAGTCTGAAAGAAGACACCTCAGAATCATGTTGGTTTTAAACATTGTCTACAAAACGTTCCCTCAGCTTAACTTTACTGCAAGTAGTTTATTCAAATAGGGACTTTACAGAGCAGCAAACTAATTAGAGTAACCCTGTAACAGAACCTCCAGTCTCTGGATCTGTTTCAGATTACAGTTTAAAAAAAGGAACAGAAAGTTTGAACCACTATTTCCTGTGCGGACAAAACGCAACAGGCAGCAATCTGCAAAGTTTGACCGTTGTTAAAAGCAGTCAAAATTGTCCAACTCTGGGAAATTTACAGGGAAGCTTCCGACAAATAAAACCAGCTTGTTCATTTTGAGGTGCAAATGCAAGTTTGGATATCCAGTGTTTAGTATTGCCTATTTGTACAAAGTGAAAGCTTAAAAAGAATATTGAGATGATTTAAACAAAAGTAAATTTGTATTTTTTTAAATCAATAATATAATTGTAAACATTTTTTAAAAATTATTTTAAAAATTATGCATTGGCTACTATACCATATAACTCTTGGACAGATCTTTTTGTTAAACCTAATGAGCAAACTTGGATGAAAAAAGTTCTTTCAAAGTATTTTCCCGGCCGATAAGCCACTCTAAACCTTCACTTATCATCAGCAGGAATTTGGTGGTGGCTCAGCTTTGAGTACTGATTCGAAGGTTGTGAAATCAAACCTCAACTCTATCAAGGCAATATTCTGACCTTGAGCAAGGCTCCAAGCAGGTCTCCGCTGCTTATTTGTACAGTGCCTCACTTGTAAGAAGCTGAAATAGGTAAGGACACGGGCTGTCTGAGGGGCAGAAACCAAAAAAAAAAAAAATCAATAAAGTGCCTATTAGGCACCCTTTAGGGCACTTCATCATGTTTCTTCAAACATAGTGGAACCCTAAAGAGCATCATTACATAGTCTCCACCAGACTGGCACCCAAAAGGTAATTTCAGGTTCTCATTCATAGTGGAACCCTACAGGGCACTGAATCACATATTCTCCACTGGAATGTCACCCTAGAGAGCACTTAATCACGTTTCCTCACACATAACCAAACCCCACAGAGCACTATTGCATATTCTCCATCGGATTGGCACCCTAGAGGGCATTTCAGGTTTCCTCATGCACAGTGGAACCTTACAGAGCACTGCATCACATATTCTCCACTGGAATGTCACCCTAGAGGGCACTTCATCACGTTTCTTCACACATAATACCACCCTAGAGGGCACTTCATCATGTTTCCTTACACATAGTACCACCCTAGAGAGCACTTCACCACGTTTCCTCACACACAAACCCCACAGAGCACTATTGCATATTCTCCACCAGATTGACACCCTAGAGGGCATTTCAGGTTTCCTCATGCACAGTGGAACCTTACAGAGCACTGCATCACATTCTCCACTCGAATGTCACCCAAGAGGGCACTTCATCATGTTTCTTCAAAGTACCGCCCTAGAGGGCACTTCATCATGTTTCTTCACACATAATACCACCCTAGAAGGCACTTAATTATGTTTCCTCACAAATAGTCAAACCCCACAGAGCACTATTGCATATTCTCCATTGGATTGGCACTCTAAAGGGCATTTCAGGTTTCCTCATGCATAGTGGAACCTTACAGGGCACTGCATTACATATTCTCCACTGGGAATGTCACCCCAGAGGGCACATCATCATGTTTCCTCACACAAAGTCACTCAAACCCCACAGAGCACTATTGCATATTTTCCACCAGACTGGCACCCTAGAGGGCATTTCAGGTTTCCTCATGCATACTGGAACCCTACAGGGCACTGCATCACATTCCCCACTGGAATGTCACCCTAGAAGGCACTTCATGTTTCTTCATACATTGTACCACCCTAGAGGGCACTTCATGTTTCTATTCCATTTGATAAACAGCCATTAGGACACTTGTGTGTTCTCAGTGGTTGTCAGAAAGTTTCAAACATTTAGTTTCTTTTGTTCAAAATTTGTATTTATTGCATTCTATAAAAATACAGAGTTTAAAGAATTGGTTGACATTCACAGACACACACAAAAAAAATACAAACCAAAGAATTCTTGCTGAACTATACTGTAACAAGTTCTCAAAAACAGTTACAGATCAGATACTGGAACTTCAATACCATTTCCTCTGTTCACTTCACAGTTCAGAAACATCTCCACGCTCTTCTCGGAAATGTCCTTTCTGCAGACTTTGCGTCTTTTTTTTTTTTTTTTGAAACGGTGCATCCATCTGCTGTTCCAGATTGCGCTGGACAGGCATGTCACTTACTAGAAGTCCTGTCGGATGTTCTCCTTGTTCTCATCTCCCTGCTGTTGCCTCAGCTGGCTGACGTCGTTCTCCAGCTGCACGATGGCTCGCTCGATCTCGTAGTTCTTACTCACGAGGGACACCCAGCTGTCAAATTTAACAAAAATACACAGTCAGTCTACAAAGTAAACAGAGCTTAAATATGATGAATATTAGAAAACTTTTATATTCAAAACACAGACTTAGACTCCAGTTCTCGCAGTTTGGCCCCTCCAGTGAGCTGATCGTTCTTCCGCTGCCAGTTTAAGTCCTGAATGTGCTTCCTGTAACACCAGCATTAAATCATGTTAAGACATTGAGCCCAGATTAAACCACAGGTACTAAAGTATAAAATATTTCCATATGTAAAGAATCAATCCTGCAGAAACTTCATCATCCTAATCCCCAGGTCATAAGTTAGTGTTGTGAATCCGGAGCCTATTCAGGGAAGTGCGAGGCACAGATATACCATGCTTGGGACGTGAGTCCATCATGGGCACAATGCTCACATATCCACACACACACACATTCACACCTGGGGTAATGTAGCATAGCCGATCCGCCTATCCACTGCCATCACCCCGTCAGAGTTATCAATCTCGCGCTTCTCAAGCAGTTAGAACATTTATGACTCATTACAGGACTTAATCAAATTTTCCCTTTTCTAACACTGATTTACAACAGCCAAGTTTCCAATAACTTTATACACATAATAAAAAAAAAAATGCATT
The DNA here is from genome assembly GCA_026167865.1 of Notarius quadriscutis. Lineage (NCBI taxonomy): Eukaryota > Metazoa > Chordata > Actinopteri > Siluriformes > Ariidae > Notarius > Notarius quadriscutis. The sequence goes on along the minus strand of JANZLB010000002.1, from coordinate 51,482,786 downwards.
AAAAGCACTCATTCCACAAATGACTTTTTGATAATAATAATAATAATAATAATAATAATAATAATAATAATAATAATAATAATAAATTTGACTGTGGTTTCATTATCGAGGCAGGAGAAATGAAAAACAAGGCATTTTTTTTCTTTATTACCAGAATTAATTCACAAATACATTTAAAAGCAGCTTGTTTTTCTCTCTTTCATTATAAATAAAAGAAACAAAACTGTAGATGAACTCAAACTGAATGTCCATTTTTCAGAACCCCATTTATATTAGACACAGAACAACTAATAAGTATGAAGAAACTACACAGCACAACTGTTCACAATACAGGATCATGGAAGTTTATGCACATGGAAAATGACTAGCGATTTCAGATTACATTGTTTGAATGTGCTCTGCTTCACATTGCTCAACGAGTTAAACGTGTAAACTGATTGACTCAGTGGGCTGGGGATGTAAACTGACTCACTCAGTCATTCAGTGAGTCAAACATGTAAACTGATTCACTCTGAATCACTCAGTGGGCTGGTATGCAAACTGATTCACTCAGTCATTCAGTGAGTCAAACACGGAAACTGATTCACTCTGAATCACTCAGTGTGCTGGGGATGTAAACCGATTCACTCTGAATAACTCACTGAGCCTGGAACATAAACTGACTGGCGCTGAGCCATCCAGTGAGTCATGTTTGTGTGGTTGCACCGAGTCTCATCATGTTTTTGGCTTCTTGTATATGGCTGTACCGGCGACAACTACAGGTTTCAGAAAAACAGACCCCTTTTCAGGGATTGTGGGATACCGGTACTTTTCATAAGATAAGTTTCATATCTGCGCTTTCTGATAATAAAAATGGCTAGGTTTTTTTTTTTCTCCAATCTGGATTTTAAAACTGCAAATCAAATAACAATTTAATGTCATTATTATTTATTATTAATAATTAATTAATTAAAGCTAGTGCTGCTGGCACAAACTGTTACTCTCACTCAGGATCTTTTGACTTTCTTCTTCTAACGTTTTTTAGGACGTGACTTCTCCCTCACTTTTCAGCCAATCATCACCAAATTTCACATGAATACCTCTGGGCTGAATTACGTTGCTATGACTTTTGGTGCTGATCTGGATCACTGATCTGGAATGAGCCATGAAAAACGGGATTTTTTTCAATCACTTATAACTCTGTCGATTTTCATGATTCTTTTCAATCAGTTTTTTTTTTTTGTTCAAGGGGGCACGGCGCAACTTTTCCTCGCTTAGCGTCCTTCTCTATCTCTTACTGTTCCGGATCTATAGGGTATGGTGACCAGACATCCTGGTTTGTAACAGCTAGTGCAAATCACTGTGACTTTAGTCTAGTTGCTGTTATTTATTACTATAATACATAGGGCCAAATTACTCAATTCTGATTGGTCAATCAAGGAGGGCTTTTTTTTTTTTCCTTAACACAGGGCCGTATTTCTGAAATGCTATTGGCTAGTTCGTTGCTTGGTTACAAAAATTAGCAAGTTTTGTCAACAAAATGGCTGACTCAGCAATGCCGCGTTTCACTACATTTGACGAAGAAATGATAAACCTCAAAATCCTCGTGTCGTGTCGCCATGCCATGATGAAAGACGCTTTAGAAACCGATTCAAATGTGCAAGATAGTCTTGCGCCCTGATTGGTCCAGAAAACGTAAAGAACAAATGTTATAAACTTGAATGGCTTCCCAAGTATGAATTTGGCCCTGTATATTATAAACAAGTAATTGTATGGCTCCTCGTAAAATTAAGGATCAATTTCACTCGTGATTTCAAAGTTTTGAAATTGCCCTCGTTGCGAATTTTCAAAACTTCAAAATCATTCGTGAAATTAATCCTTAATTTTACTCGGCCCCATACGATTACCTATACTTATTATTTCTATCACTGATCCAGAAAATAGAAATGACCAAAGGGTACACGGACCCTTTATGTATTGAATGTTAATTCATAAATAGTTAGACAGACAGACAGATGTGCTTTATATAAAAGTACTAAGTTTTGCTGTTTTTTGAAACTGACACATCGCCAGCAAGAAATCACGAGCAGTAGAAATTAAGTCCATATTTTCTTTAGCTTGGATTCTCCAAATTTTCCACTCACTATTGATAAAATTAGCTCATATTTTAAGTCGTTCAAATTCTGTAAAGCTGCTTTGCGACAATGTTTATTGTTAAAAGTGCTATACAAATAAACTTGACTATTGAGAAGTGACACACATGCCCAGAAGGCAAATTAAGCATTTTTATTCTTTCATTTCGCAAAGCTGCTTCTTCTTCTTCAGGATTGTCACACCAGATCATCCTTCCCAGTTTATGATCCTCATATTTGATTTGGCATAGTTTATTTAAAAAAAACACTGGATGCCCTTTCTGATGCAACCTTCCCCAATTGATCTGGGCTGAGGACCGGTACCAAGTATGCACTGGCTTGTGCAACCCCAGTGGCTGGGTATTTTTACCTAACCTGCATGTTTTTGAAGGAAACCCACAGACACGAGGACAACATGCAAACTCCACACAGAAAGGTCCCCGTCGGCCGTGAGGTTGGAACCCTGAACCTTCTTACTATGAGGTGACAGTGCTAACCGCTGTACCACCCTTATCAACTTTCACAAAGCAAATGTATTCAATATATTTATCTACTATGTAGGAAATTTAAACTAAATTTACAGGTTTACTAGTTACATGAAACTGGATTTACAGTTTATCAGCTCATTACTTAAATCAAAATCATTTTTAATAACCAGAACAATCCTGGCCCAATATTATGAAAAATCTTTTTTTTTTTTTCCGTCTTTTAACACGTAAGTTACTTACCGAACCTTCTGCAGCTCCTTCTGTGCGTTTTCAATCATGAACGCCAAGTTACTATTGAACAAAAACGAATAAACTCAGTAAGAGAAGCAGGATGCACGATAAGCTTTTCTGAAAACATGATCCAGTGCGTTCTGATACGTACTCATTCGACATCTTCCAGGCATTGGTGCCGTGCTGTGCCACGAGTTCCAGGTTCTCTATGCGCACTGCCTGGTGCTCCAGCTGGGCCATCGAGTTATTCACGCAATCCTGCCATGCTGTCATGTCGTTCTTCTGGCCTGATGATGGAGCGGGTAACTCGTATCTGAAATTGTGCAAGATGCATCAAGCGAGGGTGTATTTTAAACCGTAGCATTTCAGAGACAACAAGTGGAGTTCTTTCAGAGAATAAAGACGACGTATAACTAAACCGCCCTGCTCGTCAAGAAAGCTTTAAAAAAAGAAAAGAGGGTATGGTTTAGGACATGGAAAAGGTCTGTGTGTTGCCATTTTGCAGTGTTTAAACTATTTCCAGTGCATTATGAGTAAAACAGATGGTCCTTTGGTTGATTCTTGGTGTCTTAATTTTTGGGACAAATCTTAAAAAGACAACTGTTTTCCTAAAGGCACTAAAAATAGAGTTATATCTGACAAGTGACGATGTATAAACGCCAGCTCTGCCAACAGGACACTTCATTTTCTCCTCTTTATTCACTACTGTCCAGCAGGGGGCAGGTCAGAGCCAAAACTGACTTTGTACAACACTGAAATAAAGAGTGACCATGACAAGATTCATAGATGTTCGGTTGTATCTTATGAAACAATGCTGCCAATGTATAACTCAATCCAGCAGGGATGAAAGTGCATGTTGAGAAAGAAATCTGAAAAGTAGCGGGGGGGGGTCTGGGGGCCGTAGGTCCCCAGTGGGGTCCAGGGGGCAAAGCCCCTAGGAAGCTGATGGATTTTGGCAATTTAAACACCCAAAATCCATTAAATTTTAGCAATGAAATATATGTATTTTCTAGAAGTTAATATCCCAATTTAACATGCCATCAACTGAAACTTCTGTATCATGACAAGTGTTCTTTGTTTGAATTTTTCAGCATGTTCAGTGCAACCTTTTAGGTTTTGTAACAATATACCCATAAATCACCATTTTCTTTTCTTCACGTTTCATGTTACATTTTGCATGACGCTTGGTCATGACACAAGCATAACTTTATTATCAAACCAGTCCCATCTAAGCTTACTCTTCACACTTGCATCCATTTCATGCACCTTCACTTCATCTCGCTTGTGAATTGTATTCGGCGTTTTGATGTTTAAACATGTTATGAACACAAGAACTATCGAAATGTACAACACAGGCAAATTTGGAAGTCACGGTGAAATAGCAGGAAAGTTTTCACTATGAAGAATGTTGGCTGGCTGTTATATCCTTAATGTCGATGTTTTGACCAATCATAAAGCAAATAAGTTTTACTTCACATACAAGCTATCATTAAACGAGATTGTGCGGGAATCAAAATGGAGGCATTCGAATAGAAATGTAAACACTGGTCTACATCTATCAACTGACAAGTTCAGTCTCAGTCACCAGGATAAACGAACCCTACTCCCCCAATAAATAAAATTCTCAACGGATTTGCAATAATATAAAAAATAGCATTTTTGAGTCCGCCAAAAAGCGGAAAAAAGTCTCATCCCTGGAATATCGATAAATAATATCTGAGATGAGGTCGAAGTTATTATTCACTGCTATTCACTGAACCTGAGGTGGATAATTGTTTTGGTATAAATACACCAGTGATTATTTTTAAAAATAATTATATTTAAAAAATTATTTATTTCAAGCTTCAAAAGCTTCATGTAAATGGAATAACTTTGCAGTGCAGACTCGTGTCACTGATCGACACAGTCACTGAAAATCCTTTGTTTTGAAATCGATAAACTAAATCCCAACTCCACCTTCCCTTTAAATAGTTATAGACCAAACTTTGGAGCATCTTTAGTGCTTTTAGGAACAGCATTTTCTTTCATCATTTGTAATTCTTCCTCACTTGCGGTGACGAAGCGATTGGACGCCATTTTGCCAAGTTGCTCGAAGTGATTATCGAGAAATAGCCAGAATTCCTTGACCAATCAGTGCACACGATTCCCTATAAATCAGCTCCGTATTTATACTAAATAATAATAATAATATTCAACATCTTAATTCTGTTAGCAAAACATTTAAATTCACTTCATAAACTTTAGATTCATAAACTGAATTTGAAATGTTGTAATAAAACAATCTGATTATTTTAACAATTGAATTGAATTGAGCTCTAAAGGATGTCCAGGTTATACTTACACATTTCATTCAGCGTTCATTCATCCAAATGGACATGTGCTGAGATTGGAACAAGAATGTATACCAAGAATAGCGCTGCACTGGACCCCAGCGGGTAAGGGTAAACCTGGGTGGCCAAAAACAACCTGGTGTAGAACGGCCCAGGCTGAGCTCCAAGAGACATGGACATGGGGTGAAGCTCAAAGGGCAGCAAAAGACCACACAGAATGACGTCAACGTGTCACAGGTTTATTTTCCACTTGTTTAAGTAAGATCTAAAGCTTTACATGATCACATGAAATACAAATTCAATTAGATTTTTTCTTCAAAATGAAGTGCTAGCATTTAGTTTTACAAAATTCATTAATTCACATTCTAGTGGTACATTTACTGTATTTAATTTCATTTTATTAATTTGTAGTGTGATTTTAACATAAATTGATCAGAAGCCGCCCTCCTAGAACTGCCACCTTATTGTGGTGGAGGGGTTTGTGTGCTTGAATGATCCTATGTTGTCGGGGCATTACGCCCCTGTTAGGGTCTCCCAAGGCAAACAGGTCCTAGGTGACAGGCCAGACCAAAAGCAGTTCACCAAACCCCTTACGGAAATTAATAAAACAAGGACCGTGACGTTGCCCGGTATGGCGCAGCCAGGGCCCCACCCTGGAGCCAGGCCTGGGGTTGGGGCTCGTATGCGAGCGCTTGGTGGCCGGGCCTTTGCCCACGGGGC
>JANZLB010000002.1:51410396-51422044 GCA_026167865.1 Notarius quadriscutis | reverse complement strand
TCTACAGGGTCGCAGGCAAGCTGGAGCCTATCCCAGCTGACTACGGGCAAGAGGCAGGGTACACCCTGGACAAGTTGGGATATTTTCCAAAATGCAATAAATTAAAAAATCTATGAATTGTTAATTCATATGAACCTTTATGATCAGTGACAAAAGTACAAATAAAACATTTTCAATAGTTTTCCTTATCAACTTAACTGTATATTGTAAATATAAATGAAGCTAACTTCATGCCTAATTTGATGCCTGCAACACACTCAAAAAAAAATTGGGACAGAGGCATTGTTACCATTGTGTGACATCACCTTTTCAATTAATAATAGTTTTTCATTATATGGGAACTGAGGATACTACTTGTTGCAGTTTTGCAATTGGAATTTGTGTCCATTCTTGCTTGATACAGCTGCTCAAGAGTCCGTGGTTACCATTGTCTGATTCTGCTCTTCATGATGAATACATTCTCAGTAGGAGACAGATCTGGTCTGGCAGCAGGCCAGTCAAGCACATGTGTCTACGAAGCCATGCTGTTGTAGCCCATGCAGTATAAGGCCTGGTGTTGTCCTTCTGAAATAAGCATGGACTTCCCAGGAAGAGACATTGCCTTGATGGCAACATGTGTCTCTCTAAAATCCCAATATATGCCCCAATATTTCAATGGTACGTTCACACACATGCAACTCACCCATGCCATGGGCACTGGTGCCCCCATACCATCACAGATGCTGGCTTTTGCACCTTTCTCTGATAACAAACTGAATGTTGTGTTCACTGAGAACTCAATGTCTGGTTTTCCTGAAAACAAGCTGAAATGTGGACTCATGTGACCACAGCATGTTTACACTGTCTTTCACTCTATCTGAGATGAGTTTGGGCCAATAGAAATTGTTGTTGTTTTTTTCTACATAGAATTGATGAATGGCTTCTTCCTTGCATAATACAGTTTCAGGTTGCATTTCTGGATGCAGCAGTGGACTGTGTTTAGTGACAATGGTTTTCCAACGTACTTCTGAGCTCATGTGGCTATATTTGATAGTTTCTAAGACAGTGCCACCTGAGGGCTTGAAGGTCACACACATCCAGCAGTGGTTTCTGACCTTGCCTTTTACGCACTGAGATGTCACCGAATTCCCTGAATCTTTTCACAATATTATGTACTGTAGATTTTGAAAGACATAAATTCTCTGCAATCTTGCATTGACAAATGTTCTTTTTGATTGACTAACAATTCTCTCATGAATTTTGGCACAAAGGGGTGAGCCACAACCCATCCTTGCTTGCAAAGACTGAGTCCTTGGTGCATAGGTTCTGGGTTCGAACCCAGTGGCCGGCAAGGGCCTTTCTGTGTGGCATTTGCATGTTCTCCCCATGTCTGCGTGGGTTTCCCCCACAATCCAAAGACATGCAGGTTAGGTTACTATGGGACAGCCTTGGGCTGAGGTGCCCTTGAGTGAGGCACCTAACTCCCAACTGCTCCCCAGGCGCTGTTAGCATGGCTGCCCACTGTTCTGGGTATGCGCGTGTGTGTGTTCACTGCTTCAGATGGGTTAAATTCAGAGAGGAATTTCACAAGCGTGTGATGAATAAAGTTGTTGTTCTTGTTCTTCAATTGACCTAACCTGCATGTCTTTGGACTGTGGGAGGAAACCCATGTAGACATGGGAGAGCATGCAAACTCCACACAGAAAGGCCCTTGTTGGCCACTGGGTTTGAACCCAGGACCTTCTTGCTGTGAGGTGACAGTGCTAACCACTACACCACCATGCCGCCCACGTAAAACTATGCTCCAATTAATCTGACATGTGGCTCAAAAGGGTCCACATGGCAGTGACCCCACACATATGTATAAGTGGGACAAGCTGGAAGAAGTGAGTGAGATGAGGAGCAGATGGGAGGCACGGTGGTGCAGTGGTTAGCACTGTCGCCTCACAGCAAGAAGGTTATGGGTTCTGAGTGTGGAGTTTGCATGTTCTCCCTGTGTCTGTGTGGGTTTCCTCTGGTTTCCTCACAGAGTCCAAAGACATGCAGTTAGGTGAACTCCATCCATTATCTGTTATCCTGTTCTACAGGGTCGCAGGAGCCTATCCCAGCTGACCATGGGCGAAAGGCGGGGTACACCCTGGACAAGTTGCCAGATCGTCACAGGGCTGATACATAGACACAGACAACTCACATTCACACCTACAGTCAATATAGAGCCACCAACTGGAGCTTTTTAATTTTATTTTTTCTCTTATTATTATTTTTTGTTTAGTTTGATGTTTGTTTTTGTTTGAGTGGTTTTGTCCGCCAGTTGTGGTGTAGCTCCGGACCCAGTTTTGGGCATCGGTTCCCTCCGACAGGCTTTGGTTCACTGTGGGTGATGCCTGTGCTCCTAGCTATGGACTGCAGTGAGCTCGTTGCTCATTTTAACATCGTGGTTGTCCAGCGCTCTGTGCTTTAGTGCTTGGCATGGTGTTCCAAGCGATGTTGCTCGGTTGCGTCGCAGCGGCTGTGTAGGTGGTTTGGGACGTACCGGTGCTCTGCATGGCGGTGCTTCTGTGCTCACTTTGTGGATCCATGGCGTGGTGTTCCGAGTCATGTTGCCAGCGGTGTAGGACTTGTTTTCATGCGCCTTTTGGTGGGACTGTGGCTGCTACATCCACTGGAATGACATCCTGGCCTCTTATTAATTTATTTGTTCCCTATAATTGCAAAGCGACCTTGGGTTTTGAGAAAGGTGCTATATAAATTGAACTTATTATTCTGCAAAATGCCCGACAAAATCATTTCCGCTTAGTGGACACGTTAAAAAAAAAAAAAACACACCATTCTTACCATCAAATATTCATTCCATATTTCGTTGCTTTTTTGCATTTCTGGGGTTTTGTTTTGGAGGAGGGTTTTTATTTTGTCCTCGGTTGTTACAGCAAAACGCACCGCCATTTTGTTTCTCTCTCCTCACAGTATATGAGCTGATAGCCTAGTAGTAGAGTAGCCAATCAGAGCGCGTAACTGCTCATATCCAGTGAATGTGAGAAAATTAATTTTTTGTGATTTCACCCAGGAAAGCACTAGCATGGCAGTGCCCAAGGCATGTCTTTTTGCCGATACAAAACGTTAGTTTTAAAACCATTGCAAAACTCAAAACAACATGACAGTTCTGTGGAAGTGAGCAGAGGGTTCCTAGAAACAAAACAAAGTGTCCCTGGCACGGACAGAGTGTGTAGAAGAGTCAATACAACGCCAGTGACCTTACCTGAAGTCGGTCTTCCTCAGACGCCATCTTCAGTGGACAGTCCGTAAAAGTCGAGTGCCGAGTGCACAGCCCATCCCGCTAGAAATGCACAACATACCACAATTGTGCATTTCCAGCTCTGCACTCGGCACACGACTTTTACGGACTGTCCACTGAAGATCGCATCTGAGGAAGACCGACTTCAGGTCAGGTAAGTATTCCTTTAAGGCTCTTCAGCCAATCAGATCTCAGTTCTGATACATAAATCGAAATTCTAACCTCTAATCGTCTACTTATTACTCTGAGTAACAGTGCAGTTGGTGAAGTGTTAGCATGACAATACCCTCAGAGCGTGCATTATTCTGCGTAATTAATGGTAATATACAGATCCTACATCAAGGAGAACTAAACAGCCACTATTTTGACTGTAGTTTCAGGAGATTAACATGCGCAATATGCTGAGGGTGACTCTTACCTCTACACGCACCTCTCTTGCATCAAGAAAGCAGCTTCCCTCCATTAGCGTCATATGTTTGTGTGCGCTTAAACTGCCTCAAGTGCATTATTTAAACCATTAAGAACATGAATCACTCTGAACATATCTATCTGCTGTCACCAGCTGTTCAAGACTGACTCTATCCAACTGGAACACATGCCCATTTATAGCTAGTCAGCCAAAATTTGGTATTAAGAGGCAGATGTGATGAATGATAATGTTCTACGTCTTACAAATGGTCCATGAAGGGCATTTCCTGCCTCTTCTCATCATTTCCTCCGACATTCCCATTGTCATGTGGGTTTTTTTTTTACCCTGGACTTTCATCTGATCATCAGGTTTTTGCCTTCACAAACAACTGAACACGAGTAGCGCATTACTCTGACCTATTCAAGCATGAATATAACATTATACAATAGCTGGTGAATCAGGTTTTTGCACGCTGGGTTACCTGAGGCTGGCGCTGTGTTCTGTAGGCGGTAGCCTGCTTTGTTGCTGATGGCTTAGCTGTACTTGGGTTTGAGGTTTGAATCTGTGATGCCATAGACTGCTTGTAGACTTCGTGCAATCGGTCAGTATTGGCTCGTAGCGTTAGGGGTTTCTGAGGCAGCTACAGTGTGAGAAAACGGACAGAGGAAGTCAAAAACGGGAAACTGTATAGCAAAATACAGTATAATGCTGAAAATGATTCTAATCAGCACGGCAAGATCAGAAATAAATCATGGTCCGGTGCATTAAAGAACTGAAGTAGTTGTTGAGAAGTCACCTTCGGGGCGCATGGCGGCCGTCTCTGTGCAACGGTCCAGTTTCGGGAGCGCATGATAGGAAGACACATAGGAGACGGTTTGATGTCTTCGTATGGGTTCTCCCTTAGCACTTCCGCTACACAAAGAGTTGAGACACACAGAATAAGCGTAATGAGTTTCCAATCATGAGACACACTTGTGTTAAGCTGAGCATGCTGTAGAGTAAAGATTAAAACTAGAAACTTTACTGTCGAGCTTTACAGTTTAGCTGCGAGGGTTAAGACGTACAAGACAATCTGATAAGTATACGATAATTTGACTAACTGGCAATTCCTGGGTTTTGCCAATGGTTTTACATTTATTTATTCACGTAATCTGATTATGCGGAAAGAAAAAGACGGGTTTACACAAGTCAGTTAATAACCAGATTCGTTTTAACAATAGAATTAGAGGAGATTGAACACTACTTCTGACTGCAAGGCAAATCTCAGGCTTATACAGTGGGATTGTTATGGCGAAGTTTTCTGTGAGATGATGTTTATTTAGCCTAGCAACAGTCAACTTCAGGGAGGTAACAGTTATTCCGGACTTAATCCAGTGTGTAGTTTTGATTCCAGGATATTTACTACCAATGAGTCCACTCTTGAGGCACTTCTCTGCTTGGCTGAATATTTATTTGGAAGTTTTTTAAGGCTGCTAATTGCACAATGTAGTGCACTTTCTGGTTCTGGGGGGGAAAAAAAAAAAAATTAAATAAAATGCCCCCCCCCACACACTTTTCAGTTTGTTTGTGCACATGTTCAGATCAAATTAAATAAATACCTAACAATTATTAGACTTAAATTCTCATGGCTTTATTGGATTTCCTAAAATCTTGATAAAGATGCTGTTTCAGTGACTTTTTAAATAATCCTCTAACTGGCAAAATCAGATCTTGTTATTAGCATGAATGAAACCATCTGTTAAACACACATTATGATTAAACACTCTGTCAAATTTGATGATGTTTCATGCTTTTGTTGCCTATTCCATGTTCCCTGAAGCGGTAACTTGTCTCTCATATTCCAGATTTCCCAGCATGCCTGCAGACTGTGTTTAACATTTGCTTAGCTGCAGCTGTTCGGTCCCATTCTTGTCCAAAAACCTGCCATTTGCACTCTGTGCTTCATCATCATAGCTTTTCGGTTACGCATGTGTTTTGGTTTCCTCTTATTCCGAGTCCATGAGTCTGAGTCAAGACTCACAGATGATGTCTTCATAGATGCTGTCTTGTGACCGGGTGTGGTACAGCCCAGAGCGGTGTGACTCGGTTTCTCTGGACCCCTGCTGAGCTGTCCAACGCTCCACGTCCTCGAATTCAAATGACTTCCTGTTGAGGGATATGGTACATCATGATTGAAAAAGCACTCTTGATCACCCCCTTTAAAAAAAAAAAAAAAAAACCACAAGGGTACATGTATGCTGAAAGTGCAATCAATCAGAGTCAATAATACAAAAAGTTCGCTGTGTGCGCGCGCGCAAGCCCACACATTAAACTATAACAAGGTCATTTAAGGTCAAAGGAAATGTGATAATTGGGGCAGGTGACATCCCGCCTCCGTCTCTCATTTCAGTCATTAGCGGGAATGTGTTATGGAACAGCTGGAACAGCTGTTATGAAACACACACCCATGTCCCCAAAAAAAACCCAAGGCAGAAACGGATGATACAAAGAGAAAGGTGAAAAATGACTAAGAAAATTCTAAAAACACAAGAACGTGTAAAAATTAACATTAAAAAAAAGCCCCATGTGACCTCTGGACTGTTGGCTGAGACACAACTAGGGCAAGTGGAGACAATAGGCTCAGACTCTTGTAGAGAAAACCTGACATCACAGTTGGAATGGAGCCAAGACGGCTAACATTCTCACCCTCTCCCGTCTTCCAGCTCCAAAGCTTGGACAAGCGAAGAAGTGAAAGTGACAGAGAGGATCTCAGAAACGGAACATGCAGGTTTCAGTCTCTTCCCATTTCAAATTTACATGTCATGTTAATGTAATGATTTTCATACCAGTGTTGAAGTGATATTAAAAATTTTGACTTTGATAGCATCATTTAAAAAAAGACACGCAGGCTGTTTCTTTGAAACAAGCTGGGGGCATACCCAAACTCTTGATGCACACAGAAAATTAGATTTTGTAGCCACTAAAATCTTTTACACAGCAAACATCTAGACGTTTGATTACCTGACATCTGTTTCATTGCAAAACCACAAACAAGACAGATTTCATCATCAGCAAGTTTTGGTTGGAGTCCCAGTATCATAAAAAGCCATGTTGTCCTTAGATGCATAATAAAGAAGGACATATATAATTTGTAACATCAGATTCTGAATAGAGACAAAGAACCCCCACTTGGAGACACCAAACAAACAAAGGCCCAAAACATGTAACAGGGTGGGAACCAGCTGACCAGAGTGTTTGAACACAGATCAACGGAGTTAAAAATGGTGTCGTAATGTATTTCACCGATTCTCAGCGCTTATCTTTACCATGTTTTTTTTTTTTTTTAAATTCACATGTCCGTTTTACAGTAAATTTACAATGAGTCTTCAATGGAGCCTGACAGACCAACAAAAAAAATAACAGCAAGGAAGAGTTATTAAAAAAAAATTTTTTTATCTGAAACCAGTATTATAAATGCTCTTTAATAAAAAGGAACGTGTTTAAATGACATCCTTTCTCGGACATTAATTCAAAAAGATGGCTGGCTATCTCATGGAAGTTTTTTGTATGGAGACATTTATTTAACATTCATCATGGAAGGAGTCTCCAGTGTCAGTGTTTTGTAACAGCCAGAGGTGAAGCTGTAACCAAGTTTTCTACAACAGGAAAGTCTAAGAACTGATGTTATATTTTGTGGATTCTTGATAGCTAGCTCCATTTTATATTTGTCTTATTAACTTCAAGAGACAGTGAAAGAATGACTGTTGTAATAGCTGCTATAACATAAGTGATAACATGTTATATACATTATGGTTTGTGATATGAGAAACTAATTAAGTCCAGGGGGACACAGTAACTCTACTTCACGCCAGGCTGCATCACACCATCCCTTCACTGATTATTTTCCTTGAACACCACACCCCATCTTGTTTTATTCCTTACATGATGCACAGCAAACTTTTTAAAATATGCTAATATGTACAAAAACAACCTTGTTTAAATAAACAAACTACACCAGTTCACTTGGCCTCATTCACTCACCTGTTCTTTTTGTTTCTGGAAATGCCATTGCTGCTGGTGACAGGACATGGTGGAGGCGGGACATCGGGTGGGCGTATGACATCATGCTTTCGAAGCTGTTTTGATTGGGTCACAGGAGAAGTTACCTTCTCCCATTTGGTTGACTCTGCAGGTCGGATGTTGCCTCCTTGGTACTGGAATGTGCGTTGTGGTTTAGGTGGTGGTATGATGGGATTCTGCGGGTTCAGTTGAGCGCCTCCTGAGTTGAGATGCTTTGAGACTGGTGAGGCATCTTTCTCCCTCTTCCAGGGAGCATCCTCGCCCTCCAGTCTCCTCCAAAAGCCCCGAGAGGTGTAGAAGTTTCCAGGAGGCAGAGAGTCATCAGGATCTTCGTCACCCTCGGGCAGGGATGCGATATCGTCGTCCATGACACGGTCAATGACATCATTATCACTTTTCTGCTTTGAAGCATCCCGTTTCTTTACTGGATGCTGCGCTCGGATCACGCCTGGTGACGACTTAGTCCTAGGAGTCGAGATTACACTGTCGTTTAAAAGTGGTCGGTTGTGCTCAGGTTCGGATTTCTGTCCCACTGTGAACTGTCCGTGACCAGTCTGGTTTTCCCTGAAATCCAAACCCATGCTTTTGGCTTGAGACAGGTTAGCTTTTCTATGGAGTCCTTCAGTTTTATTGTCCAAGAGAATGCCATTTTTCACATCCCCAGAACGAGCGCGTATAACAGGGGTGCCCTGGGTCTTGGGCCTCCCTCCATGTGCACCCTCTTGCTGGCTGAGCCCCTCCCATTGCGAGATCTTCTGCTTGATGTTGATGCCAGACTCCCTTGTCAACGCTCTCCCTGAAGCAGGCAACTGGCATGCAGTCGCCGTTCTTCTTCCTCCTCCTGGTTTGCCATAGTCTACTCCCAGGGCCAGCATGGCGAGCAGGCCACAGAGCAAGCCAGTCCTCACTGCACAGACATCACTGCAGGAAGCCCACGCGTCTATCTGCCATTGTCGGACAGGATAAAGTACTCAGCAGAATGGTGAATCTATTCAGGATGAAACGTCCCCACCCTCAGGACAGGTTAACAGGGTTCACGGTTACTGCTTTAGAGGAACACATTGAGGTTTCCAATTTCCAGTTTCTGCAGCATTATTCAATCAAACTGCCTCCTACAAAGTAAACAATAACAACAACAACAAAAGTAAATTGATATACAAGAAACTAAACACAAGACTATTGAACAAGTTCGGCTGAATGCCAACAACAGAGGCTACAGCAAGCGGTTGCATGGATGCTGCTTCCTCCCTTTATGCACAAAGAACTGTCTTTGTCAAGGTCAGCAGTGTGGCCAAAAATAATCAAAAACAGAAGGACAGAGACAACGGCAGGAACTGGAAGCATTGTGCAGGTCATCTACAGAGGCCCATCACCCACAGCAACTAGGCTATTTCCCCCACCCCCTCATCACTTTTCCCTCTCTAACCGGGTGTCCCCAAGCACCACCACACATAACACCCTCGAGAATAATGTAATTCAATTTCACTCCCTGAGAACACGGCCCTTTCAGCGTTGCACGAAAAGGACAGGCATTTCAAGTATTTTTACGTCCATGCTCACATAATAGGCAGCCTTTTGCCAGAGTACAAGAGCAGCCTTTGAGGACACTCGGGCATTTTCCGAATCAAAGAAATAAAAATTAAATAATATGTGGCCTTTCATGCATATTAGTAAGCTGGTGTCTGTGGAACAAGCTGAACGCAAGTAAACACCACTCGAAATACTTTCAGGGATTCTGTCTCTCGGGCCTTTGCTGGAGCTGGGATGGAACCTGGCAGCCGTAACACGAGCGCCTCATCCACAGCCAAAGCGTATTGGACACGTTGCACATTGCGCTGAAGAGACTGAAAAGCGCTCATACAGGAAGACGTGATGGAATTCCTCAGTATGGCGTATTATAGCAATAATTTTATGTGCTACATTCCATCAGACACAGACACATATGGTGCCTTTATACTGGACCTAAAATAATTATGTGCTGGAATCCATGAAAGATCAGAGCCAAAACCCTGCCCCCTGGATTAGCGCACCATATCAACTGAATGACCCACTTGTGTGCACGTTTAAGCATGTGTGGGTCTGTCAAGTTTTGCAGGAAGATTTCCTCTGTGCTTCCTGACATGCAGGAAGCAAGGATCAGCAGAAAAGTCCATAATGATGGTTTGTCATCGTGGTGCATTCCAGCCTCTTTTTTTGGGAAAGATGTTTAATCCAAGCCTGGATGTAGTCTTATTCTGCAGGCTGAGTTTTACAGCTCTTGCATATTCTGCCCACAGTATTTTGGTTGTCGGGTCAAGGGTTTGTCACAAACGATGCCATTCTGGTGCAAACGA
Source organism: Notarius quadriscutis (assembly GCA_026167865.1). Taxonomy (NCBI): domain Eukaryota; kingdom Metazoa; phylum Chordata; class Actinopteri; order Siluriformes; family Ariidae; genus Notarius; species Notarius quadriscutis. The sequence goes on along the minus strand of JANZLB010000002.1, from coordinate 51,411,972 downwards.
CTGCGTATAATTCATTCCATAGGTTTACTTAAACACTTTTAAAGGTCTTTTCTGAAGTAAGACCATGTGCTTCTTCCAGGCTGTGTGAGGGGGTTAGAGGATACCAAACTGTAATGTAATTACAACGAAGCTTGGCACATTTCAATAAAGTTGGAATTCATGTTCCTTGCTGGAACATGTTAAAAATTAAGTTCCTTCGTTCTGGGATGTTAAAATACAACCTATAGGTGCAACATAAGCTCTAGTATAGCATCACGATGCCTCATACAAAAAAAACCCTGCATGACAAACATCATCTGTTATCCATTACCCTGAGTTTAAAATAAATTATGCCGTTTTGTAGTTCTGTTTTGGTAGACACGTATTGTTTCCGAGAGCACGAATCAAAACGTACAAAAGATTTGTTTTGTCCACTAATGTGTTGTCAAGCTGACTTAAATACAGCCCACTACCAACATTAACTAGAAGCTCAACTTTATCTTTTTTTGTAAAAATGTGCCATCGGTATGTGGCGGTCCAGAAGGAAAACACCTGGCAGCGTTCACATCTGTGGTACCCGTAGTGGTGTTCAACCGTGTATCATGAGTACATTATGCTCAATGGCCTGAGGCAGATTTACATCACATTACACATTTCAGAAGAAGGATGACTAGTCCTCCATCCTGACACCACATTAATAATGGGTTCCCTCTGACAAACACACAAGCTGGTCGATCATTTTTTTCCATCCGGTAAGTGCTGATAGAATGAAAAGAGCTTCTGGAGTACAGCTAAAAATCACAAGTTATTTTTAAGGAAAGAGCAAAACAGGGCAGTGTGGTGACACGGTGACCAGCATTGCCGTCTCACAGCTACACGGTCCTGAGTTTGATCCTGAGCTCAAGTTTGAGTGGCATGTTTTTCTTCCCCAAGTTTGCATGGGTTTCCTGTGGGTTCTCGGATTTCCACTGACTGTCCAAAAAACATGACAGTCAACTGGTTATGCTAAAATTGGCATCAATGAGTGTGTGAGCACATGTGTGTGCACGCATATGTGCATGTGCAATGGACTGGTGTCCCACAGTATCCCCGGGATAGGCTCCAGACCCCCCACGTGACCCTGACCAGGATAAAAATATGAAAAATAACAAGGCAACTTGACAGATTTTGTGGCGTAATAAGCAAGCTGGAAAATAACCGCCAAAAACGGTCTACCATTTTGACCAACTCAGTTTGTGCTTTGGCAGCTCTTCGTTGGTCAAACCAAGCTAGATTTTTCAGCACGGGTGATTAAATTAAGGAAAAAAAAAAAAAAAAAAAAGAACGAAAACCCAGAAAGTTTTCATTTGTTGGAAAGGGATGAAACTAGGCGAGACGTTAAGATGAAACGGCTGCCTCAGACCGAGGATAAAGCAGTCACTTTGTTGTCTGAACCACCTGTTTACCCACAACACAACTGGAGTGCTAAATGACTGCTTGTGCTTTCACGAGGAAAACTGAGCGACACCTACACAAGTCAAGTCAAGTTTATTTGTATAGCGCTTTTAACAATAAGCATTGTCGCAAAGCAGCTTTACAGAATTTGAACGACTTAAAA
>JANZLB010000002.1:51283731-51296667 GCA_026167865.1 Notarius quadriscutis | reverse complement strand
CCTCTTTGCTTCGCCCGCTCGCCTCGCCCTCTTGCTCGCCACGCCCACTTGCTCGTCCTCTAGCTCGCCCAACCACCTCGCCCTCTCGCTCACCCTCTTGCTCGCCCACCCGCCTCGTCCTCCGGCTCGCCCGCCTCTCTCTCTGTCGTCTGTCTCTCTCTCTCTCATCTGTCTCTCTCGTGTGTCTCTCTCTCTCTCTCGTGTGTCTCTGGATTACAAAAAATTTGGATTACAAAAAAAGTGCTCAAATCATACTAGCACCACTATGAGCAGGTAGTCGACACTATTGTGGGTGATGTAGAAATTGGATAGCCAAAGTGAAACCAGAACAACGTGTAGATGAAAAACCAGAACATCAAGGGCGTAGTAGCTCATTTGGCCTGCCATCAAAACAACCATGACTACCAAATTTTTAATAATTCCTCCCCGACATTATTGGCTGTCTTTGACTCCTGATTCATACATTCAACCTGAATAAATATGAAGTGATTCAGTCTCACGATCTGTTTTTTTGGGCTTATTCTATTAACGGTTATAAAATCAATTGCACAGAAAGCATTTTCTGTATTATGTGAAACTTCAGTCATAAAAATATATTTTTCTCCATCCCAATGTTCTTGTCAACTGTTAACAAACCACATAAAATCCACAAAGACTTAATAATACGTATGGCACCTGCACTGAGAGATGCCATTTCCTCTGGCAGGAAACTTCAGAAAGGCAGCGAGGTATCTTGTGTTTCTTCTCTCATTAATTTGAACAAAAAGTTGAGGATACACCAACAGTAGATTACTTATTCGTCAAATCTGTTATTGTGATATTGGAGTGACTTTTTTTTTTAAAACAACAATATGATTAAAATCCACAAAATTCTGTTTTTATGCATGCCACGTGGTAGCTAGTTTGAGGTTAGCATGTGGAGTTAAGACACAAAATGGTGGAAAATGTCAACTCATCAATTCTGCTAATGGATTGCTCAGTTTAACGGCAACAGAGTTGACGACGACTAACAGAGTCAACACTTGAAATGTACCCGCAAGTATAGAATGGGTCATATAGCTAGCACTTTATAACATCCTGACATCATGCATTTTAGCTAGGACTGAACATTCTTGATTTTATCCAGTTCTAGATAGGAAAAAAAGAAGCACATACCCATGCAGCGCTCTTGTCACGCATTTGTCTAGCTTGTCATTTGTGAACTTGCTGTCAAATTTGAAATCATAATTTTCTTTCCAATGCCTTGTCACTTGAATGGAGCCCTCCTTTTCAATGATGCTCCGACAGCGAAGAAACAGAGAACTCCATACTTTGGCCTTGACAGCAGCTGGGGCTGATGGACTTAAAGTTGGAAGAAATTTCCATCCATTTTTGCTTCCTTTATTATGATAGCCTGGATAACTAGTGAGATCAGGCAACTTCAGTAGAAGGTCAGATTTCACGGACAGACGAGACGCAACACATTCAACTGGAGGTTGAACCTGGGGGCATATGCCTGCCAAACCTGACAGCAGAGAGGTGGGCTGTGAGTAAGAATGCTCTTTTGATATCTCGAATATCAAATCTCCAGTCACAACAAGACCCTCTGGACAAGGAGATTTAGGAGGTAATTTTAACTTGGGGTTGTGGTCTCGCAACAGATGAAGGACTCTTAGATGCGAGCTAGTGGTCTTGGCTCCAAGGTGTTTTTCTCCCAGGTTAGGCAACATTTTATCTCTATTTACTCTGAGGGCCAAATCAGCCAGAAGATTAAGAGCATCTGAAGGTGCAGGCACACCAACAGCTGCTTCTTCTTTATTGCTCCGGCCATCAGAACTAACACGCTTTCCTTCTACCCTACTCTCTACTGGCTCAGATACGAGCCGTTGGTTGGCTTGTTTAACTATTTCACTAGGGGGAAAGTCGTCAAAATTGTTGTAACCTGTAAAAACAAAAGAGGAACAAAAACAGACAAAAGAGGATGAAAAAGCAGCAAGAGAATGGATACAAAAAAAGCAGAATGTCACAGGCACAAACGTACATGCAAGACAAATGGCAGAAGCTGTAGAAGGAAAGGAGCTGTGACTGATGCTTTCTTTGCCTTCTGAAAATGTAAAACTAATATCATAAATATATCTGCAATGAACAGTAATATTAGTATTGGATGGAAAGCACGGAAATAAAAGGCATTTAAATTCTCTCACAGTATATACAAATTTTAGTAGGGGCAGCGGGAAAGACTCTAAACAAAGTCAGGCAGAAAGAACGAAGGTCCGCGTGTTTTCGAATAAGTCCGTTGAATCAAATTAGACCTAAACTTATATGACTATTTTAGAGGACTAAATTTGTCCAGACAGAATATTGCATTAACTATACTGGGACTGGGATCCTGCAGTCCACCAGAAAAGACCAAAAAAAAAAGTCGCAGGAGCTTGGATACGAAGCTCTCAGGACGAAGGAAGGATCTCATTAACGTGGGAGCGTACTGGGTTTGATGGGCTGCTTATGCGTTCCTGGGCCCCTGTTTACCATGTTCGTTCATTCATCTTCAGTAAATGCTTTATTCTAGTTACGGTCACTGGAGCCTAAATCATCAATTTCAAGAAACAGAACTAAATAATTAAGTGCACAGAGTTTAAGAAAAAAAAAAAGCACCTCATTTTTACACTGAAAATAAACGTGACTACGGTACACAGTAATATTAAAAAGATCCTACTTGTTTGCAAAAAGGAAAAAAAAAATCCGTGGCTTTACTCCATGCCTACCATTTTCTTTTGAGATCTGCTTCTCCTGAGACGATGTGGTCCTCAAGGGTGATTGAGATGGTGTGTTTTCCACTGGCTCTTGGCTCCCAGGATTATGCAGTAACGTGCTGCCTATTTTATCATTGCAATGCAGAGTCGATTTGCTATTGTCCGACAACTTTACATCATTGTTTAGTTTACCTTTTTTCAGTTCAGGCTCTGTATTATCCGATACCGATTTCCCATGATCCTGTGCGCCAGTCCTTCTTGCTCTTTTAAGCACCGTCTTTAGTTTACTTATGGATATTGCCCTGTACACATTATCCTTCGCTGCACTTTTAGTTTTTTCAGTTGACTGTGCAGAGTTTTTAGGGGAGACAGGAACTTTTTCAGTAACGTCTCCAGAGGACGGTGCCTTAGCTGGAGTCAGTGAAATGTTTTGTGTGTGTGTTAGCGGCATATGTTGACCTCTGTTTTCCATTTCTGATGGCTGAGGGTTATCGTGTGTTGGTGTAGTTGTTGGCTTCTCCCCTGAAGGACTGTTAAGTGTAACTTCTTGAGCTTGCTTATTTTCGTTCGACTTCATGTCTCCAGGAGCAACTTCTGAGCCATGGGGGACAAAGACAAAGCCACAATCTGTGATTATTGTCTTCAGGCCATATCGTTCTCTCATATTAATTCCTTCCATTTTTCGTTTTGGTGTACTGGGCATAACGTTTCCTGCAATAGTAGGTTCTGTGATTGTGGTATTTTTCTCAGTTTCACCATTTTGGTCATACGGTGCTTCAGTGTTTTTCAAGTCTGACCTCAACGTCCGCTTCATATTGGTATCAGCATTCCAGCTCCTCTTGCGCCTTGGGAGAGAACGCCAATCTTTTTTCAGTGTGCTGGGTAAGGACTGTGTTGCGTCACTATTAGTACTCTCTTCAGGAGTGGCTTCTGTTGAAGGACAGACGGGTAAAGTAGTGTTTGGAAGTGGGGTTGTAATTTGACCGACTCTATGAGTTTTGCGTTTTAAACCTTTCCTTCTTCTCCTCTTTCCACGCCGGTTTGGCACAGATTTCGCCTCAGAAGGAACACTGATCGTTGCCTCTGGCTGTACTTCTGTACAATCTTTAATTAATGCTTCAGTCCGGTTTATTGATGTAGTAGGAGGTGAAATGGATGTTGGAAGGTCGGCTTCCTGTAGGACTTTGTCTGCAACAGGTATCTGACCTCCAACCTTAGGGAGCACATCTGACAAACTGTCTACTTTCTTTGACTGATCAACCTCCATCTCAGTATTCGATGTCAGAGTCGAGGCATCATCTCCAATTTCTGTGGATGACAACGCCACACTGGTGGTCTGAACAGTTTCTTTCAAAATCGCCCCGGAAAACTCCTCTCCGCTGCATTTGTCCTCAACTGAGGCACACTCGGATGTTTTCTCACTGTCCTGAGCAGCGTTAACTGCAGGAACAATCTGAGCATAGTGTTCTGTCGGGAGGTCACCTGACGTGGGTGAAGGATCTGTCCTTTCACCTTGGTTATCATCAGGTGTTGCAATGACTGCTGCCCCAGGTGTGCTGACTTCCTCCATCGAAGCACCCTGGGGCAGTTCGGCAGCTACAGTCTTTTCTGTTTCAGCTTGCTGCTCAGCTGTTTCTTTCACCTCATCAGAAACATTCCTGCAAGTTGAATGATCAGTTTCATTCGGCAAATCTCTTTCCAAAACAACGTCAGCAGGAGTCTGAGGGGCCTCGGGTGATGATATATAGTAATAGACGTCATCATCGTCCTGATCATCGCTGCGCTGCTGTTTTCCAGCGGCAAGGAGTTCCAGTGCCCTCGCCAGTGGAATTTGAAAACTGCTTGGACTTTCTAAATATGTCTTGAGGCGATCTCCTGTCTGTTCTGTCCATTTTGGGGCAATGAGAGGAAAACCATCAGGTACATCATACTGATCAGGAAACATACTAGCCTCCCTACAAGGGCTGCTAGTTAACCCTGGAAAAATAAGAGCAGCAAAGTTCTGCAAATGTTTCTCCATTACGCCAAGGGGCTCCTCGTTTTGCTTCGGAGGACACTTCTCCATTTCTAATTCAGCATAATTCAGGGCAGGGAGAACTTGAAGAACCTCAGATGAAACTGTAGCCTTATGGTACCCACTCTTGGTTTCTAAACCCCGAAATAACCAAGAATTAGAAATAAAGACACCATATGAACAATGTCCAAAAGCTGCAATCACACATGGCACAAAATATTTTGGATAAAATTTTACTCACCTCTTGGCACAGTTCTGGATTCAGAATAAACAAACATTCCTTGAAGAGCGAAGGCTTTATCCGTGCCTGCACCTGCAGAAATGTTTTCCAACATTTTACTAATCAGGAAGTAAAGCATTAAACATATTTGATCAGATTTAGAGTATTATTACCTTCGTAGGAGAGGAAATTAGATGAATGTAGAAGTACAAGGAAACCACCATCTTCCAAACGTATCACAAGGGCCTGCACGGTAAAAGACAGAAAAATAGTAAACGTCTTCTAGTTCCTACTCCACTGGTTCAAATGTCACCCACATCCCAGACTCACCATGTCCTTCTCCTTCAACTCTTGAGTTAAGAAAGAGAGGTCATTTCTTGCTTCAAAGGAAATGACATTGTACATACTAAACCATTTGCCATCTAATGAAACTAAAAGAAAAAAAAAAAAATCAATCAGATATATGATCCACAAGAAATCAAAATATACATATACACAACAACTAAAGTAAAAAAAAAAAAACTAGAAAATGATAAGTGGCACTTTGTAATATAGACTAGTCTTCTACATCTCACTACTCTAAATAACAGACCATTTTAACACACCTCCACCAAGAGGAGACGTTTCAAAAACCGCTTGGGGCAAAGTTTTTCTCAGTTCAGAGACTCCAATGGCATGGTCAACTTTAACTGTTTTTGGACTGAAGGGGGGAAATAAAAAAAAAAAAAAAAGTGTCATCAGCATAAAAAAAAAAAATCCTCAAAGTCAAAGAAATAAATTCAATATGTTGCCACATTCAATATGCACCAACATTTGCATAGATTCACTCAGAGTGTACACTGTCAAAAATTATCCAACGTACAGATTTGCAGGAAACATGGCTCCGTGGATGGACTTCAACCCAATGTTGTACAAAATTGACTCAATCTTTAAATGGCCTCTCCAGGGTTGGTAATGAAATGCTGAAATCAAAGGCCTTCAGTGAAATGGCAGAACTTGAAGCACAATCAAGAACAAGCCAAAGAATGTTTTTTTTGCATCGCATACATGTTCAAATAACATTTCATGAAAAGTGATGTGTTAAGTTGTTCTAATAATGTAGGATGTTAAACTATTAACGCAATGCTTACCTGATTTTTCTTGACTGAAAAACAAAGAACGAAACACCTTTAAACATTTACACAATATTTACATAGGCAAAATAACACCAGGTATCATTAAAAAAAAGAAAAATAATACGCAGAAGGGTATTCAAATGTCAAATTGGTCACTTATTTAAATCAGGTTCTCATTACAAACCTGAAAGGAGCAAGACTGCATCAGTAAAAAACACTTTTTCAGCAAAAATCTGATGTATAAAAAGATTGTAGGAACAATATGCAGTATTATTCTATGCACTTTCACTGGATATGAGCAATCGCACGCTCTGATTGGTTACTCTACTACTACGCTATCAGCTCATATACTGTGAGTAGAGAAAAACAAAATGGCGGAGTGCGTTGCTGAACCAACCGAGGACGAAATAAAAACTCAATTCGAAAACAAAACCCCCCAAGAATAAAAAAAAAGCAACAAAAATTTTATGGAATGAAAGTATTTGATGGTAAGAACTTTTTATTTTTCAAGAATTATCGCATTTTTCACAAATTGCTCCTGTCATTTCGCCAGTTTGTTTACATTCTAAGCAGAAATTATTTTGTCGGATGTTTTGTATAAAGTTTTTATTTATCAAATTTGTAAAAAAATAAAAAAAATGCTCCATTTCTCAAAATCCAGTGAATGTGGATAGAATAAAACAGTTATTTCACTCAATCTCGTCGTACATGGCTTAGAGACAACGAGGCGCTACGTGTCGGCTATCAGCTCATGTACAATTCGATTTCGTGGAATAACTGTTAAATATTCGAAAAATAGACATGCACATTATTTATTTCTTTAAAACAAAGAAACAAACAGAAATCAGACAACTGAAATGAATTGATTCAGCTCTTATGAGCGTTTATTTGTATCGCCAAACAAGTTCATATCAGTAGATATGAAGCTAATGAATGCATTTTTGTTGTAGGATTTCTATTTGTGAATTTACTTTCACTAAAATTTTTGAAAAGGTTCAGTGTTGTGTATGCCAGTTGCTGTGTGTGTGACTAATCATATCATGGTCTTTCAGTGCCGTGTGCTCTGCTGGAGCACCGATATGATCACCCTGTGCATGTTTCTGGGTCAGAACGTTAGATATTTCAGATGGTGTATTTTTAGACACGTCTGTTTCCACTTAGTGTATGTTCTCCTCCTGTGTGGCCTGCATCTCTCTCTCTCTCTCTCTCTCTCTCTCTCTCTCTCTCTCTCTCCCCCTCCCTCTCTCTGTCTGTTATGTCCTAAGGCACCATTTGACCTACTAAGTCATGGCCTGCAGTGGTGTCAGTGGTGTACAGATGGAGAGCCGAAACATCAGTGGAAATCTGCGACCTCATCGAGTCAGAACTGAAAAATGGGATATTTGGATTATGTTCTGTACATTCAAGCACACATGATATCAATTTTGCTGTAAAAACATACAAACAAGCAAAAAACAAAAACAAAACAGCAGCAGCAGCTTGAGTGACAGATGGTGTTTTCAGAATACTCCAGTTGTATCATGTGCTAAAGCCTTTTGTTCTTATCTGAGTGCCAAAAATACTGAAATTCTTTACTCAAGTAAAAGCACAATAACTACTGATTGAAATAAATACAGCTTCAAATGTATAAACGTATAAACATAAAATTTACTTAAAATATGTAAGCAAAAGTACCGTACAAGAAAGATTCACAGCACATAAAGACAGATAATGAGAATAAATTAGTGTCTCTTTCGCCAAGGAACAACGGCTAAGGCTAACTATCAACAGCATTCCTAATTGCTCAAATGTTAGCTAGCGTGATAATAACTCTGACCGTACAAACTAGCTGAATGAAGAAGAGCTTCATAAGAACTTTAGTGACTTTTTGAGCAGACATCAGCAAGTGCACTTGAACTATAATATTCTGTAAATATATTTAACAGTTATTCCACAAAATTGAGTCGTACATGAGCTGATAGCCGACGGGGTGTGTAGTACCGAGTTGTCTATAATCCATGTACGACGAGATTGAGTGGAATAACTGTTTTATTCTACCCACATTCACTGGATTTTGAAAAACAGAGCAATTTTATTTATTTATTGCAAATTCAATAAATAAAAACTTGATACAAAACTTCCGACAAAATAATTTCTGCTTAGAATGTAAACAAACCAGCGAAATTACTGGAGCAATTTGTGAAAAATGCGATAATAATAATAATAATTCTGGAAAAATAAAAAAAAAGATATATTCTTACCATCAAATACTTTTATTTCATATTGTTTTGATGTTTTTTGTATTTTTTTTTTTTGGGGGGGGGGTTGTTTTCAAGTAGAGTTTTTATTTCATCCTCGGTTGGTTCGGCAACACGCTCTGCCATTTTGTTTTTCTTGTTCTTCTTCTTTAGGGCTTTTTGGTGGTTGGCAAGTCAACTTAAAGATGCATTACCACCACTGACTCGGCTGGAGTGTGGAACAGGAGATATTGGTGGTGGGGGGATGACACACACACACACACACACGATATTCTTTTAGCTATTTCTATTTCTTTTATATATTTGATAATAAAGCCACCATTTTGTTTTTCTCTACTCATTGTATATGAGCTGATATCCTAGTAGTAGAGTAGCCAATCAGAGCATGCGATTGCTCATATCCAGGGAATGTGAACAGAATAAAAGTCATTAGTGGTCTATTATTTTCTATTGTGATAAAACAAACAAACAAAAACCCCACACTGGTATAAGGTCTCATTCTCGCTTTCACATTTGTTAGGAATATAGATCGACTCTTTGAAACTGTCTAATGCTTAAAAAACTCACCTTATGACTTACAAATGTGTGATTATAGACAAATATAGAGATTTTTACAACAGCAATGAAGAGAAGGTAGACATTTTACTTTATAAAATAATAAGTAGAAAACAAATGTATTCAGCAAAATGCAGATTAACAAGGCTTTATTCCTTTGCACCTCTGGTTATTAATGCATGATGATCACAAAAAAATGTGCTAAATGTTATTAGTTTTAGACGTAATTTGCAGCTCATTCTAACACATAAATGATAAAACATGAGAGTCCAGGTTCTGTTATGCCTCCAGCTTCAACCCTGTGGAAGCCCATTTCTGCCACTTTAAATAATAATAAACATCACATAGTATGTCATAACAATGAGAATGTATCTAATTATTATAAGTTGTATCTCATAATTATGAGATACAGTTCTATGACTTACTTCATGACTTATTATTTCATAAGAATGAGGACATTTTCTCACAATTATGAAATCTCATTTTTATGAATTTAAATCATAAATATGAAATCAGATTTATTTACTAATGAGATAGTAAGTCATTATTATGAGATATAAATTCATTATCATGAGATAGCAAGACAATTATGAGATACGAGACAGGATCTTAATATTATGAGAACTTAAGTCATAATCATGAGATACTAAGTCACTTATGAGATAGTAAGTCATTATTATGAGATATAATTTCATTATCATGAGATAGCAAGTCATAATTATGAGATACTCAACAGGATCTTAATATTATGAGCGCTTATGTCATAATTATGAGATAGCAAGTCATTATTATGAGATACTAAGTCACTGTTATAAGATAGGATCTCATTATTATGAGAACTTAAATCATAATTCTGAGATAATGAGATACTATGCCATTATTGAGAGATATAATTTCATTATCATGAGATAGCAAGTCATAATTATGAGATACTAGATAGGATCTTAATATTATGAGAACTTAAGTCTTAATCATGAGATAAGTCAGAATTATGGCCACTAGAAGCGCTGTTGGATGAGCACCAGGATTCGAGCAGCTCCCGGGTGACAAGCCAACTTGGAGCCATGACCCCACTGCAGCACCTGGGTTAGCACAGAACAGGGAACAAACAGATGGTTAGGTGGTATGTTGTTTGAGTTACCTTCACCAGGGTCCTGCTCCAGGGCCTTCTGCACAAATGTCTAAACCTCTAGAATGGTGGCTCCCACCAGGCAGCATGCAGGAAGGATGGTCTCAGGTGGCTTGGACTCCTCTTGGTGGGAAGCGAACATCCTGGACAAGGCGTTGGGTTTGCCGTTCTTGGAGCCTGGGCAGTAGGAGAGCATGAAGTTGAACCAGGAGAAGAAGAGAGACCAACGGGCTTGACGGGAGTTGAGACATTTGGCAGACTTGAGGTACTCCAGGTTATGGTTGGTCCAGACTAGGAAGGGGAGATCCAACCCCTAGAGCTAGTGCCTCCACTCCTCCAAGGCCAGTAACTCTCTGTCGCCAATGTCATAATTATGTTCAGCAGGGGACAGCCGGCAAGAGAAGGAGCAGGGGTGGACCTTGTTATCACTGGCCCTCTGAGAGAGAATGGCTCTGACCCCAGACTCGGAAGCGTCAACCTCCATGATGAACTGTTTGGTCGGATTGGGTATGGTGAGGATGGGTGCTGTGGTGAACTTGTGCTTGAGCATGGAGAAGGCTTTCTCTGCTTCCTCCCCCCACTTGAAGGAGGTCTTAATCGAGGTCAAGGCAGTGAGAGGTCCGGCAACTGTTCTGAAGTCGTGGATGAAGTGCCTGTAGAAATTAGCAAATCCCAGGAAATGCTGGTGCTCTCGTCGCGAGGATGGGGTACGCCAGTCTGCGACTGCCTCAAGCTTGAGGGGGTTCATCTGGATCCTAGCTGGGGAGTTGATGAACTCCAGAAATGAGACAGAGCTCTGGTGGAAGTCACTCTTTCCTGCCTTGACAAACAGCTTGTTTTCTAGCAGGCGCTGGAGGACCTGCTGGACATGGCCCCGATGTTCCTCCAGGGAGTGAGAGAAGATCAGGATATCATCCAGGTACACAAAAATGAAGATGTTAAAAAAGTCCCTTCAGATGTCATTGACGAGTGCCTGGAAGACATTGGTCAGGCCGAAAGGGACCATGATGTACTCGTAGTGGCCAGTGGTGGTGTTAAAGGCTGTCTTCCACTCGTCCCCCTCCCTGATCCTGACGAAATGGTAGGCATTGTGTAAGTCCAACTTGGTGAATATCTTGGCTCCCTGGAGTAGTTCAAAGGCTGTAGTCATGAGCAGTAGGGGGTAGCAGTTCTTGATCATGATGGCGTTGAGACCTCAATAGTCAATGCAGGGGCAGAGCAACTTGTCCTTCTTTTACACAAAGAAAAATCCTGCCCCTGCTGGGGAGGAGGAAGGGCAGATGACCCCAGCTGCCAGAGACTTGGAGATGTACTTCTCCATGGCTTGCCTTTGGGTGGCACCGTCCTGGGCAGGAGGTCGAGTCCACACTCATAGGGTCTATGAGGTGGGAGGGACACTGCTTGGGTCTTGATGAAAACAAGTCTTAAGTCCAGGTATTCTAGAGGCACATGAGAGAGGTCGGGAAACTCGCTGGCTGAAGGTTGCGGTGGTTTGGCAGGAGGCAGAGCAGAGTTCAGGCAGGAAGCTAGGCAGGAATGGCTCCAGCCTAGGATGGTATTATCAGCCTAGTTTAGGTGGGGGTTGTGCTGAGTTAACCAAAGTAATCCTAGGATGATGGGTACATCAGGGTTCTTCATGATGTGGAGTTGGATGGTTTCAGAGTGGTTGCCAAAAATCCTCAGGGTGAACAGGGTGGTAAGGTGGGTGATGGTGGTCAAGCTGGTGCCATTGAGCGTCAGGACTGTGAGAGGGACGTTGAGGGCGAGTAGCGGAATTCCCAGACGCTTGGCGGTGGTGGAGCAGATCAGGTTCCTGCCCGCTCCTTAGTCAATGAGGGCCTGAAGATGGTGATGCTGGTTGTCGTGGATGACGATGACAGGGAGTAATGGTTGATCAGCAGGGGGCTGGTTCCAAGTGTTGCCCACCAAGGCCCCTCGATTCACTGGTGGTCTCATTCCCTTTAGCGGGCAAGCTTGGCAGATGTGTCTTCGCTGACCGCAGTAGAAACAGGCTGCTGTGCTCCACCGGCACTGTCGTTCCTCTAATGACACCTGTACCCAGTCTACCTGCATGGGTTTGACAGACGAGGCGGGAGGTGGAGAGGAGGTGAAGCTGGGGCAGGTCTTCTCTCTCCTCCATTGCTGGAACTGGGCGTCGATACGGTTGGCGGTCCATGAGACTGGAAAGGTCCGACAGCAGTTCCCGTAATACCAGTTCATCCTTAATGGCGTCGGACAAGCCATGCAGGAATGTGTCGACCTGGCCACTCTCGTTTCAACTGCACAATGCCACTAACATCTGGAACTCGATGGCATAGTCTGAGGTAGACTGGGATCCCTGCCGCAGCTCCATGAGCTCTTTAGCCGCTTCCTGGCCTGACAGAGAGCAGTTGAAAGTTCGCCTCATCTCTTCAGAGAAATCCTTGAAACAGAAACAAAAGGGTGCATCGGCGTCCCAGACCACTGTTCCCCACTCTCTGGCCTTGCCGGTGAGGAGCGTGATTGTATATGCTACCTGGGAGTGTTGTGTGGGGAAGGCCAGAGGTTGCAGCTCTCGGATCAAAGAGCATTGAGATAGGGACGATCTGCAAGTACCTGGTTCTCCATCATTGGGCTGAGGCACTGGAAGTCTGGGTTTGCAGAGAGGGTCTGAAGTAGGAGACGGCTGGGCAGGGGTAGGCATGGCTTGATAGCGCTGCATCTGTGTGGTGAGGAGACTGAGTGAGTTGGACAGGGTGGCGAGGTTCTGGGTGATCTGCTGGAGGTCTTGTTGATGGGTCCCAAGGAAAGTCCCTTGCTGCTGGATGGCTGTTCTCAGATGGGTGAGTTCCATTGGATCCATGTTGGCCAGAATGTACTGTTAGGGGTGGTGGAGGTGTGGTGAGATAAGGATCCACAAGCAGAACACAGACAGTAATCCAATAAATAAGGTGA
>JANZLB010000002.1:49884711-49899293 GCA_026167865.1 Notarius quadriscutis | reverse complement strand
AGAATTTTAACAAATAGCATGTTAATCATTAGCATGTTAGAATGCTAGCTGTTAGCATGTTATCTATTAGCATGTTAGCATTAACATGTTAACATGCTAGCTTTTAGCATGTTAGTATGCTAACTGTTAGCATGCTAGTTGTTAGCATGTTGGCATGCTAGCTTTTAGCATGCTAGCATGATAGCTGTTCTGCTACAGCTCAGCAAGCACACTCTGCATTTTCTCTGCGGAAATGCAGTCTAGTTTTAATTGATGGCAGGTGTGAACCCAGAAAAACTGAATGCTGTAATTAAATTAAAAGGTGCTTCAATAAAGTATTAGTTTAAGGGTGTGAACACTTATGCAACCAGCTTATTGTACGTTTTTAATTTTTAATGTTTTCCCCCTAACATTTTTTGCTTCTTTTTCAATTGAATTGTACAGGTTATAGGTCACATTAAAGGTGGGAAAAGCTTTGAAATGATTTATCGTGATAGGTTTTTCTGATGTAAAAAATTATATCATTTTAATGGGGTGTGTACACTTTTTATATCCACTGTAAAGACGGGTGATGAAGATTTGTCACATGGCAGAAGCTTATTCATCAGTGACACAACATGATGACCAATTCATGAATAAAACATTGTTGATCAGTTCCTACGTCATTCTTGTTGTTTGTATCTATGCATTCCCAAACTATGCTGATATCCAAAAATGTTGAGGTGTGCCACATTTTTCTACAGCAATACCCAAATAAATTTTTCCATATGTAAATATCTGTGTATCTTTACTTCATCAAGGAATCTGAACTTTTGACAAGTCCAAAAATTATGTCAGTATTCACATGGGGAAGGTTAAACGGATCTGAGATATGTTATCAACATGCTTAAGTCAGATTTCTGGGTGCCCCATTCAGATTATGCAAATGATCTATAAATTACCTCAGAGGTTGCCAGATGTTTCTTGAGCTTAAAGGTCCAATTTTTTTCCAATAGTGTCTAGATAGCACTGGACTTACAGTAATACTGCTACTCGCTTGAGCTGATATTGCACAAGAAAAATGGCAAACTCCATCCTGCATGCTCAATTCTTATGTAAAAAGCACTTAAGTCTGTAGTTATAATGTGTGCAAATTTGCTATTACCTCTTCACGACACAATAATATTACATAGACACAAATGTATTACTGGGAAATACACCACTCATATTTTTCATATGAACTACATCCGGGACATTGAAAACTACAACTGTGACATATTTTTCAATATGTCACTCGTGAGGATATTGATGAATTGTTTTGATAAATTTGGGTCTTTTTATTTATACAGACACTATGTGTCTATATAATAAAAAGAAAATCACACATTGGCTTGAAGATATGAAGTTTATCTTCTTGTGTTGAAAAAGTCGCATTTTTCATACAAAATACATCGCGGATCTGAATGAAACATTTATTTAAATAATATTGGTTGGCCTTGAGTGGTCTATCAGATATATTCCATTCAGCTAGCATGATACTGAACAAGTTGAAGACGAGTTCGATATCATACTAGCTGGATGGAATATATCTGATAGACCATGAAACAAAGCCAGCCAATATTATTATTATACATACACACTCTTCATATCAGCGTACTCAAAGGCCAATGCTAGATTACCCGCAAGTTAGCGTTGTTAGTGTGGCAGTGAAGTCACCTTCCAGCCACTGTAGCGTTCATCAGTGCGGCAATGCGGTCACCTTCCAGCCAGTGTAGTATTCAGCAGTAGTGTTAGCGAAGGCCAACGCTAGCACAGTCAAGCCAGTGCTATTGAGAGCTAGTAGCACAGGCTAACAACTGAGAAACTAGGATTTTTGTCTCTAGACTCTTCTTCCACGCACACTCGCTACAGTATTTTTCATTCGTACTTAAGTATTCATTTCCCTGTGTAATTTCCTTAGTTACTTTTAAAATCAGCATCAACAACTCCACACAGCGGAGCTACCTGGCAGCCAAAATTCTCTCAAAATCTTCCGCTTTTAACAAAGCAAACCTCGCGGTTATGTTTGTTTACAAATTGTCACAGTCGCTTGCTAGCGCAGAAGTTTTATATCTCCAACGTGTCTTTTCCAGTTTTTTTTTTTATGTCTGTTGGTATGTTTTTATCTTGTAAATATGCGTGAAGAATATATAATGAAGTTTGGGTGTTCCGCACTTCTTTAGTTTCAGTTTTCAGTTTATTTATTTAGTGCTTAATTATAGCATAGGCAATCCTAGCAGTAGCACTGGATTAGCCTCATCGTTCTCTTTCCCGGCGGCCAAAGAAATGGTTCTGCGCATGCGCTGCAGAAAAGTTTTGTCATTGAATATTCGCATCAGCTCCGATGTATGACGCCATGTTGTCTTGACAACGTGCAATATTGTTACAATATTCTCCACTGGGGAGAGTGGTGTAATACATGTAGGATAAGCGATATGCTAACAATATTGCATGTTATCGAACCAAATGAATGAAATCCGTTATAACGGAATAGAACACATGTTTTTATTCCATGGAAAGTGTCCTGTATGTATAATAATTCCCAATATTTCACTCCTGTGACGTCACTCCCAGTGGTTTCCTGCTGACTAGACGCACATTGTCAAAACGGCAAACCGGTTCAAAATTAAATTTCTTTTGATTAACTTGCATATTTCGTTTTGTGGCTGTGTCTACATAATATAAAGAACATTACACTATGGCATGAAGATATGAAGTTTATCTTCTCATGTTGAAAATATTTTCACTCATTTGCTTTGCTCACTCGTGATATATACAGTCACCACTCGAAGATAAACTTCATATCTTCGCACCACTGTGTAATATCCTCTATATAGTTACGATTATATATGAAATAGAATTGTATATGAAACTAGTGTCACACTGCCTTATGGACTCACGTGATAATACTTTTCTGACCATCAGTGCATACTGTATCATGATACAGAGCAGTAATGTGAAAACGGGTTGCATTTAATTGAATACATTCTTAAGAATTTAGTCCTGGGTATGACTTTAAACTGCAACCGGTGGTGAGTCTCAGGTCTGGGAGGACTTGAGTATTGGGGAAAATAGAGTTACCCCTGAATCACCATTGCTCCCAGGGCCGCTCAGACCCGGAGTGGTAGCACCTGCCTAGGTTCTAGCTATGGGTTAAATAGTACATCACCAATAAGGTGCTGGCAGCAGGGCACTTTTCGGTGCAGTGTGGCAGATGAACCCAACAGGGTCAATGGCACACCACCAGATGGCATGTGGAAGAGCCACTCAAATGACCAATGGATGGCATCGCTCGGCAAGTCAGTTGTCACTGTGGGACAACTTCCATACCCATCAGGTCTGTGGCACTTTTGTGCACCACTTAGCATCAGGTCTGGAAGTCCAGAGAGACAACATGATGGGAGCACGACATCGTTTGCCTTCCCTTACTGTGCAAGGTGCTTCATTAGGAGAGGAGAATAATCCTAATGAAGCAGTCATCATCGCTAGTGATGGACAGCCACCACTGACTAGATAGTTACGATCAAACATCAAGCTTAATATGTCAAACAGTTGTCTGGTTACATCTGTCACGTCCACGCATGCTGCATATAGCTGCAAACTGAAAAGCATGTGCAGCGACATTCGAAATAATTAGCATGCACCTGTTCCTGATTAGAGCTCAATCACAGCAAAACTATCAACTATCCAACAAACTAGTGGACTAATAAAGGTGTTTGAGCTAGTTTTATATAAAAATGTCATTAATATCTTCCATAAAATGTTAGAAAATAATCCCACATTATTTTTGAAAAAGCAAATTAAAAATAAATGCTGGATTAAAAAACAATCTGTCTTTTATGTAAATAAAGATACAGATTTCATTGTCTGGTGGTCAAGTGTTTGTAAGAGACGTTTACTTGCACTTATGGTTGGGTTCCCTGGGGTGGTATACATGTGTCGTTCATTTGTACGCACGGATGTCATACGGTCAAGCCATCAAAAACCAGGTCAATGCATTTCTCTAAAGTATGGGGCTCCGCTCCACGTACACAAAGGAGCTCTGCTATAATCTTAGATTTTAAGATTATATTCAAAATCCAAAAGATTAAGGAACGTAAAGTAAATCTAAAAGTCATATCAGTAATGTCATGTTCCTGGACCTTCACAAATATTAGCTGAATTAGTTGACCCCTGCATTGAACCGTGAGTTGGCCTAGTGGTTAGCGTGTCCACCTCTCGATCGGGAGATTACGAGTTCTACTCGCGGTCGGGTCATACCGAAGACCATCATAAAAATGGTACCTACTGTCATCTGGCAAGGCATGCTACAATACAGATGCGAGTGAGGAGTCAAACTCTCACGGTTACCAGAGGACTAGCCCCCCACTGTAACCCTAGCTGTATAGGCAAGAGGCTGAGGGCTACCAAAACAGAGATGGGCACTGCACCCATACGCCTCAAAGAGCTGGTTAGTACTGGGACAGGAGACTGCCTGGGAACACTAGATTCTGGTGTGAGAGGGACTTTGACTTTTTTGACTTTGACCCCTGCATTGAAAGTAAATGAGAGAACTTTTAATAAAGCAATGAAAGCATGCAGTTGATTAAAAACAAAGCCTTGATGACTTTGTCCTTGATCAGTGGCACCTTTTATTATCCACTGGCAGTTCTGTATGGAGGAAATGAAGAAAACTTTGGGAAGGTTTGTGCTCTCATACATGTTATTCTGCTAAGAGATTTTGCTTTGTAAGCATTAGGATGTGAAAAAGGCCTGCAATCCTGTTAAAGTAATGAAAATCCATTGAGGATCCAAGCACCATTGTTTAAAGTAGAAAATGGTCAAGAAAATAAGGTGCAGCGTAATCATTTTTCCCAATCGATCGTAGTGGACCTGATAATGATTTCATGATTTGAGTTGAGTTACTCCCCACCATCACTCTGTGATTGCATTCGAGAAGTGCATTTAATAGGAGTGCTTTTTGTGTTTGGGATATTTGATCTCTCTGTTCTTTGGCCAGTTGTTATTACTCCCCACTTGAGGGAGCATCTTCAGTGGATGAGATCTGAGCGCACAATAAAAACTGGTGGATTACCTCAGCCTAATGTCCATTTACCCACATTTTCTGCTCTTTACTCCTTCCATTTTAGCATTGTATCCACTGTGTAATTACAGGTAACTACATCAACAGGAAGTAAATGCTTCTCTTGTCGGTCAGCAGCGGAGAGAGAGAAATGGATGGAGAACCTCCGGCGAGCTGTGCATCCCAACAAGGTAAAGCATAGGACTTCAAAGTGGTTGTAGCGTTTCTGGAATAAAGGTCTTTTCTTTCTTTTTATTTTAACATATTCTCTTTCTTATGTTGGTCAAACTTTGGTTTAATTAGACTCCTCGATTTGGGATGTTTTGTACATTTATATGTTCATTCAGGACAACAGTCGTCGGGTGGAGAACATGCTAAAATGTTGGATTATTGAAGCCAAGGACTTGCCAGCCAAGAAAAAGTACTTCTGTGAACTTTGTCTCGATGACACGCTTTACGCTCGGACTACCTGCAAACTCAAAACGGACAATGTTTTCTGGGGGGAACACTTTGAATTCAACAACCTGCCATCAGTTAAGAGCATCACCGTGCACCTTTACAAAGAGACGGACAAGAAGAAGAAGAAGGACAAGAACAACTATGTGGGCCTGGTGAACATTCCTGTGTCTGCGGTAACGGGACGACAGTTTGTAGAGAAGTGGTACACCGTGAGCACCCCCAACCCCAGCAAGGGCAAAGCCCCAGGACCCATGGTCCGTA
This sequence comes from Notarius quadriscutis, assembly GCA_026167865.1. Classification (NCBI taxonomy): domain Eukaryota; kingdom Metazoa; phylum Chordata; class Actinopteri; order Siluriformes; family Ariidae; genus Notarius; species Notarius quadriscutis. The sequence goes on along the minus strand of JANZLB010000002.1, from coordinate 49,893,514 downwards.
TGAAATGCCGCTACCAGAGCATGAGCATCCTCCCCATGGAGCTGTACAAAGAGTTCGCTGAGTACATCACCAACAACTACATGCTCCTCTGCTCAGTGCTCGAGCCAGCAATCAGCGTCAAGAGCAAAGAGGAGATGGCCTGTGCACTTGTGCATATTCTCCAGAGCACTGGCAAGGCTAAGGTAAGAAAAACTGAATCTACTATTTGATAATATCCCAGTGTATTTCTGACGAGGAACTGAAAGGTGCATCCTATCTGGCATCATCAAGATTCTTCAACTAATCCCTCTAGTCTGGGGGATCCACTACCAAGGAGGGTTCCAAAGGGAAGATCCCTTTTGGGAAGCTAAGATCCCCATACCTATCCAAAAAAAAAAAAAACCTTCAGGAACAATTTATAGCACATGACAGGATTAGTTTGTTTCAAAAGTCAATTGTAGAACTCTTGGTCTATATTGAACCCTCCAATAGGTCTGTGCCATCCAGGGTATTACATTAGATTACATGGCATTTAGCAGATGTTCTTATCCAGAGCAATGTACAACAAGTGCAAAAGTCAGGTCCATGAAGTGCTGATCTTCTAGACAAGAAAGTACGAGTACCAACTGAACAAGTGACAGAATAACAATTAGTGGAATATTCTGTTGAAGTACCAGTACTCAGCAAACAGCCAAGGAAACAAACCAACCATACAAAGTACAACTAAATAGAGAACTCAAACAGCTAACCCCAAGTGAGACAGTATACACCCTGAGTAGGTCTTGACCGATCGATGCACAGTTACACAGTGGGCAGGGAAGAAGGGGAGAGGTGCAGCCTGAAGAGGTGAGTCTTCAGTCTGCACTTGAAGGTGGTCAGGGAGTTGTCAGTTCTGACCTCAATGGGAAGGTCATTCCACCAATGGGGAGCCAGGACAAAGAGTAGTCTTGAGCAGGCTGGGAAGGAGCGGAGAGGAGGAGGGGCCAGGCAACCAGTAGTAGTGGAGCATAGGGATCTGGCTGGCATGTAGGGGTGGAACAGACTTTGGAGGTATGCTGGCCCTAACCCCTTGACAGCCTGGTAAACTAGCACCAATGTCTTAAATTTGGTATGAGATGCAATAGGTAACCAGTGCAGGTCAGCAAGCAGAGGGGTGACATGGGAAGAATGAGGGAGGTTGTAGACCAGGCGAGCTGGAGTGTTTTGGATGAGCTGCAGGGATCTGATGGCAGATACTGGAAGGCCAGCAATGAGAGAGTTGCAGTAGCCCAAGCAAGCGAGGATCAGTGCTTGGACCAGGAGCTGGGTAGAGTATATTGCAAGGTATATTCCTGCCTTGCAACCAGAGTTCCTGGAATAGATCCATCACAATCCTGATCAGGATGAAGTGGTTAATGAAGATGAAAGAATGAACAGGGGGTCTCCAAAAAAGGGAGAGAGGGTCTCAAGTAGAACTCCACAAAATGAAGAACCTTTACTTGTACAAAGAACCCTCAAGGAACCCCTGTTTGTAGGAGTTTAGCTTTGCTTGAATGATTATGCTTATTTCGTCATTTAAATATTTTCCAGTGTGCCAACTCTGCTGTAGTGCTTCTTGTTTTTCCCCCCACAATTTCTTATCTAATGTTATTTTGGATATCAAATTAAGTCATCTAAATTGAAACGATACTGGAGGAAGTCCATGGTTTAATACCACTGCTAGTAGACATCGTCGTAATGGGTTTAACAGCTCTTAAAACTGGATACCTCAGCAGAATCGTCCTTTTTCGTGATCTTTATTCCAAGTCTACCATCTGACAACAGAGTCAATAGATGAGAACAATGGAGACGGGCCCTGCAGCTTCTCGTGGAATCGTTTGGGGCGTGAACGCTCTTATTGTCTTCATTAACTCAAGCGCACAGCGTGTTTTGGCTCCAATAGTCTTCATAAATCAGTTCTGAATGAGGTGACAACATGTACAAAAGCTCTCAGGCTCACTCTGTATCACTCATTTCACTTCATCGATTCCTCCTGGCAAAAACAGAGCGGCTTTTTTGCCACACTCAGAAATTTGAAACATTAACCCTGAGGTAGATTCAAAGGAACTGGCATGTGGTACGATTATCCCCAGTGTGGCCCAGGTATACAAGCTGCGTGATTTGATGATTTCTACATTATAAGTATTTTATGACAAAATTTCCCATATGGCAAATTACACTGTAATATACTGTATGATATAATTCAGAACATCAGAATCTTAACAGTACCACTTTGTGGTCTCCAGTCCTCTGATATGAATAGAGCACTAAATTTGAACATGTTGCATTAGGGATGTGTAGTGAGACATAAAATCCTGTTAAATTACCCGAAGAATCAATTGACCATCATGATAAAAACTTAAATTAAGTTTAAACAATCAATGCAGTGAAGTGAGTTCTTTTAGATTAAAGTTTATTATTGCTATTTTATGGTGTCACTGGATTTTTTTAAAAAAGTCTTTAGCAGTGGTTTTAAAATACACTATTTGCCCAAAAGTTTGTAGACGCCTGACCATCACATCCATACTGTATGTACTTCTTGCCCAAACGGTTGCCACAAATTTAGAAACACACAAATGTCTAGAAGGTCTTTGTATGCCGGAGCATTACAGTTTCTCTTCAGTGGAACTAAGGAGGCCAAACCTGTTCCAGCATGACAATGGTCCATGAAGATGTGGTGTGCCAAGGTTGGTGTGGTTTGCTCAGAGCCCTGACCTCAATCCCACTGAACACCTTTTGGGATGAGCTGGAATGCCAACGGTACTCCAGGCCTCCTCATCTAACATCAGGCCCTGACTTCATTAATGCTCTCTTATGAGTGAGTTGGTAGCCATGGAGTGGCCATGGCCTAAAGGTTAGAGAAGCAGCCTTGGGTCCAAAGGGTTGCTGGTTCGATTCCCTGGACTGGCAGGAAACTCCACGATTGAAGTGCCCTTGAGCAATGTGGCTGAAGGTCCTGGTGCTCAAAGTGTGTGCTCACTGTACATTGCTCTGGGTAAGAGCATCTGCTAAATGCCTGTAATGTAATGAATGAGCAATTCCCCACAGCCATGCTCCAAAACCTAGTGGAAAACCTTTCCAGAAGAGTGGAGGTTATAGTAGCAGGAAAGGGAGAACTACATCTAGAATGAGATGTTCAAAAAGCACATGGTCAGTTTCCACATACTTTTGCCATATAGTGTATATGTACAAAAACATTTTAATAAAATCTATTCAAACAGGAATCGCCTATTTATTGAGAGATGAACTGTAGCTGGCTTTAGCAAGACAAAACACTTGTAAATTCATACTTTGGGACTTTTTTTTTTTGGATATGTTAGAAACTATCAGAAATGGGCGTTGATCACTTGCTCTTCAGTTAAATGTTGGGTCGAACGTTTTTTTGTAAAGCTTTTCCAACAGTTTTCTGCAACATATTCCATTTAAACACTTGAATGAGCCTATGAAATTCACCATACTGTTTTTTTTTTTTCTTTTCCCCAAAATGGGCCAATAGGTCTAGCACCATTATAGCTACAGTATTACATGGCGTTTTCACAGGACTGCATTGTAAAATATATTTTTATTCTTTTTATAATAGTACGTTTTTTTAATTATTATTACTATTTTAAGTGTTTTGATTAAACGAAAGCCAGTAATAAGCAAAAATGGATAAAGAGACAACCAAAGCTAAGTGTTATTAGCAATAGGACTAACATTCGGAACGTTTGGCTGCTTCACCAACTCCGTCTAAGACAAAACACGTGCGCTATGATGAATAGAAGGAAGAATTAGATAAATAAAATCGACTCACAGTCTAGTTCATGTTAGCAGTAACAGTTTAACTTAGTTGGTGGTATAAAAAGAGTAGGTAAGTATTAGCACAACGTATTGGATCGTAAAAAGGGGGCAGCATGGTGGTGCAGTGGTCTTATCGCCTCACAGCAAGAAGGTTCCAGGTTCGAACCTCACGGCTGATGGAGCCTTTCTGTGTGGAGAGTGCATGTTCTCCCCATGGGTTTCTTCCGGGTTTCCTCTGGTTCTCTCATACAGTTCAAAGACTTGCAGATTAGGTAAAAATACCCAGCCGCTGGGGTTGTACAAGCCAGTGCATAATTAGTGCTGGTCCCAAGCCCGGATAGATCGGGGAGGGTTGCGTCAGGAAGGGCATTCGGTGTAAAACCTATGCCAAATCAAATATGCGGACCATAATGGTCTTCTGAAAGATGATAATACCATCCTAGGATCCATGGACAAGGTTTCGCATGTAGTAAAAATGTCATATGGAGTGTTGTTTGGCTTAAATTCCATTTTTGTCTTCACCATGCACAATGAACGACCTTTATTGGCCGCAGAACCCATAATGTATCATTTCTGAGCTGAACAAAGTGGTCAGTAGCGCTCTTAGCCTGTCATTAGCGCCAGGCTAAATCAGTCAGTTATGGTATGCTCTGTCATTACACCGGGCATTAGTCAGGGAGTATATCGGGAGTGTATTGTCTTTCATTAGCGGAGGCCGGAGCTGGTCATCGCCTGTATTGTCTTTCATTAAGCCGTGGCATGATTACCGTAAACAAGGTCAATCAGGGTCGCCTCGCATGCCATTGGCTTCCTGGTTTTGTCAAGAGGTCAGTGCGCAGTCATGAATGAGGGGAAGTTTGAAGCTGGAATTACTCAACGATGTCCAGTGTGGTTGCTGTGGATTTCTAGCCTTAAATTTGAGGCAGCTGCCGTTTTAGAAATGTAGAAATTATGCTTGAGGCTTTCGATGTTTTTCCACATAATATAACTTTTCCTCTGCATAATGGCTACATTTGCACAAGTGCAAGAAATCATATCTCAGTGCATCGATACCATGAATCTAAAACCAATTACAACAGAGGCAACTCTGACACAGGATTAAAGAACTATTGTGTTTGTGGAGTGCGTATTGATCATACCGGAGCAGGCTGGTCATTGAATTAGTTCCCTGTGGCGCGCTGATGGAGTGTGTGCACAGTGTGACTGAGGTGGGCATTTGGAGCCTCTGCCCCCTGCTAATGAGCTCTTATTCATGCAGCCACTGCCCAAGGGGTCTCCCTGGGATTCGCACAAGAGTGATGGTGTGTGGGTGCGCATATGCAACTGTGTGCGCACAGAAAGTCATTTTTCTGCTGGCCCATTTTGGGAGGCTGGGGCCATTAGTCGAGAGCCTGGGGCTCGTTTTTAAGCAGACACGCAAACCCAACCACACTTGCACACCCACCCACCCACCCACCCACTCTCACTACCACTTTAACATCATCTAGATACCTGAAAGGGAACCTGTCATCAGTGTAGCTCTGGAATTTTGATGAAATGCCACCTCGAACCACAGCAGACAAATTCTAGACAAACTTGCATTGTTTCAGTGGCGTCAACACGATAATAATAATTTTAAAAAAGGAATATAATTAGTAGTGGATAGGAACTTGATTGATTGGTTGACTTGTAGACTGGTGCTGCTTCTCCGTTTGTTGTTTTTAGTCCTGTTGTTTATCCCCTGGCACATCATTACAGCGCCAGATGTTTTACATCTGGGCGTTTATGTTAAAAGCTTTGTCCCTTAAAGGTGCAGTTTGAAGTGTTTCAAAACTGTTAGAAGACCTATAATCATATACTGCCATGAAAACGGATCACACAAGATTCTTTATTTCAGTCTTTCATTTGTATTTTTCTGGGCCAGAAATGAGCTCCGCCCCCAGACAAAGCAGAGCTACATAACGTTGCCTCTTTTCTCGAAAAGGCAACTCGCAGTTAGTACTGTATCAGTATTGTATTTGTTCCAACTATGAAGAAAATCAAGTGTTTATACAGTATTAATGTGCACATTCTAATACGTTATCGTTTCTATAGTAACAGCAAACACACAGGGACTTGTATGATGGGCACACCACATAATTAATTGAAGACAAATAATAAACAGATTCAGAATTGTTTTGTGATTTTAAATACGGTAAGTATCATCTTTGCTCTGGTGAAGTTTTCTGTACGAAGGCATTTAATATTTAACATTTATGGAAGGAGTCTCCAGTGTTAGTGCATTGTTGCAATCACAGATAAAGCTATTTTAAGTTTCCCATCACAAGAAAGGCCTGAGAATGTTTCATTTTGCATTTTCTCCTTAATAAGATGCATTTCTTTTGTCTCATTGACTCTAAGAGAAAGTGCCAGAATGACTGTTTCTAGCTGCTGTAACATAGCAGATATTAAATGTAGCTATAAATGGATAAAAATTACATCGCCTTACATTACAGGCATTTAGCAGACGCTCTTATCCAGAGTGACGTGCAACATACCCGGAGCAGCCTGGGGAGTAGCTGGGGGTTAGGTGTCTTGCTCAAGGGCACTTCAGCCATTCCCGCTGGTCCAGGGAATCAAACCGGTGACCTTTTGGTCCCAAAGCTGCTTCTGTTATCTTTAGGCCGGAGTGACATGTCCTTTAGTAAATGAAAATGTAATCATTGGCAAACTGCTGTGGAATAAAAGGAATAAAATCCTTTGGAATGTGCTGTTAGAGGAAAATAATCAACTTCAGGGTTGTAAGTGTCGCTCTGCTTCACATAGGGTTGCATTATATCACCCTGGCGTTGATGATTTTTCTTATAACTGCATGTTCCAATTAACAGTTATTCCATGAAATCGAGTTGTACATGAGCTGATAGCTGATGAGGCGCGTAGCACTGAGTCTGCTATAAGCCGTGTACTATGAGATTGAGTGGAATAACTGTTTTATTCTATCCACATTAACTGGAATTTTATTTTTTGCAAATTTGATAAATAGAACCTTTATACAAAACGTCCGACAAAATAATTTCCGCTTAGAATGTAAACAAACTGGCAAAATGATGGGAGCAGTTTGTGAAAAATGCTATAATAATAATTCTTGGGGGGGGAGAAGAGTTCTTACCATCAAATGCTTTTTTTTTGTATTTTGGGGGGATTTTGTTTTCGAATAGTTTTTATTTCATCCTCGGCTGGTTCAACAAAACGCTCCGCCATTTTGTTTTTCTCTACTCATGGTATATGAGCTGATATCCTATTAATAAAGAAGCCAATCAGAGCGCGCGATTGCTCATATCCAGTGAATGTGGATAAAATGAAAGCTTTTATTCCTTAAATAAATACAAATAAAGATTCCATTGCCAGAAAGCTTTAGCTCATTTGGATTTTAGTGCACACACCACTCTGCTTTCCTGAGTCATCTGCGCCGTTCTTTTCCATCCAATCAAACCCATCGTCCTGTGCATTGATGCTCCTTCCTCGATGTGGCCTTTGCTCAATGTGCTCAAATCTTCTGAATGCTGATGATGCTGAGTAAAGTCAGGGGAGAGGACGGACTGGGGCGCTGAGAGCTTAGCAGATTAGCAGCAGAGCTTCAGGTCAGAACCTTCAGGAAGTCGGAGCAGAGCTGAGCTCACCAGACTAAGCCTCATCAGCCATGTTGAATCCCTGGTGCTTTGAGTCCTGCCAAGTTCACAGGGCTCGCAGAAAACGTGTTATTTATTCACTGAGCATCATGACTGCAGTACAGAAACATCTGATATCAGGAATTGAGTCAATAATATAGCTCTACGTACACATGACAGTGTCGGTGCACGTGTCAGGTAGTCTCCAGTCAGTAGTTTAAGAGGATATTTTGAATTGCTTCATTTATCATCTGATATCACCAGCATCGATTTCTGTTTACACGCAACTCACGTTATTTATTTATTTATTTATTTACCGCTCTGACACCATATAAATCATTCACTTCTTTTCACATCTTGAAACCGTCAATGCCTGCAGGAGCCTTTTTTTTTTTAACTGATTTTCAGACAGTCCAGAGAGGTCAGTGCCAGTTCTTGGACTTTTCATGGTTCTGTGAACATAGTTAAACAAAGAGACTGAATAATCTAAGGAAACACAAAAAGAAGAAGAGAACAGGATAAGAGAACTGTCTGATCAGACTGGATATTAAAATTGCAGTACATCTCCTTCCAGCAGAGACGCTCCTGTACCCCAGCATAAAAAGCTGATGATTGATCACAGAATGGATGATGTCCTCTGTCCTGTCCTGTGCTGTTGTGTTTCTTCATCGTGTCCACTACATCACAGCATCACGTTGTATTAGCAGAGATTATGCATAAGCTAACCATTAGTAGGCCGTCCTACTCCCGCCAAGAGAACGACACCTCAACACCTTCCACATGCGCTGCCTACGTCAAATTCTGGGCCTAACTTGGAAGGACAAAATTACTAACAATGACATCCAAGAGAAGGTCAAACTTCCCAGCATTTTTACCATCCCAAAACAGCGCAGATTATGCTGGCTTGGATACGTACATAGGATGGCAGATGGTAGAATTCCCAAGGGCATCCTCTGTGAGGAACTCACCGCTGGAAGTCGTAAAACCGGCCGGCCGCTTCTACGCTTTAAGGACGTAGTCAAACAAGATCTAAAAGTCTCCGACATCGATCCTCATTCATGGGATCTTCAAGCTAATGACAGGAAAGTCTGGAGATCAGCCCTCCACCATGGTGCCAAAGCAGCAGAAAACAAGATCAGGCCAGCTGGCCGATGCAAAGAGGGGGCGCAGAAAACTCCAGACACAGAGAAGCGACCAAATACCTAGCTTTGTCTGCATCAACTGTGGGAGAACCTGCTCATCCCGTATTGCTGGGTTTCCCCTGACGTCACATCCGCTGGTGGTCTACCAAAGCTCAGTTGACAAAGAGTTTGTATGAAGGTGCATTGCTCGCATGAAAAATGCCTTACGCTTGCGTTGTTTTAGGTTGTTCGAATCGATCAAACCGTGAAACTGATAAA
>JANZLB010000002.1:48870537-48882640 GCA_026167865.1 Notarius quadriscutis | reverse complement strand
GGCCCTCGCCGGCCACGGGGCTCGAACCCAGACCTTCTTGCTGTGAGGCGACAGCGCTAACCACTACACCACTGTGCCGCCCAGGAAGGGTACTCACCTTCTGAAATCAACTCCTCTCACAATTTTTGGAGGAGTTTCACGAAACTTGACAGGATTCTTTTGTTATACAGTACGTCAGTAATGTGAAGATTGCAATTTCATTCAATTCATTCACATTTTACCAGAGTTATGGCATAGTTGCCAGCGGGGGATATTGTGCTCTCAGAGCACTCTTGTTAGATTCACTACGTGCTGCAGATGCTTTCCTTTTTAACCAGCATTTCAAACCACACTTTTTGTGAGACACATGACCTGTTGTGTCTCCTTTGTAATCAATCCCTCTGTACATACATGAAAATGCATCAGGGAAAAAAAAACACGTTTTACACACAACCCAGTTTCCCAGGTTTCGTGGACACTTGTGTTTTGGTGATAGTTGAACATGTGTGATGTGAATTGGAAGGATGATTCTATACACTAACATGCGTGGTTTAAATTTTAGGCAATGTATGAACTTAAAATAAAGGTGGTGTGATTACCACTCTAAAAATATTTAGCCTGCAAGGCACCTGTGACGATATAATGTAGTGTGATTAAATGTTATATAAATTGGATTTATGGTCCTTTACAACATTCACAGTTTCAGTGTATTTTATGTGATCGGGTTTACAATCTGCAAGACTTAAGTTAAACCATTAGATGTCACAGATGAGTCAGAATTGGGCCAAAGTTCAGGAATATTGCAACGCAGCAAAGTTTTGCTGATCGGCAGTTTTGGGGTGTATTTGCATGTCTCTGTAGGTCCAGACTCTGGTTTGAAGGTAAGCAATGAACTTGTTGCTTCAATACAGTCCATTGCTGCTTTTTTACAACACCGAATGGAAGCAGACGGTCCAAACACTGGCTGTCCTGATCAGTCAGACGACAACAGCGCACAGCAGACAAAACAGAGCAAAGTGAGTAAACACTTCTGCTGTATCAGTCTGCTAATGTAGACGTTTATTAAATGTTTGTCCCATCAGTGTGCTCATTTCATCTGTCTATTTTCCCCTCTGCGTCACCTGTGTGATAGAGGGAGACTGATGAAGACGGCTCTGCAGCCAAAGGCCGTGACCTTCCCTTGGAATACTCTTCACTGGAGCGTATACGTCTGCAGCTGGCTCAAAAAGAGAGAGAGTTTCTTCTCCGAGAGAAGCAGCTCCAGGAGGTTCACAGCAAGGAGATCAGCACTCTTAAACAGGAGAATTACATGTTGCAGAGCAAGGTTAATAAATTAATTTATGGATCTTATGAGTTCTCGGTTTGATTCAGTTGCTTACAGTTCCTTGGTAGTAAATTATTTTCAGTCATGTCTTGATTTGTACAGTATCAGCATATGCTTTGTAATTGTAATCTATCTTGTATGTTATGTGAGTATCATGACTTTCCTAAACCACTGGGAGGCACTCAATCTGTGGTTACTTTTCTTGACCATGCCCATGTTGGCCATTTTAACTGCTGCAGACAAAAATTACTCTCTTTAACTCTTTACCCCTTAATGACGACATATGACGCCCCTGTGTATATCCCTTAATGACGACATATCACACTCCTGTGTATACCCCTTAATGACAACATATGATGCCCCTGTGTATATCCCTTAATGACGACATATCACACCCCTGTGTATATCCCTTAATGACGACATATGACGACCCCGTGTATATCCCTTAATGACGACATATGACACCTTGTCTAAAACCTTGTCAAAACCTTGTCTTTAGACTTTTTTTCTTGTAAATATGTTCTAAGGGTGAACAGTATATACATATACAATGGTGGCTGGAGCAACTGCTTTAAGGAGTAAAGAGTTAAAGTAGAAAAGGTTGAGAACCCCTGCTATAAATGATCTTATGGATGATATTTGGCAGGATTTACTGATTAAAAGCTGGTTAAAAATGAAGGTTGAAATCTGTGTAAAATTCCATGTGAAATAAAAAAAAAAAACGTGTGAAATCCGTTTAAACAACCACAAAAAAAAATCTAAAACACATTAATATTTTACCATATTTACATCCATAAAAACTGTCCCTTCCACCCAGAATGTTGCACCACAATGCCAACTGAGGTCCCCTTCTTCTGAATATGAAAGGGTGATTTATACTTCCTCCAGATCGTATCTGCACAGATGTTCACATAGGGTGAAGTCTCCTTACTTCAGACTTACCTGTTCTGTAACTATAGCATTGATAAAATCCCTTTAAAATGGTCAAACTTCCACAAACAAAAGCAGCTGTGTCGTTCAAGAATGACTCGGTTCTCTGAGTTGGTTCTTCGAATCGCCATGTTGAGGAACATGCTGGGAGTCGACTCACAGAGTCACTTTAGTGATCGGACCACTGAGAAGTAACAGTTGAGTTAATTTTTTGAAATGACAGAAAGGTGTGTACTGCAGTAAATATTGAAGGTGTATGTCGACAAAAAATATATGATTTAACTATGAAGTTTGTCTCGTCCTGATGCAGTGCAGTGCTAATGCGTGTTAGTGCAGTGTTGGAGTGTGAGCTGCTAGATTGTACGCTGGATGACTGAATGTTGTCGAGTCTCAACATCCAATTAGAGTTGCTCTAAAAATTCACTACAAAGTCGCCTGTGTCATAAAAGCAGGTGTGATCTGATATAACAACCGCATGTTATTGAGGTTTTGTCATCATTAATGTCACCAAAATCCTCCACCAAAATCTATGGTCATGAACCACTGCTGTCCTTAAAAGCTTCTGGAGGGATGGTGATGGCATCTTCAGGGTTATCAAGTGAGCTCCCTCCTTCCTCAGTGTTTCACTGATGAGCTCACTACATTTCCAGAGGGTTCAGCAGTGAGAGGTGGTGTCCCCCCGATAATCTCCCTTTGATGCTGGGGTTCAGAAGGGGTCCGTCCTCATCATCCAGAGCCCCTGTGTATCGGTGTGCATCACTGCTGATGGTCTGTCTGAGATTCCAGTGGAAATGTACAGCTGGAATCAGCAGAGTTAGAACTGGTGTGACTCTGAGTCGAAGTGAATTTGACTCACCTGTTGTCCAGAACACAAAGCATTTCATCCTCCCATCTACACCGAGAGACAGAATGACATTTCCAAAGTGAACGTTTTAACACATTAACACCCACACTGACATTTTACTGTCACGTCTTTCCTCAGTCATTCTGTCAGGATTTCATTCTAGTAGATTGTACGTTCTCCTCTCTAAGTTACAGTGTTTACCTGATCATAACTGAATTTAATACATCCATTTGGTGAAACTGCAGATGTTTCCTGGTTCTGAACTGAACGTGATGTGTGTAATTAACTCTCAGAGTGGTGTGCTGGAGCAGGTGATGGATCCTGATAGAGATCTGCAATAAGAGGTTGAACTGAACAGGAATAAGAGTGTTTCAGTGACCACGCCTACTGCATGGATCTGTTCTGCTCTTACTCATCTACTGATGTGCAGAAATAAAGATCCAATCTGCCTTCCAGAATGCAAAAAGTGGAGGGACTTCTTACAATTACACTGTGAATTTGACATAAAACAATCCATACACCTTAAATTAAAAATATACATTCAACAGGATTACACCTAGAGGATGTAGAAATGTGTCCTTCATTCGGCTGTTCTGTTTCCATTACAGACACGAGGCATGGATTAAGGAGCAGAACCAGACACCAGGAGAACAGACTTTAAAAAGAAAAAGTGACACTATAACATTATTAAACACAGGGAAAGTGTGTCATTACACGATTTCAATTCCTGTGTTTAAATCATTATTTCCTCCCCGAAGTAGCACAATGATGGAATAAAACACTTGGGTGTGTGAAGTTATAGCAAAATAACTAAGGATCGGGTTCCTGTTCCCACCTGGAAGTTGATTATTTTCTTCTCACAACTCGTATTCCTCTCACACCACAGAAAATTACCAATGATTCAAAGTATTTATTCATTAAAACATGACACATCCTCGGCACAGTTTTTCACCACTGCTACGACCATATTTGTTCGTGTTCTGTGAGTTTGGTAGAATCCTGTACCGTCCTCCTGTTAGTGAGGTTTAGATGAACGTCCGAGCAGCGCTTTCACTCTGACATTTCAATGTTCAAAATGCCATAACTTTATCAATGACTGTCTTTGTTTACAGTGAAACAAAATAACCCACTGATGAGCACGTCACGCTCTGAAATATAAGACTTCTGATCTGAAGTAACAATAAAAGAATTCTGTTATGACGTGTTTTTTGCCTACAACAGCAAAATCAAGCCCAAAGTCATACAAGCGGCATCAACTCAGCTTAAACCTGCTGCTGGTTCTGATACGTTACGCTCATTACTGTTGTCTGGTACGCTTCTTCCCTCAGTCTGAGAATCTCCAAAAGCTCTGAATATTTCTGTTTCAGAGTCTCCAGCTCTCTGTGCTTCTCCTCCATCTGTCTGCTGAACTCTTCCTGCATCTTTGTTTTTGAGGCCAAAATGTTTCTTTGGAGTTCAGGCAGGATGATCTTCATGATGTTTCTCTCTGCCTCCATCCTGACCTCTCCTTCATACACCTCCCTGATCTCCTCCATCTCCTTTTGGTGTCTCTCCTCCATCTCTCTCCTCTCTCGCGCTCTCTTTTCTTTTAGTTCCTTCACCTTCTCTTCCATTTCTGTCCTTCGCTCTACCTCTCGTTTCAGCTCCCTCTCAAGTTCTTTCTTTTTCTCTTCATCCCTCTCTTCTTTCATCTTTCTTTCCAGTTCAGTTGTCCGGTCATTAAGTTGTCTGATGTCTCCTTCATGCTCTTGTATCACTTCCTCTATCTTTCTCAGAGAATCCTGCACCTCCTTTTCTATTTTTTCCTTCATTTCCATCTCCTCTCTCAACCTTTTCTCTTGTCTTTCCTTCAGGATCTTTGTCTCTATTGCTCTGATCTGAGATTCTGTCTCCAGGTAGATCTCACTGCTGTAGAATTTCTCTCTGCTTCCTTCCACCATCTTCTCTATCTTCTCCAGCAGCTCTAAGACCTGAAAACCATCTCCACTCTCCTTAATGTTGAGACAGTGAAACCTGTTCCCACATTTTTCTACAAGTCTCTGGACCTCCTGGTCTCCTGACTGGATAAACTCCTCAATGTTCTTCTTTTGAAGTTCATCAGCAACACTGAATATGATCATGGTGTTTCTCCAACATCTCTCTCTAAAAATCTCCTCCATTTTCTCCAGCATCCCTCTCTCCTCTCCTATAGGCTGCTTTACAGGTATGACCAGGAGGAAGGCGTGGGGTCCTGGAGCAGACAGATGGACACAGAGGCCCACATCTTCTCTCAGTTTCTCCAGAGAGAGTTCAGGAGAGAACCAGTCAGGAGTGTCCACCACAGTCACCTTCCTCCCAGCCACCTCTCTCTGTGTGCTCTCACTCTGCTGGGTGGATGGAGATGTAGCTACAGCAGCCTGGTTTCTCTTCTCTATGCTCAGGATGGTGTTTCCTGCTGCACTCTTCTCAGACCCCGTCCTGCCCAGCAGTACCAGTCTCAGTTCTGGTACAGGAACCGACACTGGAGAATCTGGACCAGATGATTCTCCGCTCACTGAAAATGAACAAGAATGAATCATTTAATACAGAATCACCGACTGCATTATGGTAATATTACTGTTTCATGGAGTGTGGTGGTGGATCAATGATCTATTAATGATTAAATCTGGATAGCTTACATTTTCTATTCATTATACCTGTGTAGGTATATATGTGATGAGTTCCATCATTAAATACCTTCACAGTATATTTCATGCTCTTACACATGAATTATTAAATGTATATGTACAATCTGGAATCACCTTTCACAAAGCATCTGGTTATTATTATTATTATTATTTTAATTACAAGTTACTCACTTGCTGGCGGTAAGCCATCCTTGCTGTTCTTTCTCCTGATGGCGGCTGATGATTCTGGATCTGTCTGTTCCTGCCGCTGCTTTGTTTTCTCCTCTAGAAGTCGGTCTTTCTCCTGAAGCTGTTTGTCTCTTTCCATTAGCTGTGTCTCTCTCTCAGTTAGCAGTCTGTCTTTCTCTTCAAGCTGTTTGTTTTTTTCTGCTAACTCAGTTTTCTGTTGCTCCAGCACAATCATCTGCTCCTGTAGTTGTCTCTTCTTGTCCTGCAGCTCCTCTCCCAGTGTGTCCAGTTTATTTTTACTGGTTTCCAGCTCTATATCTGTCTTCTTCAGCTGGGTTTCCTTCTCACTCAGCAGTTTGTTCATATTCTCCAGTTGTGTGTTTTTATCCTTAAACTGTTCTGCAGCATTCTGAAGTTTTTTATTTGTTTCTATTAACGCTGCATCTCTCTCAGTAAGAGTCTTCTCATTAGTCTCTAAACATTCTTTGAGAACCTTCATCTGTTCATTTTTTTCATTTAATTCTTTTTTCATCTCCACAAATCTTCTCTCCATTTCCTCCACTTGGATTTGTGTGTCCTGTATCTGTGTGTCTTTCAGTTTCAGTTGTTGATCTCTCTCATGGAGAGCTCTTTCTCTCTCCTGTAGCTCTTTAGTCATCTTCTCTAGTTCTGTATTTCTCTCTTTGAGTAGTCCGTCTTTCTCATCAGTGATTTTCTCTCTGCTTTTCAGTTCTATATCTTTACTCTCAATCTGTCTTTGTCTCTCCTCTAGCTGTAGGTCTTTTTGTTCCAGTGATTTTGATGCTCCATCCAGTTCTTTAAAAAAAAAAAAAAATGGGCAGAGAATGAGCTGACTAATTAACTTGGTCATAACCAGTGATTGGCTACAGAAGCAGTGAATCTTATGACAAAAGTCAAAATCATAATTATTTATTGTGAAAATTTGTGAGAACTAGCAAGAATATTAAACTGCATTTAACAAAAAGATAAGGTTTTTTTTTTTTTACTGCCTACATGTCAACTTATACAGTTTCCCCGTATTTTGTACGGGAAAATGCAATTTTTTAGCTAATACAGCGTACACTGATTTTCATACGGGAAAATTACATTTTGTATTATTGGAGATTTTTTCCGTTACTCTGAGAATTTTCTTAGCATCCCCCCTTTTTTTTCAAACACGCATGCCCAGTGAAACGTAACTATTTTCAATTTATGGTTTTCTAGTTGCATGTGGTTTTCTCGGTCATTGATTTGTGGTTGAGCAGTCCTAACACGCATGCCCAATGAAACGGAACTACTTTTGATTTGTGGACCATTTTTCGGAGCTAGTGAAAAAAATGTTTCTCGATTCAAAGACTGCACAGGTAAGCATTTTTTTTTTTTAAGCTTTTACTGTTTGCATGTAGGAAAGCTTCCTCCATTATCATGATAATTTAGGGAGGTGATACTGGGAGGCACCGTTTATACAACAGCAACTGTAGTTACCAAGCGATTTCGCTTCCCTAAACATTTTAATTGCTGATAGACATTTTATCCTCCTGAGAACCAACCCATAGACTTGTGTCCTCTGTAGTTGACATTTGTTTTACGTGCACACCCTCTTACTCTTTCAAGCTATTCACTTGAATCCTGGTGTCTTGTAAAGAGTGCATCCTGGGCTTTCCAATGATATATCATGCGACTAGAAGGGTTGCTGGGAAATTCCTAGTAAGGAAATTACAACAAAAGAGAAATTGAGAGACACATTTTTTTCTTGGTTTCCAGGAGGATATACTAAATGATGTAAAGAAGGAACTAATTACCTTTGCCTACTTTGTTGGAGCAGGTTATGTTTTTGTCTCTGTTTGTTTGTCTGTTCCCAATGTAACTCAAAATGTAGTGAACGGATTTTGATGAAATTTTGAAGAAAGGTGGGCCGTGGGACATGGAATAATTGATTAGATGTTGAAGCAAATCCGGATGTATATGTAAACATACTGTAGTAAACATCTGGATATTCTAATATGTGGCTTGGCAGAGGTATGCACTCTACCGAGTACCCTTCTAGTTAATTATGTAAATAAATATGCAATTGACAAAAAGAACCAAATAAGTTATCGTGGAAGGAAGGAACTCAAGAAGTGTGTACGTGTGTGTGTGTATACTGTATATCTGGAAATAAACCCTTAGCTAACAATAGCTACACTTACCAATATCAAAGTCAGCAGGTGATTATATTTTATATAGTATATAGTATATAAATTTCATTATTAGGTTTGAAACACAGTACATGATTTGAGAAACATCTCATAACAAATCTCTTCAGTGATGTGAGCTTCCAAGACTAGAGTCTGCCACTTTGGCTTTACATGTAATAGATTTGCACATCCCCTGCTGCCAGGATCGGGATGGAAATGATATTTCATGATGAATAATAAGTATAGATTTCAGAATGAATAATGCATTGTAAGACTCATTGCTCCCTTCTGACTTGGCTTTTCGTAAAGCAGCAAGTGCCCTTGATTAACGTTGAATCAAGTATCCTATAAGCGAAAACTTTGTGCCGGATAAACTGTTCAGTACCAGTAAAGAGCGCCTCATGTTTAGACAGCTGCTGTTGTGCAATAACTCAGGGCAATAACACAATCTTAGAGCTGAATTTGTGGACTGACACAAGGAAGTGGCTACATATTCTTCTCAAATCAGTCAGGTAATGAGGTAACAGGGGAGGCACTGAGTGCGTGAGTCTGAGAACACACACACACACACATTGAGAGAAATGTGCCTATGCGTGCAAATTCAATAAGGTTGGGTATTAGATGTGTGGTGTTTTTGCCATGGATGTTGCTGTTGTGGTCTCTGCTGTAGTTCACGTGAAAACATAAAAGCATTTAATGCACTCACTAACAATGCAGTTTATCTATTTTTTGTCATATGAACTAAATGACGATGTTCTTTTTCCATCCTAGATTAACTGAAATCGGACTTCTTGAAGTCTCATCTACATAGTCCATATGAGTGAGCAATGCAGCAGCCGTGAGCAGCAGAGCAACTGTGTTTGTGGTTAAATAAAGGTAGGATTAACATTACTACACATAATTTTAATATTAGTACACTAACTAGTAACATTAGTACACTTAATTGTAACTTTAGTACACTAATTTGTAACGTTTGTACACTCAATTGTAACATTATTACACTATCTTGTAACATTAGTACATTTAATTGTAACATTAGTACACTAACTTGGAACATTTGTACACTTAATTGTAACATTAGTACACTTAATTTTATTTGTAACATTAGTACACTTAATTGTAACATTAGTACACTATCTGGTGACATTAGCACATTTAATTGTATTTGTAACATTAGTACACTTAATTGTAGCTTTAGTACACGAACTTGTAACATTCATACACTATCTTGTAACATTAGTACACTTAATTTTATTTGTAACATTAGTACACTTAATTGTAACATTAGTACACTATCTTTCAACATTAGTACACTAACTTGTAACATTAGTACACTATCTTGTGACATTAGTACACTTAATTATATTTGTGACATTAGTACACTAACTTGTAACATTCAAACACTCAATTGTAACATTAGTGCACTTAATTTTATTTGTAACATTAGTACACTAACTTGTAACATTCGTACATTCAATTGTAATATTAGTACACTTAATTTTATTTGTAACATTAGTACACTTAATTGTAGCTTTAGCACACTACCTTGTAACATCCGTACACTCAATTGTAACATTAGTGCACTTAATTTTATTTGTAACATTAGTACACTTAATTGTAACATTAGTACACTATCTTGCAACATTAGTACACTAACTTGTAACATTAATACACTTAAGTTTATTTGTAACATTAGTACACTATCTTGTGACATTAGTACATTTAATTGTATTTGTAACATTCGTACACTAACTTGTAACATTAATACACTTAATTGTCACAAAACACTTTGAGGCATGTTGTTACAGGAAAATAATCATCTTGGGGGTGTTTTACACACTAAGGGTGTTTTCACATATAGTCCTTTTTTAGTTATCCAAAGTAGACCAAAACATGGACCAATAGAAAAGGGATTCCTTTTTGTGTTCACATTGTGAGTTCATATGAAAGAGAAATAGTTCTCTTTGTGGTCCACTTCAGCTCTGATGGAGCCTCAGTCCTCTTTCTGTTCACACTATAATTCCTCTGGAGCCCTCAGACCTTTACATCTTTGGATTATGGGAAGGTTTCACTTGGGGCATGTGATCAGTCTACAGCAAGCCTAGAAGGCTAAAATACAATGGCGAAAGGCAAATCAAACCTGGACTGCTTTGTGTTCAGAATGCACAGGTTAAGCAGACTGCACCGTGGATTTGAAGTGAACCTCAGCACATTTTGTTTCAGAGGGATCTGAGTTCATTTGGAGTGTTTACATATGCGCAATAAATGCTGACTAATTGCTCCGAGTTCGTTTTGAGAGCCGAAAGGGAAAGAATGTGAAAACACACTAACTCTTAAGTTGTTGATTACTTTCCTGTAACCCGTTATGCATTATTCTTTACTTAACACCTAAAACAATTTGTAATTCTATGTAATACGCATCAATGAATTGTTAAACAGTGCTTATTTATTATTAATTCAATTATTAAGATACAATTATAAGAAAATTATATTATTATTCATATGAATAGTTCTTGATTAATAGGCTTTATAAATTAAACTGTTTGGTAATGGTTAATATGGTATTTAGTGATGTTTATTAATGTATACTTGCTATATGGAAGTTACCAAAACTTTAATAGTATTTGGTTTTAAATAGTATAATTGGTGGTATATATAAATAGTATATAGTGTGGTTTTTCTGTATATTTTATTATACCTTCACAATTATCTCTTATATTGAAGATATCTCTTAAATTCTATTAATTGTTAAAATTAAAACAATTTATAATAAAAGTTCCTAGTATAAACCTACGTAATTAATTAATATTACTTGCATTTTTTTCTGCTTTTTCTGCTCTTTCAACCGGTGTGACCTGTTTAAGATAAACAAATAAAAAAAGTGTTCAGTTCTTCATCTCTGAAGGTCTCCTTAAATCAGTCTGGACGTTCAGGTCCATTAGTGTTACAAGTGTCTGTTGCCTTGCCTTGTTTGACCCAGGCCTCTGTATCTATTTCTCTAAAAGATGTCGGCCACTGAAAATGGAGTTGGAGGGCCAAGCAGAGAGAAAACCTATAAGAAGGTAAATGTTTATGAGTACGCTGTTAAGCTACTGAATTCATCCCTATGGACAATATTAAAGGAAGTGGTACATATGCTAATAAATATGTATTCTTTTAGGCTGAGGAACCCAGTGACAGTAAGTCATAACGTTCTTGCGGTGCATTCAGTTTATAAAGTTTAACCCCTTAAATTCCCAGGAGTTTTTATTGGGTCCTTAATTTACAAACCTTTCTTATTAAAGTCACTGCATTTACTGAATAATTCATAGTCGTTACTGAATAATGATGCATAATAAGCTGAGACTTTAAGGGGTTAATAAGTGATAAATTTTTACTTGCTTGACCAAGAGGCAATAGGTAGTCAAGTGCAGACCTTAGTGTTTAGTATTGAGAGTTTCTTCCATTCATTAAAGTCACCCTAAACACATTTGGTTGTTTTTTTCTCAGAATATTTTTCGAAAATTGAAAAACGTCAAGTTATCACTGCAAAGTTTTATTTTTTAATTATTATTTATTTATTTTATTTTAAGAAACTAGAGGCTGAAAACCTCATTAGAAAGTCTGGGTATTAACAAGCAGGGAATATATTTCATCACAAAATATTGACGCCAATCACATAACTGTATGCGTATGACCTCTGCTATTGTATTGGTTTACTGGAGATATGGCTGCATGTTGAGGGCAGATTCATAGAAAGGATTTTTGTAGACCCAGTACATAAAGCAATTTTATTCAATACAGAAAATTTCAAAAGGTTTTGGGTGACTTTAAAGCAGATACGCAGAACCTTTTATTTTTAAATGCATTTCTGAGTGGATAGTATGTCCATCCTTGACTCTTGTATGCTGCATATATGGGAATAAAAAATATATATTTTTGATTGTTAAAATCGACCACAAAGTTGGCATTCGAGCTGCCCCGCTGAGCCAGCCAGCCCTGAGTGCATGACGTCACAGCAGGAACCGGTTTTAAG
>JANZLB010000002.1:48533537-48546066 GCA_026167865.1 Notarius quadriscutis | reverse complement strand
GGCCCTCGCCGGCCACGGGGCTCGAACCCGGACCTTCTTGCTGTGAGGCGACAGTGCTAACCACTACACCACCGTGCTGCCTGCACAAAACTCCATAAGAACTGAAAATGACAAAATAGCCACCGTGAAAGAGCGCCTCCTAGGGGCAGATCACTACAAGTCTGTCAGTAACGCAGCTCAACCATTACAGTGTGTTGGCTACCACACACACACACAACTTTCCTTACGTCATAATTGAACGACTAGTCTTATTTGTCTTAATTTATGGATTTCCTTTGGATTGCTGTCACTTATGTGAAACTAATTTACGTTTATATCCTTTAGCTTGATATCAAAACTTTCCTTCCATTTTGTGATCTTGGCTAACAGAAGCAGATCCTGTTGTAGCTCATCCGCCTCAAGGTTCAACGTGTTACTTCTGAAATGCTTTTCTGCACACCACGGTTGTAACGAGTGGTTATTTCAGTGACCGTTGACTTCTTGAAACTAGTTCTCCTCTGATCTTTCTAACAAAGTGTTTCAGCCCACAGAACTGTCGCATACTGGATAGGTTTTTTTTTTCCTTTTCTTTTCTTTTTGCTCTTTGTTTCTCACACCATTCTGAGTAAACTCCAGAGACTGTTGTGTGTGTGAAAATCCCAGGAAGTTCGGAATGCTCAAACCAGCCCATCTGGCACCAACCACGATGTCCCAGTCAAAGTCACAGAGATCATTTTTTTCCCCCCAGGTCTAATGTTTGATATGAACGTGAACAGAAGCTCGTGACCTGTATCTGCAGGAGTTTGTACGATGCACCTTTGCCACGATTGCATGAATGTTTCCAGGTATTCTAGTTAAAGTGGTTGGTGAGTGTATATATTGATTTGATGTATGGGTTAAGTATTCTCTAGTAACTTGTATTCCCACACTTTGCATTTATAACTACCACATTTTTTTTTTTTTTTAAATCCTCTCACCAGCTTTGGACCTCCTCCCACTCCAAATCTTCCAGATATCTTTGTTCTCAACTCTGACAACCTGCAGGGCCAATTTTTGCCTTTTTTTTTCCTTCCCCCCAGCCATTTCTTTCTAATGCTGCCAGATGTCAAACACTGCCTTCTTCGAATCAGATTTCTTTTCAAACTACATTATTTTTCTGTTGATTTTGCATTATCTTTTGGATTGCGGTCTCGTTAAAGGATATGCCTGCAGTGTTTACTTCAAGGAATGCGATTCTTTTGTAGATAAATTGTAAAATAGAGGTAGATTTTCCTTCTTTCCACCTGGCTACCATGGAAGTTGTGAATCGTGCGTGTGTGTGTGTGTGTGTGTGTGTGTGTGTGTGTGTGTGTTTAGATGAATCAGCAACAGTCAAGCAGTAGAGTGGTAATGATAAATCATGCTGGTTCTTTTATGGTGGTTAGTTTGTCAGTGAGGTTATTACTGCGTGTGTGTGTGTGTGTGTGTGTGTGTTTTAAATAAATCAGCAACACATGCACTCATCTAACTGCTTATGGGTGGTCAGTTCATCATTGAGCTTGTGTGTGTGTGCCAGTGCAGCTTGTGGGACAGAAGTCATAGAACACACTCGTCTACCCTTTGTTTTTCTCTCTACATCTTTTATTGTTCTCTTTCTCTCTCTCTCTCTCTGACTGACAATGTGGACTCGTCTGGATCAGGCCAGGTTGTTTCACATCAACAGCTCTGTTGTGAAGTTTCCTGGGGAAATTTTACAGTCCATGAAATCGTAGTCAGACCTCTGGACGCGACTGGATAGTGAGACCGCTTCCTGGACATGTCTTCACTCCGAAAAACCCTTACCTGTGTTTCTCCTCAAGCCTCGTAGCTCTCAGTTTTGGCAAAGTGAAATCCCTCGCTCATATCCATGAATGAAACATTTCTAATCTGGCAAGCTTTTTCTGCAGCACTGACTTGTCCAGGTGGACACTGTCCTCGGCATAGCAGTAAAAACCTGTGCCGTAGCACCGGTTGCCAGCTTGCCTGGATCCACTCCAGATTTTCTGCGGTCATTCTTTGTTCGCCCGTCTCCAACCTCCACCCCCAATCTCTTCCACTCGTTCTCCAATAGATGGCATTGGAGGGGTAGAGAAAAAGAGCTGGGCTGCTTTGTGCTCGTCTGGATCCCTGTGAGAGAGGGAGAGAGAGAGAGGATTAGAAGCTGCTCATGAACTTCCATTTCCTTTGTTTTGCCAACAGATTTCATAGCTCTCCTGACTTCCAGAGACGAGACATTCAAACCAGACCTTATATATATATATGTATATATATATATAGTGTTTGATCAAAGATAAACGTGATCTACATGACACAGAGATGATGTCTGTATCCCATCCGTACCGGAGCTGAGAAATTCCTTTTGAGAAAATTGCATTTTGCTTGAACTATACACAATATTTAGTGTATGAATTTGAAGGAATTATTAGAAGGAGCGCTGCTGCACTCATCGCTGCACAGCACAAAATCCCCAGAAGGTGAAAAACTGCATCAGTTTCTGAAGCACTTAAAATTACTCGGAAGAAATATCATTTTGGTGTGTTTAAGAAATGTTTAACGTTTTCTTAGGTGAAAGAAATGCGCCGTTTTTCAACGCTGCCATGTATAAGCCGTTCTGAATCTGTACGAGTATACAGTATGCTCCATCCTAGGTAGGGTATAACACAGTGACGTCATCCACTTTTTACTCCGAAGAACACGATTTGAGATTCAGCCACAGAAAAAGTGACTGCAGCGTGTGCCTTTTGGAAAGTAAATACATGTAGGACCAGTCAAAAGTTTGTACACCCTTACTCATTTGTAGGTCTTTCTGTTTTGTGACCATTTTCTACATTCTAGAAGAATACCGAAGACACCAAAACGATGGAATTATGTGGTAAACAAAAAAGGGGTTTGACAAAATGTGTTTCATATTTTCGACTCTTCAAAGTAGCCAAAACATTGATGACGCTTTGCACACTCTTAGCATTATCTTAACCAGCTTCATGAGCTAGTCACCTGGAATGCTTTTCAATTAACAGATGGCTCGTCAAAAGTTAATTCCCAGAATTCCGGGTTTTTAGATTTTCCGCTGGATTTTTTTAGGCTAATGATCTGGAAATCTGGATATTTGACAAAACTCTTGAAAACCTCCGGTTTTCCGAACGGAGAAATTTATTTTTCAGATTTTTTGCGTTCCTAGACGCGGTGTAATACTTCGCATCGTCCTTGCATGGGCGCGGTCCTTAAATAGCCCAAACACAGTTAATTGATTCAAGACAGGTGTTCTTTGTAAACGGCACGCGTGCCGGAGTTCGTTAGGCCGCGTGCCTTTTGGTGCACGAGCTAAGGCGCGCAAGACTGACACCGTTCCGCGCAACACAGTCGCACTAGAAAGCATGTTTGAGCTGCCAGTGTAGCTGCAGTCTTTTTAGTTGTGAATTTACGAGTATTTCCTCGTGTTAATAATTCACCATGTCAAAACAAGCAAAACTTTCCTCCTTCTTTCGACGTGAAGAGAGGAAAGCAATTCATACATTTATTTTTCCACTCATCAATTTCCCATTCATCCATCCACCCCAGACCAGTCTGGCCATCCATCCATCCATCCATCCATCCATCCATCCATCCATCCATTAATCCATTCATTCAGCAATTCATACATTTATTTTTCCACCCATCATTCAATTTCCCATCCATCCATCCACCCCAGACCCACCTATCCATCTGTCTGTCCATCCAGCCATACATCCATCTATTAATTCAGTAATTCATTCATTTATTTTTCCATCCATCCATCCATCCATCCATCCATCCCTGTCTATTAATCCATTCATCAGTTTATTCAACAATTCATACATTTATTTTTCCACCCATCCATCCATTTTCCCATCCACCCGATCCATTCGCCCACCCACCCTAGACCCACCATCCATCCATGTATCCCTCTATCTATTAATCCATTCATCAGTTCATTCAGTAATTCATACATTTATTTTTCCTTTTCCCATCCATCCACCTGAGATCCATCCATCCATCCATCCATCCATCCATGCTTTAGTGGTTATATATACAGCATATTTTCAATGTGTCTACATTATGTGGATAAGATGCTATTTTCTCCTATATTTTTACCTCGCATTAATTGGGGGCATCTAAACGCTATGCTTCATCACAAGCAAAACAGAAGTCCTGAGATAATTCTCACAGCACAGAAAAAAAATGTGATGTAAATGTTTGGGTTTTTTTTTGTTGTTGTTTAAAAGCATTAAAATGCCCCAGATTTATAAAATAAGTTAATTTATCAAAATATTATTTTTAGCATAGAATAACTATTATCAAATGATTTAAATGACTTTGCGACAGTCGAAACTTGCCAGTATGTTAGCTTGTGTGTGTCACTGGCACAAAGGAAATTAAGCAAAGCACGGCTGTTGATCTACTGCGGATCCTAATCCTCTGATGTTGGGACATAAACAGGCTATTAATGATGCATTGCTGTCTGCTATGTGCTTTCAGGTCAACTCAGATTAAGACTTACTCATGGGACAATGCGCAGGTGATCCTAGTTGGAAACAAATGTGACATGGAGGAGGAGAGGATAGTATCTGTGGACAGCGGAAGACTCCTGGCAGAGCAGCTGGGTGAGTGAAGCAGTTCTGGTCACTGTGTTGTTGAGGGTATCTGGGTCAAAAAGAGCTCTGAAGCAGCAAAAATGGGATGTGAAAGCTGGAGAAAGGAAACTTATTTAAACACTAGAAGCAGGTCTAGAAATAGATTTATCTTCTCCATATGAGCACGTGCATAAAAATAGGACAATAAAACAGAGATGTTCGATAAATATCACCTTTACGGTTATGATCTGAGGTGTTTATACAGTGATATTCTGGTTTTTTTTTTAATTCTTCTTAATGTCTGTCCAGCCTGTCTGTAGTGTATCTGTTATCACAGACAAGACTTTCTCAGTTTTATCTGTATGGAGAAAAGAAGGGAAAAACATATTCACTTGAATAATAGAAGTTGTAAAGGAAGTTGCTGAATTCTGTTCATGAACATTTAAAACATGGAACTACATGCGAGCAGTAAAGAACTTGGAATGAGCTTTAGAGATAACCACAGACGTGGGTGCTTCACAATTACTTGCAGCTATTTTCATGCACTGGGTGGAGTTTGTCCAAAACTCCACCCAGGCATGTCTCAGTTGCGTGCAATATCAACTCAAGCAAGAAGCACCATTATCCCTCACCACTGTCTGACAACTTGTTGGAACCACACTATTGCAACCTGAAATTCTCCTTTTGGGATGGAACACACGTACCCGACACTATGGAATGCCATCTGACAGCAATATTAAATATTTGAACATCCATTATCTATACTGCTTATCCGTCAGGGTTGCGGGGAAAGCTGGAGCCAATCCCAGCTGACTTTGCGCAAGAGGTGGGGTACACCCTGGGCAGGTCACCAATCTATCGCAGGGCTAACACAGATACGAACAACCATTCACACCTATGAGAGCAATTCAGAGTAGCCAGTTCACCTAATCCATTTGTCTTTGGACTGTGGGAGGAAACCTGAGCACCTGGAGAAAACCCATACAGGCAACATGCAACACATGGGGAGAACATGGAAACTCCACACAGAAAGGCCGAGTCGGCTATGAGGTTCGAACTCGGAACCTTCTTGCTGTGAGGCAATGGTGCAAACCACTGCACCACCGTACTTCTCAAATATTATAAAATAAATAATCATGTCATTAATTACTGGAGTATCCGCACAAAAAATTTGCACTGAAAGAGAAGTTTTTAAAGGAAGTGGTCATGACCAGAGATTCTGAAATATTTTCCAGCCGTGGACTTTAAAATAAATTCCCCTGCAGTACAGTTTTATTTCATGAACACAATATTTTTTTGTTATATATAAATACTATTTTGGCTCCGTAGTATTTTGGCTTTTTTGTTGGGGACATACAGCTTTCTATTCCTGAACGAGAGAGCTTTTTTTTAAATTAAAATGGTTATGGTTAACACTGGGTGTGGGAAATCTAAGCAGCATACACGTGATGTGTGTTATCAAACTTTATTATTATTATTGATTTATTCATTATTTTATTTTCTCATGTTCAATATAAAAGTCCATCACCAGTCTCCAGTTCATCCAAAATTTATTATTATTATTGGCGGCACGGTGGTGTAGTGGTTAGCACTGTTGCCTCACAACAAGAAGGTTCTGGGTTCGTGCCCAGTGGCCGACGGGGGCCTTTCTGTGTGGAGTTTGCATGTTCTCCTCCTGTCTGTGTGGGTTTGCTCTGGTTTCCCCCACAGTCCAAAGACATGCAGGTTAGACTAATTGGTGGCTCTGAATTGACCGTAGGTGTGAATTGTTTTTTGTCTCTATGTGTCAGCTCTGTGATGATTTGGCGACTTGTCCATGGTGTACCCCACCTCTCGCCCATAGTCAGCTGGGATAGGCTCCAGCTTGCTCGCGACCCTGCACAGGATAAGCGGTTATGGATAGTGGATGGATGGTATTATTATTATTATTATTATTATTATTCAGCACTTACAGAGGTATTGCAGCACCCTCAGCACCCCTGCTTTCCACAGCCTGAATGTCCTCCTTGAACCCACTTTATCACTAGTTTAGATGTTAGTGAAAACCTCTTTCCGCTACATAAAAGCAATCTGGCCACCTCTCTGATGGGACATTTTACTAATATGGATTGGCCATGCAGGAAGTCAGTGTATTGTGACTCTCTAATTCCGAAACTTTCTTCTCATAACTAGTCATTTCTTTTTAAATCGTCAACTCAATCCTTGGACGTTCATTTCCAAACACCTTTGAGTAAAGATTTCATGAAAGCACTTTTGTGCGTTTCATATTAATATTTCTTTCTGCCCCTAGACTTAAATTAGAAGTGAGTTTTGAATAAACAGTAACAGAAAAGCATTTTCCCGATCATCTGGACTCAGAATTTTGATTATGTCCCAGCCATCCGTGGTGGGGAGCCAAGGGCGAATTTGGCTGTGCTGTCTGGGTAAGAGGGATGGCGTTTTTCTCTCTCTCTCCTGTCAATCATAGGGACACTAGCCAATGGTGGATAGTGCTTTCCTCTACGTGTAGAGAGCGTTACGCTGCCCTGTGATGCAGTGGTGTATTCCTTGAACACCTTTCTCTCTTTCTTTCTAAAGGTTTTGAGTTCTTTGAGACAAGTGCAAAGGACAACATTAACGTCAAGCAGACCTTTGAGTGCCTGGTGGACGTTATCTGTGAAAAAATGGCCGACAGCATTGAGAACAACCCTGCTGAAACCACAGGAACACCTACAACCAAACTCAACGACAACGCTGTACCGCCCCAGCAGTCTGAGTGCAGCTGCTAGTGATGCCTACGCAGGCCGTGTCTCTGTGCGTATGTGCGTGCATGTGAGAGAGAGAGATTTCTGTGCTGTTGCCAATCTTTCAAAGACAAAAATACATCGCCAAACTCTAAGGCCAAACCGTAGGCTTGCTAAAAACTTTGCAAAATTGTAGGGGGAAAAAAAGGAACGGCTTTCCACTATCTATAACTAGACTAAGATCAACAACGCAGAACTCTCAGTTTAGATTACTATTGCTGAAAAAAAGTCAAGGATATGTTGATGTTGTGCCAAAATATCACAGTGTCAGAGGTCCCCTGTGTAATGAGATCACGAAGTTTAGATCAGCGCATTAGATCTCCTGAACTGTGCAATATGCTGTCTGTGTCATTTAAGATGAGAGAAGAAAAAAAAAAAAGCCATGAACTGAAATAGCAGCTGTGCTCATTCCCATTCGCCTCAGGGGAATTATTTGTGTGTTGCTTTCTTTCTACCTAATGTACATACATATATAATTGGTAAGCTTTTGTTATATCCTAACTAACAAGTGTTTTGTTGATTTGAAGTCTATTACAATATGTAGTGAAAAGCTGCCATTATAGACGAATAAATGTGGCCTTAAAATCTGTAAAGCTTAAATATGCGTTTTTTTTTTCATTCCGTCTTCCTTCGGCATGACCGTTTGTGTTTGAGCAGTCAAACTCCACACTACACGACACATGTATCTATGAATTCAGACAAAAAGAAACGGCACAGATATATGCAGAGTCAACCCATGCTTTCATTTATTCTGGTGCATATAAAACATTTTTATTCAATTTGAACTTTTTTTTAATTTTTTAATTTTTTTTTTATTTTTTACAAGTTTTACTTCTACAGTTCTATCCAATAGACTGTCATAAATAAGGAATCCATTAAACAACTACATTGTCTTGTGAAACCTCCCGATAAGTTGGCATTCAAGTCACATAACAAAAAATAGTTATCCCTAAATAGTTCATATATATATATTTTTAGTTTTTTGGATGATGTAAAAAGATGACATGAGACCAAAAGGAAAAGAGCCACTGATTCTATCCATTTAGGGCAATTAGGAATCTACAGTATATGTGTCAAAATTAGCCTCCGCTCAAGGATTGGAGTTTATAAAGACATTCCATCCTTTATCCAAAATAAAAAAAAGCCTAATGTCCCCAATGGAAATGCAAAGTGTTTTTTTTTTTTTTTTCTTTTCATATTGCATGTTACACAGACGTTAGTAAAAAAAAAAAAGTATTTGTAATGATCTAGCATGATTCTTTTGTTTCTGTCAAATTAATTATTAACAGAGACTGAAAATCCAGTCAATCTAAATGGGGAAGAAGAAAAAAAAAAAATTACACCGAGCTAGAGCTTTTCAGTTCTGCTTTGGCACACATTCACACAGTCCCCTCTGAAAGTATTGGAACAGCGAGGCCAATTCTTTTGTTTTTGCGATACACTGAAGGTTTGAGCTCATGAGATGATCGATCAGAATTTCAGCTTTAATTTCCTGATATATCTCGATGGGTCAGACAACTTCAAACATGGTACTTTTGTTTGAATCCATTTATTTTTCAAGTGATCATAAATAGTGGAACATGCGACTGGTAGGTGCCCAGGTCTGCCCTGTTAGATTGATTGCTTAAATAATTAATAGCTCTGAATAGCTATTCTTAGTTTAAACCCTGGGTCGACAATTTTTGTTAAAAAGGTTAAACCACCATGAAACCCAGAGAGCTGTCAGTGGGAGAAAAGCAAGCAAAGAAAGGATCTGCTCATGATCCAAAACATACGAGCTCATCGGTCAAGGTTGGTGGCGATCGTGTCGGCATCAGCTTGATACTGCAAGTAAATATAAAAAAAACAACCGATATATACCCAAACATTAAGTGTTCTTTACTTTAAGATGATCCGTTCCAATACTTTCACCTAAAAATTGGGTGGTCCGCCAAGTTCTAAGTTGTTTAACGCGTCTAGATGCAAATATCAGGAAATGAAAGCTGAAATTCTGATCTATTGTTTCATACTCATCTGTGGTGTCTCTTGTATATACTAAAAACAAATGACGTGGCCTTGGCATTCTAATACTTTCGGAGGGGACTGTATATATCTCGTATTTCCATAATTTAGCACATAATCATATGTTGACAGCTTATAAAAACACATAAATCTGTTCTGGTAAAAACAAAAAACAAACCCAGCATTACAGTGTGCTGCTGAATGTCGCGATATACTTTTAAATACCAAACAATCCTCTGTACTGGCCTTTTCATTACCTGACAAAAAGAAATATTCATCTCGCACACTTAAAATAAGGAAAATAACAATAATAAAATACATTAAGGTCAATTTCCAGCCAGTAGGTTTTTTTTTTCTTTAGTGCAGCAAGAAGATAAGAAACTTAAATAAAAAAGTTTATTAAGGCACAACCCTCTGGCCAAGGGACTGCTGTTTCTCTACAGAAAGAAGACACGCACAAAAAAATGGATTTCTTCACTCCTCCACACAAAACAATCTCGTAGGAGATGTTTATAGATGGGTCCTTAATATACTGAATAAGAATAAAACATTCTCTCAATAAGAGTTGTGTAATACAGCAACACCATCACCATTAGGGATGATAGAATCATTTACAACATGGTAAGAACAACAGTATGTACTGTACAGCACAATAAATACATGTAAACAGACGGAAATGAGAAACCACTGAAAGCAAGGAAACTGGCTGAGGATTAATCGATGGAGAGAAAATCATTTGGCAAAGAGACAAGAAATAAAAAAAAAAAAAAAAATCCAAGGACAGGCCATTTCTAAAAGCAGGAGCTTTATACATTTTGTCGTCTTAAAAAAGAATCCCCCCACACTTGATTACATTAGAGTTACTGCATTCTAATCAAAATCTACTCCCACTTCCTCACTCATCACCTTCCTGCTGCTACAGTTGGATTTAATTTCACCATGCTACAAGAGCAGAAAGAAAAATAATAGAAATAAACTAGAAATGGCTCAAAATGCCAAACACAAACTGAACAGGTGGACTGTGGGGCGAATGAGTGCAAGCTTCAGTGGAAAGTCACATTAGTGCTGGTTACCCTGTGATTTTTAAACTATAATGAGGAGCGATGATGATGATGATGATGATGACGACGACGATGACTTACTGGCCTTCAGCCTTAGGCTCATCTTAACCAGTTATAAACATTTAAGCATTATGCTGTGTAGTTTCCCGCTGAATCTTACGGATGTTTAAAACGCATGCTGATCTAAAACACTCATGATTGATTCAAAATTTTGTTGAGTTTAATTTTCATGCCTAGCGTTGGTGCTTCTGATCTGACCCGTTCCAACATTATCTAAAGTGAAGCCTTAGGAGTCAAAAGGATTTTGCTTGTATACAGGGGTCCAAAAGACTGAGACTACTCGTGAAAATGCTTCTAATTTGCATTCTTTTCAAACTAATGACCTTGAAATAGTACAAAATCTTCAACATTGAATATTCAAGATATTGAACAGTTCTTTCAACAGTATGGTTGAATCCCAAAAGAAAGGATTCAACTCTCAAAAAAAAAATAAACTCATCACTAGGATGGTACCATCAAGGGGGTATTTTTATACCTTTAGTATATATCTTTTACCTTTACAAATAATTAAATAATATTGAGTGGTATATCAGATATATTCCATTCAGCTAGCATAATACTGAACAAGTCGAAGACGAGTTCAATATCATGCTAGCTGAATGGAATATATCTGATATACCGCGAAAAAAAAAGCCATTATTATTATTATTATACATCCACATTCCTTTCGGGTGTTCAACGCATCTTTCTCTTTCAAAATTCTCTCAAAATCTTCCGTATTTAACGAAGTAAACCTGGTGGCCATGTTTGTTTACAAACTGTCACAGTCACTCAAAAGTACGGATGTTTTTACATCTCCGACGTGTCTCTTTTCCAGTTTTTCGATGTCCATTGGTATGTTTTTCTCTTGTAAATATGCATAAAGAATATCTAATGAAGTTTTGGGAGCCTTTCAGGTGTTCATTGCGTCTTTCCCGGCGAACGAAGAAATGCTTCTGTGCATGCGCAGCAGAAAAGTTTCTCATTGGATATTCACATCAGCTCTGACGTGTGACATCATGTTGTCTTGACAACCATGCAATATCGAAAACCATATTCAGTGCTCATTCTCCACTGGGTAGAGTGGCATAATGCACGTAGGATAAGCGATATGCTAACAATATTGTGTGCAATGAAACACACTAGAAGGGAATAGAACACGTGTTTTTATTCCATGGAAAAAGTGTCCTCTGTGTCTTAGAATTCAATATAAACAACTAGTTTAACCGGTCGTGGTTAATGGGAAAGTAAAAACTCTGTGCTTTAAGAATTTGCAGTTTTTCCGAATAATTTGTTTTTAATTACTCTGGGTAATACTTTCAGAGGAAAGTTCCAAAAACAAATTTCACACAAATATTCATATCTTCAAAGGAAATGGTGAGATCAGTTCCATTCCTGCTCTCTGAGATGCCCCAAGTGCTTGTCCATAAGCATCCCGAATCTGAAGACGTTATCTTCAACCAGTAAAATTCTGTGTAAGGTTATCCAACCATCTCCGAATGGCACCAAACCTCTCCCACTGGTCATAAATGGCTCTAGAAATGGCAAACATGGCTAAAAAGCAAAAAAAAAAAAGTTAAATGGCACCAAACATCTCCCACTGGCATAATGGGTCCAAATCTCTGGAACACATGGCATTTCTGTGGCGCTCCGGTTCTGTCCTTTGGCTCAATTTACAAATCAAATGCTGCAATTCAAGACACGTGGTATCTGATTGATTCACTTCCTGCAGCGAGTTGATTCAGAGTCAGATTGCTTTCTCATTAGAATTCACTTGGTAAGAGATCGAGACCTTCTCGGATGCTTTTGGACCTGAGCTCTGTTCTCACTTGACGAAAGAACCGCCCTGAGGTGGAGAACACACCAGGGTTCCGTTCACATGGATGTGACGGCATCCTTGGTCAAGTTCTCACTCTGAGCATTTGACTCCTGTACTTCGGAGTGATCTTGGCTTCAAAAAGAGCCTCAGTTTTGAAGTTCTTATCTCAACTCATTATCTCTAGCCGCTTTATCCTGTTCTACAGGGTCGCAGGCAAGCTGGAGCCTATCCCAGCTGACT
>JANZLB010000002.1:47760384-47773262 GCA_026167865.1 Notarius quadriscutis | reverse complement strand
TTGAAGACTTAACTGTTTTTTATAATTTATTTATTATAATGCATATCTAGTATATAAATATATAATAAATTATTATTATGTTTTCATATTTAATAACTATATGTTTATATTTATACCTCATACTTTATTACATTTATAATGTCAATGATTCATGTGTGAAAAGGGTTAATTTTGAAATAAAATAAAAACATTTTAAGACTTAGTAGCTTTTAAAGAAAACAGTATCAGATGGATATCAGTATCAGCTGATACTCAAGGTTTCAGTATCAATATCGGAAAAGAAAAAGTGGTATCATGTCATTTCTGGTTATAAACCTTTTGTTGTTGTTATTGTTGCTGACCATATTACACAGAGTATCTCAAGCTCCAAGTACACCCAAATCCAATATCTGTCTTTTCTCAGATAAAGACAGACTTGCGTTGATATTTATATTTAGTTCTTTGGTTTATGCATTAATTTTACTGATGTGCAAAAGATGTGGTGAATAGTAATTAATAACTTAAAGGTTAGGATACTGCATATTTATTCTGCTTATTAATAATATTAACACGTGATCTATACTTGTGGAGTTAAATTAAAAATATATTTTCAATAATTACTAAAAAATTTTTTACCTCAACATTGTTAGAGCATTTAGAAGACTGCTGGTTTGTGAATGATTATGAATTATTTTTTTACAATAAAATAATTTCTACTTCTTTTGTAGAAGTTATTTCTACAATAAAAGAACCAACCTGTTATTCTGAGAAAATATTTGCAGTATTGACAGATTATACTGTATTAAAGGAGTTTAATGTATACACAGTAACCCTGCTGTAGCTATATTGATAATATATGCAAAATGTACAGTATTATTAACTTTGCTTTAAAACTTGGTGCAAAAAAAAAAAGCCATTAACATCATCAAAGCAGCCAAGGAACATCATCTGGCTAATTTTCCATTTTCGAATTATGTTGTCATCCTAAGCTTTGATTTTAAAAATGTATAGCTTCAATTATTTTAGCGAAGCAGGGTAAGTACAACATTAAAAAACTGGAAGTTAAGCTTGGCAACACTAGATAATGTTAGTCTCACTGGGTAACTAAAATTTTCTAGCTAGCCTAATATTTTATATAGCTTGCTTTAATTTTTTTATGGACTGTAACCCACTGATTCTGTCTCTGCTGTTTGTACTGTCCATTTGAACTTTTTCTTATTTTAAATGTTGATTGTTCTTGCTGTATAATTTGATATGTTTATTATGTAAACTGAAATGGAATGATTGCTTTAATAAACAGATATTTTCCAATACATTTGTTATGATTTCAAATATTCATTTTTAAAATAAAATTACTTTAAGTTGCTGTAAATTTACAGGGTAATTTTCTACATTGCATAACAATACAAATGCCAGTCCTTGCTTTCTGTAAAATATCATCGAGCTTACATCATTTCATGCAACTCGCAAGCTACCTATTTCAGTGCATCCTACCAAATTCAGTCTAGGTGCTGTCTGGATCATTCGAAAGATGTCTCAAAGAAGTCCAGAATTATATCAAGGGATCTACAGGAAAGTTGCCAAGATCACTCTCAAAGAAAAAAGAAAGCAAGAAAAGGGAAAAAAAGAAGAAACGAAACCTCAAGAGTCGACCCAAAAAAAGAAGACCATACCAATGCAGCATACACCCGAGGTAACATAAGGAAGAAGCATCTAGTCTTCAAAGGAATAACTGCATGGCTGATGTTTGGAGGCTCTGAGTAAAGAACAGGACTTCTGTAATATTGTAATTAGGATAAATACAGCACAGTTAGGTACAAATACTAAGTTAAGTTTCTTTGACTCTATACAGAACATGGTACTGGAAATGGTATAAACCATATAGGAATCATAGCTCTTTTATACAGCGTTTCCACTTTTCTGTCCAGTTACATACAGACTGTATTGTAACACAAAGGTAACATGCCAGGCAGTATCAAGATTTCAGTAAAGTCCTTGTAGCAAGCTGAAAGTATATAAAATTGATCAGACAAAAAGAATGAGCACAAGTAGACCTTTCATTAACAGGAATATAAAATACTTGTGCAAATGGTGAGTCAAAACATGATCTTATTTTATGCTTTTGGGTGACTTGAAGTTTGGTCTACATAGAGAAAATCTTGTGCATTCTGCATTTTAATATTTATATTAAGCATTTATAAATGAAAAAGAGGGAAATTAGCTGGTTAATTTTTAAGCATCTTGGAGAAACTGTCACTTCTGGAAACTTTGACTGTTAGACAAAAAACCCAAAAGCCTTCATTACGTTTCTTTCTTTACTGACATACATTTTCTCTAACATGTTGTTGTTGTTGTTGTTGTTATTGGAAAAAGCAACATTCAGAAATGTAAGATGTATTTGCACAATTCAGAAGTCCATCCATCCATCCATCCATCCATCCATCCATCCATCTTAGGTTTAAGGTGCCTATGACTTTTGCAGACTACTGTATATATTACAATTCAGTGAAAATGTCCCAATAATTATTATGTTTGTATTGTCTTCTTCTTTATCCATCCAGTGTGTTTTGGGTTGAGCCCCTTGCCTAGGGATTCTTGGTGAAGTAAAAACAGCCAGCTAGCCATTACTCTGCTGCACTGCTTTTGGTCATGGACAATTTAGAGTAGCCAGTTAACCTAACTGTATGTCTTTGGACTGTGGGGGAAACAGTAGCACCCGGAGGAAACCCACATAGACACAGGAAGAACATGCAAACACCACATAGAAAGGCCCCCATTGGCCACTGAGCTCGAACCCAGAACCTTCTTGCTGTGAGGCAACAGTGCTAACCATGACACCACTGTGCCCCCATTTGCATTGTAGAAGAAACCATTAAAAATGAACATACTTTAGCAATAGAAACACATGCCTTTTTATAATGCAGTGATCACAAGATGGCAGTGTGGATATAATATTTCCAGCCAACAATTCCTTTCATTTCTGTTTCATGGACCACTGGAGAGAATGAGAACAGTGCCAGTAAATATAAATGTACAAAATATGATTCACCAACTTATATGTTGATTGATAAATAAAGAATTGTGGTCACAAATATGTTTCCAATATGCACCCAAATGAAACATAAATGCTGTACAATTTAAAAATATAGATTTTCATCTGTTTGTTAGTATTGTTCAGTTTCATTTCAAATTATTGTACGTGCATTTATACGGACATTATTTCTGTCTAAAATAAAAGCCCATACTAATATTCATCACAAATGATCTTCAACAATTCTAATCTCTGAAGCATGATATAAACCTCATTATCATGAACATGTTAATATTCGAGGTTGTGGGATTTAATGTATTGAGAGTGGGTTATCTGAATAAAGATAAGATAGGGAAGTGAGTTTAAATGTCTTTGAAATACAAGAAGACTATGATATAGTCATGATTACCTAGCCATTTTATTTATTTTTGCAATGTTTATGAAATTTGTCGTAAAAAGGAATAAAATAAGGCATGGCATACCCAGTGAGAAATGACTCACAAGCAATGTCTGTGTATGTCCATAACACATCATGGCTTTAATTAAATTAGGCCATAAAAGATAGTTCTGGTGGCATTGTTTTTATTTCATTTAAACATGTTTCCTAAAATATACTGTATATATTCTTTTGTGGTCTTGGTTTGGTATACAACTACATTATCTGCCTTCGACCTCACTAGAAAAACCTTGACTTCAACAGGAAATTAGACATTCCATGAAAATGTTGCTTTTGAATCTTTTAACCATCTTTTTTTGTGCTTACTCAGTATTGACCATTTATTAATTTATGCTGAAGGACACGTGTTCATGAAAATTGTCCATGAAGGACATTTGTTCATGAAAGCTTAAGAGTGCCTTGATATTTTAGGAGGAGAAACAACCTTTTTCACTCTTAATCTGCAGGGTGAGTATTTGAACACTATCAATGAGTAAAAACAGTGCAAGACTGCCTACGAACTATAAAATTCTGTGCAATGACAATCATGTTCTGTCCTGTAATAGAGTTCTGTAGTAGTAGTCTCCTCAAGAAAATTGATTGAATACAGCACAAAACAAATCTGGCAGTGATCTACCCATTACTTCATGAGTCCAGTGTATATCAACAATATAATATTTTCAGATATGTAATTATTCTACATTACTGCTGCATTACACACATTTCATACAACATGGAAACTGCACATCAACACTTTAGCGACTCTGCATTCAAAACACTCCAGTGTTAATCACTGTGGTCTTTTACTCTATACAGTGTGGTGATGTGTGGCTAATAATTTATTTTAACCCTCGTGTTGTCTTAAGGATCAAAAATGACCCATTGCTATGTTTAAGAGCAGAATAAAAAACTCTAAATGATATTTTTTCAACTTGAAATTTAATGACTTTTCCTAGAGTGACCCCAACATTAGAAAAAATGAAACATAACCTGTGTTCGTATTTCCATGACAGCTGTACACAACTATGGTACAAAGATTGTCTTAGGGGTCAATGTTGACCTGGAACACATGTACACACACACACACACACACACACACACACACACACACACACACACACACACACACACACAATGAGAAACTAGGATTGTGTGCTACTGATTGAGCTCTCTCATCTTTCCTCCATGACCTCAGACATGACTCAAGTTCAGACAAAATAAACATTTCTTACTTGTCCAGGGTGTACCCCGCCTCTCGCCCATAGTCAGCTGGGATAGGCTCCAGCTTGTCTGTGACCCTGTAGAACAGGATAAGCGGCTACAGATAATGGATGGGCGGATGGACACTATACACAACTCATCCTATAAGCAGAAATATGTAATGAATTTTTTTTTCCAGTTTCAAAGAAAATCTTTATAGTAAAATTCTGTTATTATGGGGTGATGATAGTCCATGAGTTTGCATGTTCTCCTCATGCCTGTGTGGGTTTACTCTGGGTGCTCTGGTTTCCTCCCACAGTCCAAAGACCTGCAGATTTGGCTACTCCGAATTGCCCATAGGTGTGTATGTGTACCCACCACCAGATGAGGGTTTGGATCCCTCTGGTACGCTATAATCACCCAAGTGAATTCATGGA
This sequence comes from Notarius quadriscutis, assembly GCA_026167865.1. Classification (NCBI taxonomy): domain Eukaryota; kingdom Metazoa; phylum Chordata; class Actinopteri; order Siluriformes; family Ariidae; genus Notarius; species Notarius quadriscutis. Next base: position 47,768,179 of record JANZLB010000002.1, on the reverse strand, counting down.
AGCTAGTTGATGGCTTCCTGGATCGCCAACCCTCAGCTATGAGGATGGCAGCAGACAGACAGACATAGTCCATGTTATAAGTTTCACTTTGAAGCAACATTCTTCCTCTTATTATTATTCACAGAATTTACTTTTTTTTTCACCCTTATTTAGCCAGGCAAGTCACAAAGAACAATTTCTTATTCACAGTGGTGGCCTGGAGTTTACAACCATAGTTGCTTAGTTTACAACCGTGCTACAATCATAGTTTACAACCATAATTTACTGCCATGTTACTGTCATGAAGCAAAACCAGTAGGATCAAACGTGAGGTCCTTTATTATAAAACCCACGTTGGCATGGCACAATCATAAACAGTAAGCAGGGAAGATGTTAATCTATTACACAGTATAAACATGCAGGGCAAACAAATTCAAACCAGGAACAGCAGCAGAAATCAAAGTGGAAAAATAATTTGCATGGAACGAATGCTCAGAGTTGCATAAGAAAGTGTCAAAACCTGGCAAAAGATGTGAAATGAATGGACCAGTTAAAAACACAAGAGTAATGAGACAGAAGCAGGTAACAGGTGCACTCAGTAATCAGACAAAAGTGAACAGAATGGAGTCAGATGTGGCTTCTGGATGAGCAATGGATTTAAATGTGGCAGTTAAAATGAATAAGCATAGACTATAAACAAATGTGAATAATAGAGAAGCTTAGTAATACAGCATGAACAAATGTTGCCAGGTAAAACAAACCTCGCCCAGTTGCACTTGTGATGAATATGAAGGAAGATATCACGAAAAAAATAGGTACCCTATGGGTACATGTGGCTACTGCTTATAAATAAAATTGTTTTCTGATACCATGTCCATACAGTAAATATAGCATGTATATTTACTCTATGAGGCAATAGCCACAAAAACGAAGCGTAATCCAACAATGAACAATTAAATAAAAAAAAAATCACAGAAATAAAAAAAAACATACCAAATGTCTGTACTTTAAATTATTCTACTCTTACCTCCTTATAGTTTCTGAAACTGAAACCTCCGAACTGAGGCTGACATACACACGCTGTCGCCATGACTGAAACTCTTATTTCCTGGAAATGGCCTGGCGTTAGAACTCAGTGGAATGCACTTTCCCTCTGTAATAAGCATAAACATGTCTGAAAACGATTTCTTTAGTCTAGTCCATTTATTTTGAATGGTGAACTGAATTGTATACACTCTTTACACGATTGTTGCACTCTTACAACACGATGACAGTGGCTAGTGCCTCTATATGAGGCAGTAGCCACAATAAAGACGATTTTGACCTTTTTGGTGACCTTGACCGGATGATCCTCAAAATGTTGGAGGTTCTATTTGAGACCAATGCCCATCCTGAAAGTTTCATGAAGATTGATACAGCCGTTTTACTGTAATATTGTGGTTAAAAAAAAAAAAAAAAGAAACCTGACTGAAAACAATACATCGCCCCTGGTGGACTCCATCCCAGGCGAGGTAATGACAAAATATTGCAATTTATAACAGCAAGCTATAATGTCAATTTCTTCATCCAAATACATATAGTTCTATCCTATTATGATGCAAAAAGCAGTATGTAGAGTGTCCGAATACTCAGTGGGCATTTAATAGTACTACTACATCCGTAGTATGCAAATGTACCACACTACACTAACCCATAAGTCAGCTGGAGCCTCTGAATAATCAAAGAAGAGTTCCTCTGGGGGAAAATAGAAAGAAGATATCAAATGTAAGCGAAGCAAAGCCATTTGTTTCAGCATGGTATCTCTGGTGGTGTATAAATGCAAGTATCAGGAAGAGTTTAAACATTTCTACCATTACAGAAATAATTTTTTTTTAAGTTTCTGCAGCATACGTGGGTACACGTCATCTGTGAACCTACACTGTAAAAATGATGTGCTGTTTTAACTTAAAAAAAGTGAGTACCTGGGCTGCCTTAAAATTGAGTTCATTGAAATTAATATAGTAAGTTAATACAACAAGGTGAACAATTTAACTTACGATATGAATTTCAATGAATTCAAAATTTTAAGGCAGCCTGGGTACTAAGTTAAAACAACAAATTTTTTTTACAGTGTACAGTAACAGTCAAGTAGTAGGTACTTAACCGACATACTGTAGGTCAAGTCTACCGTCATGCACCATCAGAAATAGGGGTACAGTAGGAGCCCATTTCTATCCCCCAAGGTACAGTCTACACTAAGTAATGTAGGGCAATAATAGGGCTCATTATTGGACCTCAAGGTAACCATGTGCACCTTTTTAAGGCCAAAAAGGTACACATATGTTCCCAAGCAGTATATAAAGGGTACAAATAAGTACTTCAGAGGGTACTGCTCCAGTGACCCTAAAGGTACAATAAGCATCATCATCATCATCTCCCTTATCCAGCATGCTGTCAGGTTGGGGTCCATGTGGACCCTGTTGATCCACGTCATATTAATTGGAGCATAGTTTGATGCTGGATGCCCTTCCTGCCACAACCCTCCCATTTCTGGGCTTGGGAAACACCCATTCACACCTATGGACAATTTAGAGTAGCCAGTTAACCTAACTGCATGTTTGGATTGTGGGAGGAAACTCATGCAAACACGGGGTGAACATGCAAACTCCACACAGAAAGGCTCCCATCAGCCACTGGGCTCAAAACCAGAACCTTCTTGCTGTGAGGCGACAGTGCTACCCACTACACCACTGTGCTAACCTCCTAAAGGTACAATAACATACTTTACTGCTCCTTCAACCAGAGATCTGGGTGTTATGGTTACTGCTCCATTTTCATGGGCTACACACACAGAAGAGACGTGCGCAAAGGGCAACAGAGTCCTAGGCCTCGTGAAGCGAGTGTGTGGTAGAGACATTTCTGACGTATCTACTAGAAAACTGATGTACGGTATACTGCACTAGTTAGACCAGTCCTAGAATATGCCTCGTGCCTTTGGTCACTCTACACTGCGAAGCATCGAAGGCTAATAGAAAATATTCAACGCCGTGCCATTAAGTTTGTATTCAACTATCCGGATAGACATATAAACTACAACGAGATACTCAAAAGACTTGACTTATTACCATTGGAATCCAGAAGAGATATACATGATCTAATTCTTCTATATAAAATGAGAGCTGGACTTATTAATGCAAACTTTGACCATCTTTTGCTTCCTGTAACATCATGTTACGCTACTCGAAATTATGATCCTGTAAATATTCATCTTGTTTTCTCCTACAGTCAACAGTACTTTACAAAGTCATTTTTCCCTAGAACTATTAAACTTTGAAACAATTTGCCTAGTTTTATAAAACATGCCAATACAGTCAATCAATTCAAAAATTACTTTATTTTCAATATAAAGACAAGCGAAAGCTATATATTCTGCCATAGTTAATCAATTATATTAGTGTATCCAAATTAATTCTACACATAGCTTTATCATCAACTGACTGGTCGTGTTTTTGAATTGAATAAGTCAGTTTGGAGATGTGGTCGAGCAGAGTCGGCTGATAATTATATTTTTATATTATACTGTTTTTTTTTAATTACTTGAATATAATTTATATTTTTTGTAATTTGTAAAGGGTTGAATTTCAACTGGGGCTTTGTCCTGTATTCTTCTCCTGTCACCTTTGTTATTTATTGTTATTTACTTGTAAATGTTTATATGTTTATATTTGTGGCAAATTTTAATAAACTAAACTTTATCTTCTGAGTGTGTGGCAAAACGGCAAAGTACATTGGCCAGGAAAGTATCACAATACTCTGTTTACATGCAAAAAATATTCCCGTTTTTGCCCTTATTCTGAAAATATTCTTACTAAATTATTTCAGTGGCTAATGAAAATAAATACAGTATTCCACTAATATTCCTGTTTACATGCAGCCGTGATTGTCAAGTTGGTTTGTGTAAAACGCACAGAGCTGACCGTAAACAGTGAAGGGGCACATATTCAAAATACACTGTGTACATGTCCAAAGAATGCTTCTAAAACCCAAATAATATCGGCATATCCCATATCTTATTCAGAAAATGATAAATTTGGAATAAGGTAAAATTCAGGATATCCAAACTGAATATGCTGGTTACATGATCCATATCAAATTCAGAACATCATACTTGGAATAATCGTGGAACATTTAACAATTATTCCACGAAATCGGGTCGTACATGAGCTGATCGCTGATGAGGCGCATAGAGTTGGCTATAAGCCATGTACGATGAGATTGAGTGGAATAATTGTTTTATTATATCCACATCCACTGGATTTTGAGAAACAGCATTTTTATTTTTTGCAAATTCAATAAATAAAAACTTTATACAAAACATCTGATAAAATCATTTCCACTTAGGTAATAATCTTAAAAACCTATCGATTGCTGCACAAATTGATTTTAGTGTTCCTTTTTGTTCTGTAGAAAGTGCTGTCTTGCTGAGGTATAGAACAGCTTTAGACATTTATTTAATTCTTCCTTGAACATTTCAGTTATGTAATTTTGAAACTTCTTTGAGTTTCTTGGGTTATTTATCAACCATGAGAGGCCTTTTGTCTCCACTCCTATCTGAGATACTGCATAAAACTATAAATGTTACCTGACAAGATTTGACACAAGCCTTTCATAAAAGGATCTAATACTGTTTTATAAAAGCTTAATATATTGGTTATGAATGTGCTATGAACCTCATATGTAGGTACCCTTCAAATCCAGTTCAACTAATTTATGCATGACCTTTAAGTAGTTGTTAGAAGAAAGTCCGAGCTGAAGGGAGGACATTTGTTTGAACAGGTTTGTTTGCAGTTATCATGCCCTACAGCAGGCTCTGCCACTTGGCCCCTAAACTGTTTTACATGATAATGGAACATGCCAAGACAACAGTGAGCTGGAACCCAGAGGAGGGAAAATTGTAATGACTTGAAGCTTTGCATTGTGCCAGTTCACAAGCACAACAACCCTCCACATAATGGGATCTGACTGAGGATGATGGATAAGCTCACAGCAAGTACATAACTCCTGCAGAGAGAAACTGTGTGTTTTTAATCAGTGGTCAGCTAGGATGCTACGGCACCTGTAGTTTATCTGTGGTGTCTGTCTCTGATGGCGTGTGATTAGTGAGGCGGATCATATTTCTCGAAGTCAGGATATCACCGTGGTGTGTCCTTATGTCTGGCAATGTGCAGCCAGCGAATTTATTTAAGCAACACAAATTCTCTAAGTTACTGCATCATAAACTTTAAAGTACTGCATGTTATTACAGAACTAATTTCTGAATATACTTTATTTAGATAATCCACTTTAGGTCCTTTACATGCAGTCAATTCAATTCAATTTTTATTTGTATAGTGCTTTTAACAATCACAAAAAAAGGCTTTCGAGAAATCTGAATGTGGATTTATATTTAGATCATTAATGAGCAAGCCAGAGGCAACAGTTTAAAAAAAAAAAAAGCAAAAAGATCCCTGCGACAACATGAGGAAAAACCCTTGAAAGGAACCAGACTCAAAAGGGAACACATGTTCTTCAGGGTGACACTGGAAAATGGGGTTATACATCGTTACTCTATACGGTCATATACTGTATAGAAAAGACAGACCCCCCCCCCGGTGCTACATGTTTTGAAGGGATATCGTAGATTTGTTGTGGTGATCATATTACAGGGCTGCAGGGATCAGCAGGGGACAATAGGTTTGTGATCACAGCAAGAAATCTTAGGAAGTGTCAACCTATAGTATCCAAATGAGATCATGGACTGCACCAGGAAAGCGAGTCTTGGTGAATGTGTGTGTCTACCTGTTCCCATCATCACATCCAGCATGTATTCCCTCCTCATGGCTAGTGTTCCTGTGATAAAACAGTTACCGAAGATGAATGAATGAATTTTAATCCTGTGCTTGGGTCTCGACCCAGTGATGTTGTGTTGAAAAAAAAAAAAGACAATCCACTTTATTCCCTACAGTCCTCCTGTTCATGAACACATTGTCAGGGCTGATAGTATTTTCCTTCTGTAATAATTCAGCTAGGCCAATAGGCTTTATACCCCTTATATAGGATTATGCATCCTCCAAGGGACTGGGGCTATTTATACAATGTTCTGCTCTGTTGGTTCTCAATTAAGAAACTGCAATCCTTTGCAGAAAAAAAAGAAAATGAGTTAAAATGTTTCAACGTCTCATATATAGATACAGTAGTATACAATAATATGTATATGAAATTAGTGACACACTGGAATATTATAAAAATATTTCAAAAAGAATTAAAAAAATGCAGCATTTCATGCTCAGTTGTGTGGGGCATTTTTTGAGACTTAACCTTTCAATTTTATTTTAATTGAGTTAAAGGTAAATTGAACATTGTAATACAGGTAAATCAAGCAAAATCTATCATATTCACCATTTTGTGGTTAATAGAACAGTAACTATATTATTATTATTATTATTATTACTACTATGTCATGGTGGTGTAGTGGTTAACACTGTCGCCTCACAGCAAGAAGGTCCTGGGTTTGAGCTGAGTGGCCAGCGAGGGCCTTCCTGTGTGGAGTTTGCATGTTCTCCCTGTATCTGCATGGGTTTCCTCCGGGTGCTCCGGTTTCCACCACAGTCCAGAGACATGCAGGCTAGGCTAATTGGTGGCTCTAAATTGACCGTAGGTGTGAATGTGAGTGTGAATGGTTGTTTGTCTCTGTGTATCAGCCCTGCGATGACCTGGCGACTTGTCCAGGGTGTACCCCACCTCTTGACCATAGTCAGCTGGGATAGGCTCCAGCTTGCCCACGACCCTGTAGAACAGGATAAGCGGCTACAGAGGATGGATGGATGGATAATAAACAACTTTATTAGGCACAGGGTTTCAAAAGCTGACACTTATTTCCATGAAAGCTGTGTCTAACATAAATATAAATGAATGGCAAATATATAATTACAAATAGAATAAATAAAAATATGATAATGTGGATAAAAATATTAAAACTTATAGCGATTTGTATTGACAATGGAAACTTTAAGAAATAGCGTGACAATTATAATCACGTCGAGGTGTGAGTACATTGGACAAATGGACAAATACATTGGACATTGGACAAATCTGTTCACCTGTTTTAGCAACACTTAAGTATCGCTGCTGCTTTGACTGCCATTGTTATATATGTTATATATATATATAAAACTATAACTATTTGGCCATCTGACATTTCATCAGTTCGCCATTCAGAATCCCTTTATAGTTGTAGAGTTTGTATAAAAACACAAAGGAAACTCATTTCACCTCTTATGGACTTCACGGTCTACTCCATGACAGACTCATAAATACAAGGACATTAAAGTTTCCCTTTATGACATCCATCTATACTACTAAAGGAAGGCTGTCTGTCTCTCTGTCTCTCTGTCTGTTCACCTGTGCAACTCGACAAGGCTGGACACACATACTCCATACTTTGCACATAGATTTGTGACATCCCAGAGGGGCCCTAGACAACATTTTTGATTTTCCAAAACATCGGATTAGTGCTAATCCAACACGCTATTCATTTCCTGTAGGCTACATGCTCACGCTAACACACTGCGCGCAGCCTCGGTGGCGAATCCCCTCCTCGACTCGCCTGAGAGTTTTGATGGTAAGGAAGCTCGCAATCAGTGCTCCTCACCGAAGACTTCCGCTAGGGCCGTTTTTACGTCACTGAGGAGACGCGGGCATCATTTTGGCAGAACACAGTGACATACAGTGGATATAAAAAGTGTACACACCCCGTTAAAATGATAGGTTTTTCTGATGTAAAAAAATGAGACCACGA
>JANZLB010000002.1:46979068-46990602 GCA_026167865.1 Notarius quadriscutis | reverse complement strand
ACTGAAGCTCTTGATTTGTATCTGCATGATTTTATGCATTGTGCTGCTGTCAAGGGATTGGCTGATTAGATAACTGCTAAAACAGAAGGTGTATGGGTGTTCCTAATCAAGTAGCCAGTGAGTGTACATAAATCTCTGAAAAGATATACAGCTTCACTGGTATTCATGAACATAGGAATGAAACCAGAGTCTATACATTTTGATTTTCTTCAAAACATTCTGCACAACCTTGTTTACCTTCTCAATAAATAAAGCACATAGACACATTCGGAAACTCGACAGAACATTCTCCTTAAGTGCACACAGAGTTAATGAAACACTTCCACATGCTAGCACACAATTCATTTAGAGTCAAATCAGAATGTTGACATCAAGCTATTGTTTACCAATGATGACATGCATCACAGTGGCAATGTTTCTGAAGCAATCAGCCATCTGAAATCTGATTAGTTCTACATCCTTTCAGGAGCAGCCCTTCGAATACACATACACATCAAGAGCATTTAATAGGCTGCTTGGTGAAGACTTCAATTTGTGGATGGGTAAAGTTAAGTGTTGATGATGCTATGAAGCAGAATAGACATGAGAAAGGCATTCAGCTTTAGATTGGTGTCTTTGTCACTGATCCATGCATGAATTCCAATGTCATAGCCACACATTAATTTCAGAAGAGGATGAGGAAATATGTTAAATAAAAACGGCAGTGCAATCTGTACATTTAAACTGATAGGTGTGATATGTTCATGAAGTCTTGGTGATATTCAAAATTTGTCATTTAATTATTTATCTACTGCAAATCAGTCATGAAATATTAATTACATTATTATAGGCACAAGTTCAAAGACATGCAGATTAGATAAAAAAAAAAACCCCAGCACAAGCCAGCACATACTTAATACTGGTCCGAAGCCCAGATAGACTGGGGAGGGTTGCGTCTGGAAGAGCATGTGGTGTAAAAACCTATGCCAAATCTGAATAAAATTGGGAAGGAAATTCCGCTGTGATGACCCCTAACAGAAGCATGAAGAAGAAGAAGATGATGATGATGATTACAGGCACAAGAAATAAAATACTCTTACAACATTTCAACTGAAAATAACAAAACAACATGCCACCAACAGGATGAAAATGAATACCTTATAAAACCTGATCTACCTTTTTATCTTCTCTTTCACTTCTTCAGCTGTCACCTCAATATCCCTGAACCCAGAATATATCTTGCTGGCCAGCAGATTTCAAATACAAAGAGGAACAATGCTCCCTGTTGCTCCAGTTTCAAAGATTTCTCTGAGGAGATGAGGTGAACTTTTGACTGCTTCCTGTCCAGCCGGGAGGCGGCTAGGGAACTCATGGAGCTGTGGCAGTGTTCCCGGTCTACCTTGATCTATGCCATCAAGTTCCGGACATTGGTGGCATCGTGTGGTTGGAACGAGAGCGCCCAGGTCGACGTGTTCCTGTATGGCTTGTCCGATGCCATTAAGGATGAACTGGTATTGCGGGAACTACCGTTGGACCTCTCCAGTTTCATGGACCTCGCCAACCTTATCGACGCCCGGTTCCAGCAATGGAGGAGAGAGAAGACCCGCCCCAGCTTCACCTCCTCTCCACCTCCCGCCTTGTCTGTCAAACCCATGCAGGTAGACCGGGTACGGGTGTCAGCAGAGGAATGACAGTGCCGGTGGAACACAGGGGCCTGTTTCTACTATGGTCAGAGAGGACACATCTACCTAGCCTGCCTGCTAAAGGGAACGAGACCACCAGTGAATCGAGGGGCCCTGGTGGGCAATGCTTGGAACCAGCCCCCCAGTGACCGTCCGTTACTCCCTGTCATCATCATCCACGACAACCAGCATCACCATCTCCAGGCCCTCATCGACTCAGGGGCAGACAGGAACCTGATCTGCTCTGCCACTGGCTTGACCACTTACTGCCCTGGTCACCCTGAGGATTTCCAGCAACCACTCTGAAACCATCCAACTCCATGTCATGAACAACCCCCACGTACCCATCATCCTAGGATTACTCTGGTTAACATAGCACGACCCCCACCTAAACTGGGCTGATAACACCATCCTAGGCTGGAGCCATTCCTGCCTAGCTTCCTGCCTGAACTCCACTCTACTTCCCACCAAACCACCGCAGCCTTCAGCCAGCGAGTTTCCTGACCTTTCTTACATGCCTCCAGAATACCTGGACTTCAGACTCGTCTTCAGCAAGACCCAAGCAGTGTCCCTCCCTCCTCACAGACCTTATGACTGCGGAATTGACCTCCTGCCCAGGACGGTGCCACCCAAAGGGCGACTCTACTCTCTCTCTCTCCCATTGAAAGGCAATCTATGGAGAAGTACATCTCCGAGTCTCTGACAGCTGGGATCATCCGCCCTTCTTCCTCCCCAGCAGGGGCAGGATTCTTCTTCATGTAGAAGAAGGACAAGTCACTCCACCCCTGCATTGACTATTGAGGCCTCAATGCCATCATGGTCAAGAACCGCTACCCACTACCAGTCATGACCACGGCCTTTCAACTACTCCCGGGAGCCAAGATATTTACCAAGTTGGACTTACGCAATGCATACCATCTCATCAGGATCAGGGAGGGGGACGAATGGAAGACGACCTTTAACACTACCACTGGACACTACGAATACCTCATGGTCCCTTTCGGCCTGACCAACACACCCACAGTCTTCCAGGCACTCGTCAACGACATCCTAAGGGACTTTCTTAACATCTTCATTTTTGTGTACCTGGATAACATCCTGATCTTCTCTCACTCCCTGGAGGAACATCGGGGCCATGTCCAGCAGGTCCTCCAGCGCCTGCTAGAAAATAAGCTGTTTGTCAAGGCAGAAAAGAGCGAATTCCACCAAGGCACTGTCTCATTTCTGGGGTTCATCATCTCCCCAGCTTGGATCCAGACGGACCCCCTCAAGCTTGAGGCAGTTGCTGACTAGTCCACCCCATCCTCGCAATGAGAGCTCCAGCATTTCCTGGGATTTGCCAATTTCTAGAGGTGCTTCATCCGCGACTTCAGCATGGTGGCCGGACCTCTCACTGCCTTGACCTCAATTAAGACCTCATTCAAATGGGTGAGGAAGCAGAGAAAGCCTTCTCTGTGCTCAAGCACAAGTTCACCACAGCACCCATTCTCATCATACCCGATCCGACCAAACAGTTCAGCGTGGAGGTCAACGCTTCGGAGTCTGGGGTCAGAGCCATTCTCTCCCAGAGGGCCAAAGATAACAAGGTCCACTCCTGCTCCTTCTTCTCTTGCTGGCTGTCCCCTGCTGAACGAAATTACGACATTGGTGGCAGAGAGCTGTTGGCCATCAACCTAGCCCTGGAGGAGTAGAGGCACTGGCTCAAGGGGTCGGATCTCCCCTTCCTTGTCTGGACTGACCACAAAAACCTAGACTACCTCAAGTCTGCCAAACACTTTAACTCATGATAAGCCCAATGGTCTATCTTCTTCTCCTGGTTCCGATTCACGCTCTCTTACCGCCCAGGCTCCAAGAACGGCAACCCCGACGCCCTGTTCAGGATATTCTCTGCCTGCCAGGAGGAGTCTAGTATGCCTGAAACCATCCTCCCTCCATGCTGTCTGGTGGGGGCCGCCCTACTTGAGGTAGAGACATTGGTGCAGAAGGCCCTGGAGCAGGACCCCGGAGAAGGTAATGCAAGCAACATACCACCTAACCATCTATTTGTTCCCTGTTCATTGCAAACCCAGGTGCTGCAGGGGGGTCATGGCTCCAAGTTGGCTTGTCACCCGGGAGCTGTTTGAACTCTGGCACTCATCCAACAGCACTTCTGGTGGCCATCCATCAAGGAAGACATCCAGGAAATTGTGGCAGCCTGCGACACCATACACTCCACAGAGTGGGTGGGGCTTTATGGAAGAGTGGCCAGAAAAAAGGCTTGTGAGGACAGTGAGCCATCACATTCTCGTGACTCCAAGGAGGAAACTGCCGCAAGAGATGTGCGTGACCGTAGATCCAAAATGGCTGCCACTTCATGGTGTCGATGCAAGCAGTGCTCGGTCATGAGAACCGATATGAAGTCCTACTGTTGTCAAGAACATGAACTCATTGCAGACCGCTTTGACGGCTGCATTGCGTCCACCCCGAATCTGCACGAGTGTGTCCTTCACAAACCGTCCCTGGAAACGGCCTTCATTGACGGCATGATCCTCCGGGGACTGGCACCTGAAGGGGAGCTGATGAACAGGCAAGTTCCCAGTCAAGTAACTTCAGAACATGTTGAATAAATATAGATCTAATATTTGGATTAGATATTTATTTTATGGCACATAAAATTTCATGGCACGATGTGCAAGTCAATTTGCAATCGGACAAAACGACGACTGTGCGTCACTACCGGTGCTGGAACAGCCCGTGAAGGAGGCAACATGGCGCTGACCACGGACGGACAGATGGAGCAGTGACTTAAAACTCGTGCGTACTTGACAAGAGCTTATCACAAACATTACATGATGGAACCACTGGTATCATACATCATCTTTTGAAATAGCTAGTAATTAAAACTCACTACAGGTACCCTTTCATCAAAAGCCTCAAATTTGATTGAATAAAAGGCAGCGACAAAGAAGAAAGGATTCAGCCTTGATTTAAAAGAACTGAAAGATGCAGCAGACACAAAGTACTTTGTATTTATTAATATGGGAAATGCGCTCAGCAGACTATGTATTTATCACAAAAATACGTGCATGTATTTATTTTGAAAACCCACTAGCCAACTGATCTGGCACGTTTTAATTGCGTGACAGTAATGACATAATAGCGCAACGAAAAGTGGTTTTGTTTTTTCCTCCATTTTATCAATGAGCTCATTATATAGGAATTTCCTATATAGTGAGTAGTGAACAAGTGAGTGATTTCAGACACAGGGATAGACATTTATTGCCTGTTGGTTACTAAATCCGTGCACGTAAGAGCATTCAGCTCTGGAAAATGAAATTTATTTTAAATGGAACTACCCAGTGTGTGGAGTCTACTTTCTTTTTCACTTATCCAGCACTGTGATTTAGTTGCATGTGCTCTAGACATTCTTATAAAATACACTCCCCAGAAATTTCCTCCATTACTTTGTTGCTGTATTTGTATCCATGTTTTAGTTTACCTCATCTTGTGGTGTAACCTTGAACTTGCCACCCCTGATGGGAAAACCGCTGCCAAACTCCTTAGAAGCAATATCGGCTCCGTACTCCACCGTCACGTCCTCTGTGATAGTGCCCACTAACCGCCAAAACTCTTTCTCTACCAGCTCAGTGGGCACCATCTATACATACACACAGCCACAGAAACACAAGAGCATAAGGCGACAAGAAATGCAACAAAATATGGACAAACAACAAGTTACTAATTCCAAGGTCAATTCTCACAGACTACCCATGCTGAGCATTTCTGAGCTTACGTGAACAGGCATGTTGAAGTAGTCAGATTTAAATGAGTCAGCCATTTCTCCAAACGATTTGAGCGAGTATTCTCTGCGTGCCTGCTCGAAGCCAAATGCCTGCTGTGGCTTACTGCATTCCTGTACAGAAACATACCGCAATCAATTACTGAAAATATTTTCAAATTTACTTCAGTCCTTTTCCTTTTGGCAAACGTATCTGAATTAAAAAAGATTTCATCTGGCATCGCACTGTTAAGGTTATTGTAGTAACTTTGTATTTAAAAAAATTATTGATCAATTCTGATCAATAGATCGATCAATGTTTTTAGTGCTACAAGGTGATAAATAAAATTAATTTAACTTGGCACTGTTATGTATTGGATTGTGCTAGAAAAAAAAAAAAAAGTGCTGAGGGAAAATTATTCCCATTATTCATCTGTACAGTGACCTTGTATCATAATAAGCCAAAGCTTTTTAGTCCTAATATACTGCAGGCCGTAAGTAATTAGGCACTGGCAACTTAGCTCTGTATTGATACAATGACCATGAGGTTAGTGTTAGACAAGCATTGTTCTGGTTTGAGTGAGATATTAGGGTGTGGCAGATAGGCCCCCGCTTCCCACACCTGTGCCAGACACTTGGGGCACCTCCAGTCACCCTTAGGGACATCATGAAGGGGTGGAATCAAGCAGAAAGTGTGGTAGCTGTCATCACAGCCATCGCATAGCAACAGCCTATCCTCATCACTACCACTCCCACATACCAAACACACATACAGGTCGACCTAGAGTAAAAGGCAAATCAAGTGGAGCAGGGGATTGAGGAAAAGAAAGAGGGGGTAGAATATAGGGTATCAGTGTTGTAATACTTCACTTAACAGAAAATTTCCTAAGTACATCATAAAGATAGAGGAATCAAACAGATGCTGCAAGAGGGCACTCACGACACTGACAGGTGCTTGTGGAGCGCTTTTCTTATAGCGTGATTTGGTTTTCTCTGGCTCAGGTTGCAGGTCCCTCTCCACAGGCTCCTGTTTAATCTGAATGGGTACTTCCTTTACTGTTGACAACACAAAAGAGCTTAATCAATTTAGCTTGGCTGTGAAATCAGCTCTTGCATGATACAACTAATTTTGGTCTTGACACTGGCAAAAATAAGGATGTCGATATGTCAGTTTTTTGAGAGGGGATCCCAAAAGAAGACGCAAGTAACATTTACCTCAGATAATGATACAGTGATTGGTGAAGATGACTGAGAATCATAGTAAAACACTCATTTATCCCGTTGTAAAATAACTTACAAGTCAATTAGGCTATAAATTTATCATAAAGCATCTTTCAGTGGAATAGGAATGAAATCTTTAAATGTGATGATTTTCTCCCTTTTCAAATTTGGGGGTAATCAGATTTTAAAATGCTATAACTTTACTTTTGGTTTAAAATATGTGCAAAAGACCACCATATTTCAGTCTAAGGGAATGTCTTTTTCAGTAGAAAATGTTAAAAAAAGGACCCTTCTACATAATCTATTCAATCATTCTCAGGAAAGTACCCTATCTACCTATCCATCCATCTTACTGCTCATGTCCCTTACTTGATTTATATTATCTTTACCATGAAGCACTTTCAGGTGCAATTTACATATGAAGGATGCCACACAATTGATAGAGACCATGATAAAAAGGTGATAAGCTTGTATGACATGAAGCTCACCTGGTTCAGGCTTTGCTACAAAAGAGCCCATCCGTCTCCTGAGATTGGGCCTGTTCTCAGACATCTCTCCTCCTGTACACCCCTCTGACTTCCCACAGCCAGACTAGAAAGGCAGCAAGATAAAAAGATGATTCGTTCTGCTAATTTGTAATCGCAAGTAACTACAGCGCAACAGCAGCATCAAGCAAGTGGTAAATGTGTCCTTGATCTACCTCAGCTTTCATCCGCTTGGCTCTCCTGGCAGGCGTGCATGTATCGCTGGGTTGCACCTGCACCTTTTGCCGCCGCACCAGATCATGAGGTTTATATTCTTTATCATCACCATTTTCCGGGAGGGAAGGCTTCTGAACAAACTGCGGATTAAATCATAAAAAAGTTACTTCCTCCTCCACTTCCAGCACCTGCAAAGGAGGTCTGCTGACAGTCCCATAAATTTCACTCATACTTGTATATGGTACATCTCTAGGCACTGAAACATTCTCACAAATGAAAAAAAAAAAAAAAAGTTATGCACTACTAACTATTCACTACAAGAAAATGTTATTTGAAAATTCAGCACATTGATGTATAAGATACATATATACAAAGAAGTACCAGAGAAGAGAGATGTGTAATTAATCCTACTCGCATAAAAGACATTAACTGGTAAAAACAGCTGATATAAAAACCAAACACTCTTGGGTATCTGCATCATGACTCATTTCACAGTCAAAAAGATGATCAGCACATATTTCAGGAACAGCGTTGGAAGTGATGAGACAAGAGCATGTATCAGCAGATGAGGGAAAGAGATCGGAGCTTATTCATGTTTCAATATTTTGTTAAAAAGTTGAGAAGCATTCATTCATTCATCCATCCATCCATTTCACTGACCACTTTATCCTAATCAGGGTTGCAATGGATGCAGACCCTGTCCCAGGAAGACTGGGAGCAAGGCAGAAATATGTCCTACTCCATCATAGGGCATCACACACATTCACACCTGCGGGAAATTTTGAGCTGTCGACCCTCACACTGGCAAGTTTAGGGGGTGGGAGGAAACCAGAGAACCCAGAAGAAACCCACATGGATATAGGGAGAACATGAGAAACTCTACGAAGACACAAACCAGGAACCTTGAAGCTATGACACTACTGACTATGTGACTCCGCTACCTACGTACAATTAAAACAAAAAAAACAACTCTCTTAATGGAGAATTCCACGTACAATTGTAATAGGTTCGTTTGAATAAAAGGCTGTGATAATATACCAAACAAACATTCACCAAACCCAGAGTTTGACCATCTAACAAACCATGGTCTGTAAATGGCGTTCATGGTAAGTGAGTACAGATTCAAACTTTTTTTTAACCTCTTAAACTACCAGGATCCATCAGCTGGTCCAGTCTTAAATTCCCTTCTTGTGTAACTACATATTACTTATAACATACATACATATAAATTAATAAATAAGATGGGACTTTATTGGATTACGAAGGTCTAACATGGTCACTCTTAACTCTAACATGGCAGAACAGGACTATACTTTCTTTTAAAGCTTCCAGCTTGATACGGATGTTCCTTTATAATGACAAGATAAACAGCACAGAGTGACTGTTACAGCAACATGAAGGATTTTGTTGTTAGGTTCAAAGTAAATGTGGGAAGCTCTGTTATAATATCACTTATTGTGTACACATTCTGTATCTGTCCCTGCTCATAATCTAACCCAGACAAATTAGTCTGAATCCAAATGAGCTTGGTAGCAGAGTCTCTAGCCATTATCAGATTATCAGTTGGAATACACAGAAGGGAGGAAACCAGGGGGAGACTGTGCTTCTGCAGTGCTTAACCCAGAGGGATCTCTTTCACAAAGGAAGGAGGTAAGAGAAAGAGGTAACAGCTGGTAGTTTTAAAAGCATATTCCCTACTGTAACTTACAAAGCTCTGAGGGCAGTGAAAGCAAGGAGGGAGACAGGTGTAGTAAATGATGGAAGAAAAAAAAAAATTAATTAAAAAAAAAAAAAAAGAAAGAAAGTGTGGTGCAGAGCAATCCTACACCAACCCTACATCATCTTTAATTTTGCTCAATGTAAACATTTCATCTGTACTTGGATGTGCACCAAAATCAAGCACCTCCTCCGTCTTCATCCAAGTGAACCTGGTTCAGTTTGTTCCTGGTGTGAACATGGTTTTATGAAGGTCTGCACCAAAAGGACGGAAAAAAAAAAAAAGATACCAAGTAGTTTCAATTTTTAAGATTCGGATTAAAAATTAACCAGACCGTGGAGGATTTTTTAAAAATACAAAAGGTGTTTATTTCTTGAGCACACAGATCAATGCATTTTTTTTTATTTCCTTTTAAATCAATTTTAAGGAATATTTTCTCAATGAACAATAGAAATGGCCCCATAAGTGCATGTAGAAATATCAGAAATTTTTACCAACCCTGAATTATCAGTTTTACAATTTAATAAAATGACTAAATATACACCTATTATTGCAAGTAGAACTATTAATATTTGCATATTACAAATTGGAAGGCAACAACTACAGTATTCTATCTTTTCTCTAATATAAATCCACCTCATTTGACCTGCAGAGGAAAAACAACCCTCAACGAGAACAATTAAAAAGTATCCACAGAAACACACCCTACCAAATTCCTGACCAATCAAAGTACACTCAACGTTATAATACTTTGGTGCATTTGTAAAGTGGTGCAATGTGAAACCAAGTGGACAAAATGAAAACAATAATGTCACAAAAAATATATATATTTCTGTTGCAGACTTTAGCAAACAAACTAGGAAGGAAAACAGCCTACACCAACAATGCTCAATGTTCTGTTTCTCCATCAATCACTTTCAACTGAAGTGTAGCATTTGGCATCACAGCGTGTGGCGGTTTGTAGTGGGGGGATAGGGAAAAAAGTGGGGCAAAAGCAGCCATTGACAGGTCACGATAGTCGAATTGCATAAATACCAGCCCACCTCCAAGTCATAATAAGGCAAAACAAATGTTGGAATTTAAGAAAAACAGACCAGGCACCAAAACATGCAAGCAAAAGCAAAACAGCAAAAGGCGATTTTAAGTGAAACAGCAAGGAGCCATTGAGATCTGTTAAGAAGATTGTTAAAATTTTACTAGTGGTTTAAGAATATAGAGATTGAAACATGTTTAAGTTCTAGTTTGTAATACGAGATTTAAAAAAGTCTTAATGTTTTTGTAAAGACTCTGTCTCAATACTGGTTTTGTTTCAACTCCCTCAGTTAGATATTTCAGATAAGTAAAACAAAACATTTATATCCCAGTGTTAGAATAGCTTGGTCCTGAATCAGAAATGCAGACATACCTTCTCCCGCTCAGGAGCAGCCCCAAAACTCATCAGTTTGGCTGCTAGCTCTGGAGCCTGGGCAAGAGAAAGTGCCAGGAGTTATACAAGAATTTAGGTGACCTCAGACTCAGAGGTCACAAACCTCCAAATAGATTCATCTCCTTGTGAAGACAACAAATATTTCAAGGGGAGTGTCAGAATACTTTTTTCCTCTGACCAAAAAAAAAAAAAAAAGAAAGACATTTTAATTCCAGAACAACAGATCACACCAGATATTCCAAGTGTATAGTTTTGTCTTAAAATATATATTTTATACATCTCCATCCTGCACTACAACACAGCACAAAGCACTGTGAGAACACAATGTTCTCCGGGATGAGTTTGACACAAAATAATTATTGACAAGATTAAACAGTAGCACAGCACAACAGGCAGTGTTTACTCTAGACATGACCTCTGTCAATAGGCCCAATGTGTTTAAAACTCCCACAGATTAAGGAGTAACTATTTCAACTGGCTAAACCTAAGATTAACTCTGAATACCTAAAATATTAGCCAGTCATCAGTAGTATTCCCATCGATTAACTTCTGCCCTAAATTTCTCACTTGGAACTGCAACACAAGGCTCCTGATGCATTTCCACTATCGCTGCATCAGTCAAACCCACAATCACGGAGATGATGTGTGAATGTTACAACACTGCATTTTCACTTCTGAAATCCAATTAACAATGGAACTGATACAAATAAGGTTTATCCTTTCACTCAATATTCTGGTTTTTGATAGTAAAATCTTGTATAACCTTGAACCACAGAAACGATATTCATCTGCTCCATTCTTGTAGTTGTTTTCTTTAACCATTTTATATTGAATCCCCCCCCATAGTTTTCCTAACCTGTTTGGTCCTGCGCATCCCTGGGGTCATTTCTAATAGCACCTATAAATGTCTACTAGATGCCTGCCATGCCTTATATGTACAATTGAAGTAAAATGACAAATTGTTTGACACGGTCATCTCATCTCATTATCTCTAGCCGCTTTATCCTGTTCTACAGGGTCACGGGCAAGCTGGAGCCTATCCCAGCTGACT
>JANZLB010000002.1:45155044-45165104 GCA_026167865.1 Notarius quadriscutis | reverse complement strand
TATCTACTTTTAGGACTTGTGTGAAAATCTGATGATGTTTTAGGTCATATTTATGCAGAAGTATAGAACATTCTAAAGGGTTCACAAACTTTCAAGCACCACTGCAGCTAGTCCTTACCTGATGAGGTTTCTAAGAAGATTGATCTGTTGGTTTTTAGACCAGATTCCTAAATGTTCATACTCTTCACTACTAAAGCTAGCTAGCTCTCCAATGTGCACTAAACTGTCAAGATTTCTGAGAAGGTTTGTAAGTCATAAGTAAGAAATAAAACATGAAGGTGGTACGGTGATGTAGAATAACATGCAAGTGGAGCGTTACTCCACCCCACAGCTTGTCATGTGAAACCAGACAGACAGAGGGTCATAAAGACTCTCTCATATTGGGAAAATTTTTTCGTTATTACTGACCGTAAAAAAAAGCACTGACACTGGTGACTCCTTCCAAACTTCTGCTAAGAGAACAGCTTCACCACATCAGCAATTATAGATTTTGCTTTGTTCAAATTCATTTTAAATGAAGTGCATCATTGGCTGCTTTGGATCAAGTCAGTTTGCAATAGATGAGAAGAACGTTTTTGTACATTTTGCACAAAGTCTTTATTGCATTGGAATATTCCATTGATATTCCATGATATCATTTGGTTAAGGAGTGATACTGGCTAACTGTCAAGAACAACATCCTGGGTATGAGGTATTTTACTCGCCGAAGTTTGCGTGGAGACATTTTTAATCACCTAGCCAATGTTTAACGGAGTGTACTACTAATAATGAACTCCTTATGCTGAGTTTTATCAGTTTACTTGTACTGTAGGAGGTTGCTAAAGTTCCTCCCCCTGATATTTTCACAGAGAACAGTTTGCAGCCTGCTTTATGTGAAATACATCCAGATTGCTGTCATGTTGTGTCGTCTGTTCCGTAGTACAACAACATACACTAAGCTTAAGTCACATGGTATCGGATGTGAGCATTTTGTACAAATCTGGGTAAATGAGCATTTTATATACAATACCAGTCAACCATTTAAAGCAATGGTTTCAATGTCAACTTTTCAGTGAAGTCTGATTTCTGAACCGATAGCCCTGACTCCCTGAAATATAACTGCTGATGTTAGTTTAAAAATTTCCCACTGAAATGAGGAAAAAAAAAAGAGAATAATAATAACTTGGTAATAAAATACTGTACAGTATAATTATTTTTTTCTTCCTTTTTAGATGTTTTCTTGTATCCTTTGCTTTTCTGAATCTGAGTTTTAATTATTTAAAAAAAGTATCAAACTTGATCACAAATGTGAATGAATTTAAAAAAAAAGTCAGTTGCTGGGTTGCATCCAACGTCACATCTGCCTCATTAGATATGCAAGACACGAAGTGGTGGTCAGCTAAGTTCACTGTTCATAAAGTATTACTATCGCTGAGGCACCTTGCTAGTCATTAAAATGCCCTATGTTTGCGTTGTTTTGGGCTGCTTGAATCAAACAAACCGTGAAACTGATAAAAGTTTCTTCCGGATTCCCTGTGAAGTGACACAAGATGAAAGAGCAAAGGATTTTGCAGGATTTTAAGAGCAAAGGATTTTAGGAGATGATGAGAAAGGTGGCTCTTGAACCTTTCACTGAAATTGAAGGGTGCCGAGTCGAAGAGCGCTCGAGTTTGCAGTGATCACTTCATGAAAGTTTTGTAAATTCCTCTGATTTATTCCTTTTGGATTCACAAATCACTTTTCTGTTATTTTGTGATGTTTTGAAGTTCAGGAGATGCTTCAGTCCTCAGATGTGTTTTTGTTTCCTGTTTGATCATGGTCGCCATGTTGTAAACTAACGCGTATGTTTTCGCTTTATTGATCAGGATTTTCTAGCAATCTTTACAAGGATGAGGATGTAGATTGGGATCCTGCACTGAACTAAGAGACGATCCACGTAAACACAAAAGCAGAGCTCATGAGTTATAACAGCACAAAACTGCTTCCCCGGTCATGCAGTTACGGTGAGCTGTGATAACTTCTCCATCCTGTTTCATCAATACCCAAGTATTTAAAGGTGTTTCTGTGGATCTTTGTGAATGATTTATCTGGAAGAGAAGAGCAGGGAGGATTGAAAATCGAGCGGCTGTGGTTTGTTTACACCCGATACTCAAACTTGTAGCGTCCTAGCAATCAATGCAAAGATGCGTACAAAAAAAACAAAAAAGCCTACTTACCTGGGCACAAACAATACAGGATTTATCTTGTAGTGTCCTGATTCCCAGATCTTTAACCCAGCCACATATAAAAAAGTTGTACGTCTCCATGCTCTTCCAGGTTTTCATCTGTTTGTTTTTGTAGAATGATGTCTGCAGCACCAGGTAGTTTGAGAATGTTGGGGAACTCAATGGATGGATAATTTTCCAACTCGTAGGAAAAATCCTTCTTTGTTAATGTGTAAAGATCTATCCCATTGCAAAGAGCAACTTTCTGAAGGTATCTTGACCGTGCATTGGCCTCTAAACTGTGAAAATAGTCAGAGACGGTTTCACTAGCTCTTTACAAAATGGAAGCCAAATTGGTTTGCCTGACCACCACTTCATTCACCGGAAGTAAACTTGCAAGCAAAAGTCACATGACTGAATACAACCTATGCACAGCACGATGCCATTTACACAGTGCTAATTGGTGACTGTCTGCTTTCATTTGTTACTAGCAAGTAAAATTAAAGCAAAGCTTTTTTGAGTGATCAATTATTGTAAGTGCCTCAGAAAGGCCAGCGGTTGTGCTGTAATAATGGGCATAATGATGATCAACGAGTAAAGCGTGCGGGTGCTTTCAAATCTGAAAAATCTTTCTATTCTTGCTAGTTCACCCGTTGAGGTGAATGTTCAGGAAATGTAGCTTTCTGTAGCTCATTAGAGAGTCGAACTTCAGTTGTGTTCATTCTCACAACACAGGGAACATTCGCTAATTTACCTCATGCTTTGTTCTTTTGAGTCCGTAGCAGAGGTGCCGTGTGTGGTAAACGTGTGTTTGATCTTTAGTTGATCATTAAATGGTTTCATTAGGAGACATTTTCTTCTATGTTCACATCTTACAGAATGAACATGTGTGTTTTTCAGGCATTTTTAGAAACTGTCTCTTCCTTCTCATTTCATGTCCATAGGTGCATTAGAACACAATTATATGATTTCAGCAAGCAAACAGAAATAATTATTCCAAAACAATAACTTTTTATGCTAAGAAAATCTAATTGCATGTTGTGTGCATTAGTTCAGTGCTGAATGTAGCAAGGAGCATGGTTTTGCTCACAGCCTTGAGCTCAAGGACAGCTGGACGGTTATTAGAAGATTCAGCACTGATGTGAACAGTGCCAAAACTGGGTTTGGATCAGTTCATGGTTCCATACAGAAATACAGTAATCATCTAGTAGCTTGTTTATAATAGTGACCAACTCCTTAGTCCACAGAAATAACTAACAGATGTATAGCACAACAATTAAAGTTCATTCAGAAAGGATTTATTCACTTTTTTTTTTAAATCAGTCTGCAAACACATGCTCCAAGGAATTAAATAGCACAAATGGGTATTTACAAGGTTGTGTACATTTATAAAAATAAAGAAGTAAAATATCAAATTTAATAGGTATGTAATACCTCACCCAATTTACTATTCGATTCGATCCACAATATTGGGTTCACGGTTTGATTTTCCCAAGATAGTTTTGGGGAAAAAAAAATGAAGAAAATGTTATTCCTAAAAATATAATTTTTTTTCCTATTCTTTATCAACTTAAATACTCATTCTGTTTATGTTAACGGGCGGCATGGTGGTGTAGTGGTTAGCACTGTCGCCTCACAGCAAGAAGGTTCTGGATTTGAGTCCAGTGGCCAATGGGCGCCTTTCTGTGTGGAGTTTGCATGCTCTCCCCGTGTCTGTGTGGGTTTCCTCTGGATGCTCTGGTTTCCCCCACAGTTCAAAGACATGCGGTTAACATGGGGTGGCCTTGGGCTGAAGTGCCCTTGAGCAAGGTACCTAACCCCTAACTGCTCCCGGGTGCTGTAGTTTCGCTGCCCACTGCTCTGTGTGTGCGTGTGTGTGTTCACTGCTTCAGATGGGTTAAATACGTCTGAATGGATGAATTTCACTGTGCTTGAGTGTGCATGTGACAAATATAGACCTCTTCTTCTTCTTCTGTTTAAAAAAAAACTTTTGTTAATTTTCTTAGCCATTTTATTAAAAATAAAAAAATTAATCACAAATAGGCATTTTCTTAATAAACTTTTGTGAATGTTTGTACTACCTTCATTTTCTTCTTTTTTCTTTAGCTTTCAGCAGTCTGTAAAAAGAGAGCTCTGGTTTCTTTTTAAATCTATGTGTACAGTCAGTCACACAGTAGCTCTTTTCCATTTTAGATCTGTATTTTTTGTGTTTTTGCAGCATTTGAGCTGTGTTACTTCCACCTAGGGTGAAGTCACATGCATTCCAGCTATTTAAATAATATTAGTTGGCTTTTTTCATAATCTATCAGATATATTCCATTCAGCGAGCATGATATTGAACAAGTCGAAGATGAGTTCAATATCATGCTAGCTGAATGGAATATATCTGATAGACCATGGAAAAAAGCCAGCCAATATCATTATTATTATTATTATACTTACACATTCAATGGTGCTGCCAGCGAACAAAACAATGCTTCTGTGCATGCGCAACAGAAAACTTTCTCATTGGATATTCGCATCAGCTCTGATGTGTGACGTCATGTTGTCTTGACAACCATGCAATATCGTAAACCATATTCAGCACTCATTCTCAATTGGGTAGAGTGACATAATTCATGTAGGATAAGCGATATGCTAACAATATTGCATGCTGTCAAACCACATGAATGAAACCTGCTAGAAGGGAATAGAATACATATTTTTATTCCATCAAAAAAGTGTCCTGTATGTACTGTATGATAATGTGTATTATTGCACCTGCTGTTGTCTAAAAACACAATTACAGCTAGGAAAAACTTACACCACTTTTCGACCAATAGGGAATGGGTTCTTGAACCAGTTCCTTTTATAATTCCTTGAACCTTGGTCCCAGCTTGTGAACTAGCCTGCGTTTTCACCAGTTTTGAGCAGAACTATTGTAATCAAGAATGTTAGACTTTGTCTTAACAAAACAAATATTCAGAAGCAGGAAGAGAACTCTTTCAACAGAGATGTAACACAGCTCGTCTGGTGCCATGTTACTAACTAGCTAATGTCTCAGCTTGGGTTTTTCACAACAATGGACTTGCTGCTTCATGAATTAAATGTCATATCTGGTCTCACATGTTTTATACGTCTCACAGAGGTTCATGCTCCGTAACATTCCATTGAACACAGTCAAGTGAGAACACTCAATATCCATTACGTTTCCATTATGGAAGACTAAGTGGAAATGAAAATTTGTTATCTATTCCATGTTGTTTTTACCTCATACAATAATAGGTTTTATATGTGAAAGGGGCTATTTATTATTTTCCCACTATGTTTTATTCATTGCATAGTGTACAAGGCACACTATTTCCTGTCTTTCAGTGAAAGCAGGTAGTAAATCCAACAGTGCTATAAAGGCAGCCTTTATAGTATGTATACACAGTGCAATTAAATCTTCACACATCCTACTTTGAAAGGAAGCTAGGGTCGAAAGGAATTATTGCATAGCCCTCTTTTTTACTTGTACTTTTATGTTAGTAGATTTAGCTTTAGGTTTTGCAAATCTCTCTGATGTTACAGCAGATCTGTAAGTAAAAAGATCTAGAGTTGCCCGTGTTTGCTCTGATGTTGAAGGCAAAAGGAACAGGGATTAGCTCATCCATTTAGGCTTTACTTTATTCCTCCAAATTGACACAGCCACTCCTCAACTATTCTACAATATATACAGACAAAATCGGCTCCAAAATTTTGCCACCCTTTATAAAACAAGCTAAATTTTAGTACATGAGATGATGAACAACAAATACAATGAGTCATAATTTGAGCATGGGATGCTGTCTTAAAAATAATATTTTTCCAACATAAAAATATTTTTTAAAGCTATACAGCCTTTTGATTTCACAAAATCGGTGAAATTTAGTTCCCTCTGAAATTTTGTCATTTTGTCAATATCTCAAAAAAAAGTAAAAAAACAAACAAACAGGCCATCCTGTGGCTGGGAAGTTATTTAATTTGAGGGGATTCCCAAGCAAATAACGTGCATGAAATCGCTTGCTTCACGCAGTCAAGCAGACAGAAGTAGTCCGGTGTGCGCATGCGCAGGTTTACCTGTTTCTTCTTTTTCTTCTTCTTTTGGGTTTTACGAAGCTGGCATCCACAGTGTTGCATTACTGCCATCTACCGGTTTACCTTTGACCGTGCACTGACAGTTACGCCATTCTGTCACTAAATGAACAGCTGATCACACCGAGGTGCTCGCTGACCGCCGATATTTATTAGTTTGGTCCTGTGTTAGCTTTCCTTCGCAGCACAACGTCTTTTCTTCTCGCTTTCCGTTACTGTAGTCGGTCTTTCACATTTCATTCGCACACTCATGTCCTCCATTTCCCTCTCCCATTTCAAATTTGTATCCCACAATGCCTTGCGTGAATGGGGAAAGCCCACCATGTAATGCATGATGTAGTATCTTTTATTGCGTTATGGTGAAGCAGGAAAAAATAGCGGAGAATTTTGGGCCACGTGACTCTAAATTCATTAATTGTTCTATTTTAAAAAAACGAATAAAATTGGAAGTCTGTGATTCGAATTCAGTAGCTTTCGGTCCACTAAACAAAAATAATTGGATGTCGGGAAAATTCTTTTTATGACCTACACTTGAAAAATCTGAAAGGCAGTCTAGCTTTTAATATTCAGGGTTGTCAAGGGAGTTCATCAAAGTACAGTATCTGGGAAATGTGATAGGTGGTTAACAGGTGCTGTCTTGTACAAATATCTATCTGAAGCCTTATGGTGGTATAAAGTTGCCACGTGTTTAGAAAGTTGTGTGTGTCACCAGTGAGTACACAGTGCTGATATGAAAGTGTATAAACACAGGAAAATTGACCCAATTAAGCACTTTTTGTTTCTTGTCATACTTAGTGGATTCACAAACGACATCAGAGACGGAAGCAAATCTGAGAATCATCATTATCATACTGATAAATGTGTTTTGTCTGTAAGAGGTAATTTAAATGTATTTTTAATTTAAATGAATTATTCTTGATATTGTGTTGCTGTGAGATGATGGCACTCTCACTATAAGACTACTAATAAAACTTTTTACTTGCTGTCATTTAGACCTGATTCACACAGCTTTTCTAGGTTTACATTCACTCTCACTCTTTTAATAAATACACAACATGCTGTGAGTCACTTGGTGAGGTAAGATGATCTTATTTACTTTTCCCACTGTGTCTCGGAGATTTTCACTGATATGCCTTAGCTATAGGACATGTGTGTGTGTATGTGTAACTATGGCAAAGCAGTGGAGAGGGAAGAGGGAACATTTGATTAAATATTGTATTGTGTTACACATCACACCATTTTATAAATAACTTTTTAGATGGGTGCCAAATAGACGCTAGATGAAGGATCACTACTTGTCTCAGTTGGAAGTCATGTGAAATGCATAAACAAAGCAAACAACTAGTTTTATAATATTTTAAGTTTTAAGGTCCCTGAATTAACATGGTGTTACGATGCAATGAAGTGAATCATAAAAAAGGCACATACTGCATCTGTAACACTTGAATTTGCAAAGGGGCCGCTGTCTGTATTTTGCCAGCCCACAATTACAGGCCTGCACATGCCAAGCAGTTCTATTTGTGTTCTCTAGTTCATTGGGGGGTTTCCAATTGAGGGAATTTAGTGAACTGTTGCAGAAAAAGCACAACTGCATTAACAATACTTATTGTTAATAAAACCCACAATCACAAAATGTGCTTTGCCTTCATGAAGCACTTTTACATATAATTACTGTCAAGTCTGTGTTAAATATGTTACAAGACAATATTATTGTAAATGGTTTTGTAAGACAGGAAGAAACTGGAAACCGGATGTTTCAGGTGAACATTAAGAGCCAACTGAATGTATGAGGCAATGACGTGGTTAAGGCAGGGCAACAGTTATAAGAGTAAATTAAAATTAATATTCTAAATGAAGCACATACAATAGTATGAATGTATACCTTGTTGCTTGATATATATTGTGTGCGCGCGTGCGTGTGTGGGTGAGTGAACTTTATTTACACACTCGTGATAAAATCTAATCTATAAAACCTAAAATAAGTATCATATATATACACACACACATATATAATTTTATTTATTTATTTTCCATATAAGATGAACATAATCTGTTAAAATGCAACCCAGAACTTGGGTTAAAATACATAGTCATAATGTGTACTCAACTTTGCCAAATGTGTTGAAGATTTCCACACTCAAAGTTTATTTCTTGTTTGATTGTCCTAGAACCTCTCAAACATAACACTGCTGATGTAAATAAGTTGAATAATAACTTTGCTCTTAACCAGTGCATTACCAAACTACATTCCAGCTGTGTCTTTTCTGATAATTTCGATGCAAGTTCTGCAATAACGTGCTCAGCTTCTGTGCCATTTCCCCCATGTGGTGTGAAGATCAAAGGACTAAAAATAACCATGTTCGACTTCTAGCACATGTTTATTATATTGTCACTTCTTCTCATTCTCATTGTTTGTGAGGGCCGTATTCAATTTCTGGTTTAGGTGGCTCTTTGTGAAAGGGCAAGGTGAAAACCCTTACATCAAAAAATGCACATTGCCCCTTCGACACTACTGTTAGATGTAGTTGGATGTTAGCAACTGTATCACAAACTTCTGAAAAAGTTAATGCTGGCTAAAACAGAAAGGTGTCAGCATTAACTTTTTCAGCAATTTGCGCTCCAGTAGCTCTTCTGTGGGATCGGACCATATGGGCTAGCCTTCGTGCCTCATGCAAATAAATGAACCTTCAACACCCATGACCCTGTCACCGGTTCACTGGTTGTCCTTCCCTGACCACTTTTGGTCGGCACTAACCACTGCATACCCTGAACACCCCACAGGATGTGCCATTTTGGAGATGCTCAGACCCAGTCATCTTGCCATCACAGTTTGGCCCTTGTCAAAGTCTCTCATATCCTTACGCTTGCCCATTTTTCCTGCTTACAATACGTCAATTTCAAGAACTGACTGTTCTCTTGCTGTCGAATATATCCCACCCCTTGACAGGTGCCACTGTAATGAGATAATCAATGTAATTCACTTCAACTCTCAGTTGTCATAATATTATAGCTGATCGGTGTATATGCACATACAAAACTATATCAGAAAAAGTTATGATGGTATCTTGAAGTTGAAATTAAAACTGAAAACAATTGTTTGTAAATAATCTTTTATATCGCAAACTTTATCCAGATAAAAAACAAAACTTATCAATCAGCCTTTTTTTGGAGCTGAAAGACTTGGCTCTTATTAGTGAACTGAGTCAAATGATCTGACTCTCTGAAGTTCAGAGTCAACAGCTGTGTGTGGGTGTGTTTTTTAAAGCGAACCTTATTGAAAAATTTCAAATGTACAAATGCATCAGACAAGTCCTCCATCTAGTGGAACAGTGAGGTAAGACGTTATAAAAATGATTACAAAATGAATCTGTTCAGGGTTATTAAGGCAAAAAACAAACAATGCCCCCCCCCACACACACATTATTCCTCTTTGAAAAGATCTTTGTATAGCTGAAAGATTCTATTACTCTTTTTGGTGTCAATAAGTGTCAGAGCGTTTATATATTCTGTAAATTCATACAGGAAACTTACAAAATTAGGGACATTTTGGTAAATTTACATTTGTGTATGTCAAATTTATCATACAAAATTAATAAATTCATAATAAAATCAATGTCTTGTTTTTCACGCTTAAAGTACATAACATTCTTACATTTAATTTCGATATTATTAATTTTCCACAATATATAATTTTCCAGTCAAGTCCAGAAATTTCTCATCTCATTATCTCTAGCCGCTTTATCCTGTTCTACAGGGTCGCAGGCAAGCTGGAGCCTATCCCA
>JANZLB010000002.1:44436876-44447100 GCA_026167865.1 Notarius quadriscutis | reverse complement strand
AGCTGTACAGTCTGTATGATCTAATTTTATATTGATTAGGTTGCTGGGACAAACTCTCTGAAAATTTCTACCTTTTTTCAGGCGCCACCTGGTGAACAATTCTTGTTGGTATGTCTTTAGAGTCTTCTGGGTGAGTTTCAGTGAAAACGTGCCAGCAGTTTACGAAGAGTAGCGTTTAATGTGACAAGTCACTCAAAAAATTTCAGACGCACTTAAAATCATAAATATGACAGGTGGCACCACCATCTTGACAACTTTTATGCACACAAACCTGGGGAACATTGTATGTGAGTTTGATCGAAATCCGATCAATCCTGTAGCAGTAGCGATTTTTGTAAATTGTGGACGGACAATGACAGATAGACGACAGACGGACGACACACAATCACATAAGCTCATCTGGCCTGGCCTATGGCCAGATGCGCTAATCAAATACTGCACAGCATGATGACCTCTCAGACCAGCGTTCCTGATTCCATCCTGAGCTCCAGTTACTATGTGTGAACATTATGTGCTTGTAAACTATGAAAGTTCCTGTGTCTGCTTTCCCTGTTCCCATGTGGGTTTCCTCTGGGTTCTCTGGTTTTCTCCCATCTCCAAAAATGTGCCAATAGACAGATTAGCTAGCTAAATTACCCCAGGTGGGAATGTGTGTAAACATGGTGCTCTGTGATGGACTGGCCTCTCATTGAGGATGTATTCCAGGCTTGTGTTAAGTATTCTAGAAATACTCTCTGGATTCACTGCTACCCTGACCATGATAAGCAATAAATATTTAAAAATGTGTGTAAATATGTCAATTATTTATTTATTCATTCAATTCAATTTTTGATATCTCTCACACACACACACACACACACACACACACCTTTTTTAATCCACCATTACCATCATCAACTGAGTATATATCCTTTTTTTATTCTGTTATTTCATTTACAAGATTATTCTCTGTACAAGTATATAAAAAAACACAATTAGAGCAGAAACAATCTAAAAATAATCAGATAATGTTACAATTATATCTCAAAACTCTGATCAAGTAAATGATGCCAGCAAGATTTCATAATTCAGCCATTGTGTATGCATTAAAATAATTTCAAATGTCTACTGATGAAAATAGGTTCATGAGTAACACTTGTGTGGAAAGCGTTTGGCATTTTCATTGTTGATGTACTGTACCTCTCTTCTGTTTAATGCTCTATTATCCTGTTACTCCTCCAAACACAAAAATCCTATATAATTTCAGCATTACTTTCACTTGGAATAGAGATTCATGTCATATTTGCCCATTCAACATGTTTTACATGCAGATGGTACAGTATCTGAATGCAGGTCATGTATTTCAGTTGGTAATTTACAGATGGGCGACAGCGAAAAAAACAGTAGCTCTGTTCATGTTGGAGGAGGAATTTTGCTGGTATGGTTTTGGTCCACTTGTCAGGACAAATCAATACAAAGTTATTTTGACTGATCGCCTTTATCCCAGACTTGCCAGCCGTTCCGCATTTAGCATAGGAACACTGCATTATAACAGAGTGCACTCGTGTGAGTTACCACACAAAAATAATTTTTCCCCAGTAAAAGGAGAAGATGAGCCAAGCAACATATAACTCAGGAAGTTGGACAAGTGTTTTAAACTCTCTGAATTAATCTCCCTGGTGGAAGCCCAAACCCGTCCCCATCTTACATTAGTAATCTCTCATCTGGTCTCATTTCGATTTCACCCTCACTTTCTGTAAAGGTAGATGGAAAATGTTTCGAGTCCATTAAAAGTCAAAGTTCCTCCCACGCCAGAATCTTCCCAGGCAGTCTCCTGTCCCAGTACTAACCAAATCTTTAGGCGTATGGGTGTTCTCTGTTTCTTGCCTATACAGCTAGGGTTACAGTGGTTGGGTCAGTCCTCTGGTAACTGCAAGAGTTTGACTTCCTCACTCGCATCTGTATCATAGTGTGTCTTGCCAGATAGTAGTAGGTACCATTTTTATGATGGTCTTTGGTATGACCCAACCACGAGTAGCACTCACAATCTCCCGGTCGAGAGGCGGACATGCTAACCACTAGGCCAACTCGTGGTACTTCAAGTCCATTAACTTGCATAAAATCCATCAGCACATGTCTGACATTGTAAACTGTGTAAATTCTCGAGACTGAAATACTCAAATCATGCCATAAATTCATCAAACTCACACTTTTTCCCTATTACGATGAAAGCTCTTGACCTGTATTTGCATGAATTTATAGATTGTGCTCCTGCCACGTGATTGGCAGATTGGATAACTGCATAAATTAGCAGATGTTCCCATTAAAATGAACAGTGAGTGTGTCTGTGTATATATACAGTACCAGTCAAAAGTCTGGACACAAATACTCATTCATAGGTTTTTCTGTATTTGGACTATTTTCTATATTGTAGAACAACACTGAAGAAATCAAAACTACGAAATAACATCTGGAACATATATGGAATTTTGTGGTAAACAGAAAAGTGTTTTAAAAAACAACATATGTTTCATAATTTAGATTCTTTAAAGTATCCACTGTTTACCTTGATGACACTTTGTATACTACTAGCATTATCTTAACCAGCTTCATGAGGGACTCACCTGGAATGCTTTTCAGTTAACAGGTACCTCGTCAAAAGTTAATTAGTGCAATTTCTTGCCTTCTTCATGCGTTTGAGGTCAAACAGTAAATAGTAAATAATAAAAATACAGTACATAGCCCTATTCCACAACTGTAATTCCATATTACGTCAAGAACCGCTCAACTGAGTAAAGAGAAATGACATCTATCATTACTTTAAAACATGAAGTGTCTTTTAATTAATACAAATAAAGAAAAAAATTGAATTCGAAGGTGTGTCTAAACTTTTGTCTGATACTGCGTACATATATTTTGGAAAACCAGTGTTTGTCCCTCCAGTACAGTCTCAGATACTTGCAGAATCAATGCCAATGACATTGAGCAGTTAAGGGCACTCTGGTGGCTCATGGTAGCACAAGATTTAACTCATACAATTTGTTATTTCTTTGAATAGTCTTTTCAAGCATTTTTTTTTTCATGCATCTGGTTATGCAGTTTCAAAAACATTGCATTTTCACTTTGAAAAATTCTACAAATCAAGAGGTAAATTGAGAAAAGACCCTGTTTCTGAAATCGAGAATCAAGCCCAAGTTCCCAGAGAATTCTCACTGACACTGCTTATTTACATTTCAATTCTTTATTCCCTTTAACTCTATTTCCTGCCGAGTATGGAATTAAAAGGTAAACAGGAAAAATCAATGACGTTTTATTTCTCTCATCCTGAGCAGGTCACCCTGGAGTATTGGGATTAAAAAAAATCCCTTAATTAGAAATAAACTCACGGTGAGCCCGGCCCAAAATTTAATTGAGAAGAGATGCAATGTTGTAATTGGGTAAGGTAACAGATTTTGTCACCTGCTGTCTCCTGAAGCTAACAGATTTGAAACCATCATTAGCCGTCTTCATTACCCATGGGCCTGTGCCAGCAATTGATCACGATCGATCAGCAGTTGCCACATGTGCCAGAGGCTGGATTGCAATAGGGTCTCTGAGCTCAAATCAATTGAGACGAGTAAAAGTCTGACAAAGAAGCTTGGGTTGGAAATGACAAGCGCAGAAACTGTGCTAATGACCTGAAGGTAAGGCAGCAGACTTAATATTAGTGATATGTTGTGGCCCATTGCAACTGCAATATTTCTT
Organism: Notarius quadriscutis; assembly: GCA_026167865.1. Taxonomy (NCBI): domain Eukaryota; kingdom Metazoa; phylum Chordata; class Actinopteri; order Siluriformes; family Ariidae; genus Notarius; species Notarius quadriscutis. Next base: position 44,443,377 of record JANZLB010000002.1, on the reverse strand, counting down.
AAATCACAAGTAAAGCAACATCTCAAACATCAACTTGTCATACTTGGAAGGTGAAAAAAAGGTTAAAATATGTATAAGTGGTCTTTTTTGTTAAATATTTTAAAACACACTCTAAATACTTATTTTTTTCGGAAAAGCTACACACTTACTGCTTTTAAAATTAACCTATATGCTTAGTCATGTGCATTCAAATCTCTCTCACTAATGGCGCTTAGTTTGCTCATTCTGGAGTAATTAATGCACACTGTCATTATTATCACAAGAGTTAGTTGCATTGTGTCCAATATTAATGACTCAAATAAACAAGCAATAATCAAATTAAGTGTGATGTTAAAAATAAAATGTGAATGTGTTTCAATCTCAGGTTTAATACTGAAGGGTAAAATGAAATGTCACTGTTAATGTAAATTAAAGCAACGTGAATAGCAGGCAGATCAAAACTAATATCAACTGAATATGTAATAAATTTGAGACCTGCTGGTTTATGAAAATATGTAGTTTCTACTCTCTCTCTCTCTCTCTCTCTCTCTCTCTCTCTCCAACAGTTAGTTCCAGTCCACTAATTTGATTGGTTGAGCAGTGCTCCAAGAATGCCGACAAATCTCTATAACCACACTATGTGTATCACTCCATTCATCTGTGTTCGCCATCTAAAATTTCATTTCCAAGTTGGAAACAGTTACTGCAGTAGCGTTAGCAAATCTATCAATGGACATGACACATGAAACTTTTCAGAAGTGTAACTTCTGATTTAAAATATGAAAGCTGATGTTAGATGAAGATGAAAAGAAAGGAATTTCCAAATTTCACTGGAAGCACTTTTAACAGGAATGAACAAATCAACATGAGATAGCTAGCTACCAATATGGTATGAAGTAAGCGTGGCTTCTTCAGGCTCTCTCGTATTTCCACTATCTCTGGCATATTACTACAGTTACAAAGCCGCTCTGACAGCTCAAAGTTTCTCGGGAAGAATTACAGTAGTGGTTTCCCGTTGCCTTCTACTGAATTATTATAGAGGTTTTCTCCTCTCAACCATTCACACCTATGGACAATTTAGAGTAGCCAGTTAACCTAACCAGATGTCTTTGGATGGTGGAGGAAACCAGACAAACCCACACAGACATGGGGAGAACATGCACACTCCATACAGAAAGGCCCCTGTCAGCCACTGGGCTCGAACCCAGAACCTTCTTGCTGTGAGGCAACAGTGCTAACTACTACACCACCGTACCGCCCAGTTGGTGTAGATTTCAAAGTGAAATGTGTCCCATTCTTGCCTGATGTACAATTTCAGTTGTTCAACAGTTCGGGTCTCCTTTGTCATCCAAATGCTTTCAATGGGAGAAATGGAATGCAGGCAGGCCAGTTTAGCACCCGGACTCTTTTACTACAGAGTCATGCAGTTGTAATATGTGCAGAATGCCGTTTGGCATTGTCTTGCTGAAATGAGCAAGGCCATTTATTCCATGATTTGCAAACGATCACATTCTGTTTTTTATTTACAGTTTATTGTACAGCATCCCAACTTTTTTGGAAATGGGGTTGTAGTTACGTTTAATGCTGTGTCCACAAACAAGGCCATTATCACTCACAGCCTCTATTGCTAGTTTAATGGAATGTTTTTTCTGTGATAGTTCGAATGGTAGAGCTAATTATATTTGATGGTAAAAAGCTACTCACTGTGAGTCGGCACAGTGGTGCAGTAGTTAGTAACGCTGCCTTACAGCAAGCAGATCTTTCTGTGTGGAGTTTGCTTGTTCTCCTCGTGTCTGCGTAGGTTTCCTCCAGGTGCTCCGGTTTCCTCCCACAGTTCAAACACATGCAGATTAGGTCAACTGGCTACTCAAAATTGTCCATAGATGTGAATGAGTGTGTGATAGATTAGTGACCTGTCCAGGGTGTACCCTGCCTCTTGCCCAATGTCAGTTGGAATTGGCTCCAGCTCACCTGTGACCTGCAATGGATAAGCGGTATCGAGAATGAATGAACGAATGAATATTCTACTCATGAAAGAAGGCCAGCTACTTAAACACAGCACTATACTAATTTTAACTAGGTTGCTTCTTAGTTTATCATGAGTTGGCCTAGTGGTTAGCATGTCCGCTTCTTGACTGGGAGATCATGAGTTCTACTCACAGTCGGGCCATACCAAAGACCATCATAAAACTGGTACCTACTACCATCTGGCTAGGCACGCTGCAATACAGATGTGAGTGGGGAAATCAAACTCTTGCGGTTACCAGAGGACTAGCCCCCCACTGTAACCTATACTAGCTGTATAGGTGAGAGGCCGAGGGCTATCGAAATGGAGATCGGTGCCACACCCATGTGCCTTAAAAGAGTTGGTTAGTACTGGGACAGGAGACTGCCTGGGAAGACTGGATTCTGGTGTGAGAGAGACTTGGACTTCTTAGTTTAGCTAATTGCACTTTTCCAGCAGTATGCATTTGACAAAAGTTGTTAAGAAGCAAGCCAACCCCATAGCAAGAGGATTTGGCCTAGCGCCATTTTCAGTAAGGCAAATCCGCGCTACATTTTCCGGATTCACACCAGCTGAGATCCGCACCTTGAAACAATCTGCTAGCACGATAATTAATTCATCACACCCAAATGATGAAGCCTGGGTTTGGGCCGTTGTGCATAACTAAGCCGGGCCAGATTTTAAGGATGGTCTGTGCCAGATGCAGGCCGAGCAGAATTTGCTGTCAGGGAACCATGTTTGCTAGCGAGTGGTTATATTTGCAAAATTGAAATCGGGTTCAGATCGTACAAGTTTGTTTTCACCCGGATTCAAATCGTGCATGTCTTTTGTGTTGGGTCAGTGAGCTGAATTGGGTTTTGATAACTGTCCAGGTAGTGTAACTGTTGGCGTGTGTGTGTGTGTGTGTGTGTGATTTCTCAGAGAGTATAAAGACTGTGCCATTCTGGCTCAGATGCTGCAGGACAAACTGGATGGCTACAAAGCCGATGATCCCACAATGGGTGAGGTGAGTCAGGGAAATTAAACGAGCCGTTATCCAAACCCCCAGAACAAATTTACTTGACATTATGCAAATAACTCTGCTGGAACAAATGCAGTGAGGCAGTTCAATCTCATCTCTCAATTAATCTCTCATCTTGTGGTCAATCTCTCTTCTATATCGCTTTGTCTCTTAGGGAATAGATAAATCCCGCTCTCAGCTACTGATTCTGGACAGAGGATTTGATCCTGTCTCTCCAGTGTTACATGAGCTCACCTTCCAGGCCATGGCCTTCGACCTGCTGCCCATCGAGAATGACGTCTACAAGTAAACTATCATCCTTATAAAGTTACTTCTAATGCTTCAAGGCCAGGTCATTGTTTTACCAAGAAATGAGGTGATTAGTACACATGTTGCATGTGTCTCTGAATCAGATATGAGACAACTGGAATAGGAGACACTCGTATGAAGGAAGTGTTACTGGATGAGGATGATGACCTGTGGGTCACGCTCAGGCACAAACACATCGCTGAAGTCTCCACGTAAGTCTGAGTGTCAGTTTGTGAAAACTTGATGGGAGCGTGATGGGAATAAATGAGGTGGCCATGTTATAATCAGTTGCTTGAATTCTCAGCAATGGTTCATGACCAGAGATTTTGGTGGGGTGGGACGACATTAATGACATACAGTAGCGTCAAACAAAATGAAGTTGAGAGGCTATCACACTTATGCTACAGGCTCTCAGTTGAGAGCTGACAACATACGATTGTCCAGCATACAGTTAAGCAGGACAAGTGGTTTTAGATGTACCTTTGTTCAAGTGTTCGATACAACAGTGTCCACTGAGGCTAATGTCATTGACCAGGGTTGCCAGGTTTGAGCAAAATTTTCAATTTTCCAAATTTTCATTTTGGGGATTTGAAATAATGAGACGCATCCTTCTTCCTTTTCTCAACCTTTCAACATTATCTGATCCATAATCCCCCTTTTTCTTCTTCATCTTTTCAATATCTTACAACACAAATTTGTTTTGTACATCACAGAAACATTGTCTGCACTTAGACTTTGCCTTTTGGCAAATATCATAATATCATAGAAGAATTTTATTTCATGTTGCTAGAATTTTGCTAGAAAATGAGCGTTCTCTTGTCGTGGTTCACTCGGTCGTTGTTAAAATTTTAACACGTGTATTACCATTTCGCTTCTAGGGGCGCCAGCAAAATTATACGATAGAAACAATCCAGACTGGGCACCCACTCAGAAAATGGGCTGTGTTTCGTCCAAGGTCGGACTTGATTCTTTGGCAGCCAAACCAGATAGAACGTGATATCTGGGTACTTGATGGTCAGTAGAAGCGTCTTATCTTCAGAAAAGGCTAACTTTTTTAAATAATATGGGTCAAAACCACACACATCTATCTTCTCTTTGTATCAAAGCTTCGCTTAACCGTTCAAGTCATGGTAATACTGAGAAAATTCAGTGTTGTTTACAGACACGCTTTCAGTGGCTGCCATCCTAGTTGCTTTATATATCCATCATCATGGCGGACACTCATGACATAGCACATTTTGATCACGTGGTTGCAAGTCATCTATAAAAGCATGTTCAGTCATGTTTTATTCCTTACCTGGCTGCATAGATAATATTTAACAATTATTCGCCAAAGGTGAAGTGAATATCAGTGAATAATAATTGAGACAAAGTCGAGGTTATTATTCACCGATATTCACCGAGCCTGAGGCGGATGATCGTTTTATTATAAATACACCGGTGATTATTTAAAAAAAATTAATCGTATTAAAAAAAATTATTTCAAACTTCAAAAGCAGCATGCAAATGTAATAAAGGTGCAGCACAGACTTGTCACTTATCTATGCCGTCTCACATTAAATACTTTGTTGTGAAATAGATAAAATAAATCACAATTCCACCTTACTTTTGAATAGTTTTAGACCAAACTTCGTAGCATCTTTCATGCTTTTAGGAACAGCATTTTCTTTCATCATTTGTAATTCTTCTTCACTTATGGTTTTGCCGAGACTCTTGAGGTGATTTTCGAGAAATAGTCTGAATTTCTCGACCAATCAGTGCGCACGATTTCCTAGAATCACTTGCGTATTTAGACTAATATCATATAGTCACACTGTCAAATAGATGTCCTGTACTGTTTTTCTTTAACAGATACTATGTGCTGGTGTAAAAATAGACAAAAGGACTTTGCATTGCTAAGAACAAGAGTAACTGTCTCACGATCAGGTAGTAGGTACAGCCAAAATGTTGAAGTCAGGATTGTACATTAGAAGTGATTTGAATATGATAATATGGTTACATATGGATACATGTGTTGTCATTCAAATGCCAATTTCAGCAAGCAGGCAAGTATTAAATGTATTTTTTTTTCTGTACCTGGTTGTACTGTAAAGGTAAGGGCAGGGAAAGGAAATTCACCTCATCACATGCATAACTGACAGACTTGTACTGAAGTATCACTAGATGGAGCTATCTATCTAAAGCATCAGTTGGAGAGCTGTTCACCTCCTCTACTTACAGGTGATTTCACACAATTTAGTTTTTTGCAAATTTGGCAGAATTCATTGCAGATATACTTTTTTCCATATATCCTGCTGTCAGTACAATCAATTGCATTGATCAAATGTGCATTATTGTTATGAATTATTATACATACATGCCACGTTTTCCATGTAATAAAAATAATGTATTTATTTATTTATTGTATTTATGTATATATTTAGCGATAGATATGATAACAATGTTGCATGCTATCAATAAACCCCTTCTAGTGGGTTTATTGATGGCATGCAATATTGTTATCATATTGCTTATCCTCCATGTATTATGCCTCTCTCCCCAATGGATAATGAGTGTGCAATATTGTTACAATATTGCACGTTGTCAAGACAACAAGACATCACACATCAGACCTGATGTGAAGATCCAATGACAAAACTTTTCTGCTGCACATGCACACAATCATTTCTTTGTCCACCCAGAAAGAGAGAAGATCCAGTGCTAGGTTTAGGCACTAAATAAATAAACCAAAAACTGAAACTAAAGATGTGTTGAACACACAAAAGGCTACCAAAACTTCATTATATATTATTCACGCATATTTACAAGAGAAAAACATACCAATGGACATCAAAAAACTGGAAGAGGGGCACATCAGAGACGTCAAACTTCCGCGCTAGCGAGTGACTGTGACAGTTTGTATACAAACGTGGCCACGATGCTTGCTTCATTAAAAACATAAGATTTAAAGCAGGAGATGCACTGAACTCCTGAAAGGCAACCAAAACTTCACTGGATATTCTTCACGTGTATTTACAAGAGAAAAACATACCAACAGACATTGAAAAACTGGAAAAGAGAGCAATAGCGGAAATATTGTCAAAGTTCTATTTGGAGGTGAGGAAACGTGATGGAGACTTTTACAAGAGGATTTCACTCGTGGACTTCACTCAGCAAAGCCCTTTTGTTTTGAACAACTGCAATGTAACAATTAACTACGACCAAAAGT
>JANZLB010000002.1:43582218-43595243 GCA_026167865.1 Notarius quadriscutis | reverse complement strand
ACCAGGATGCTATTTGAAATCCCTGGGGAGAGACACTGCTCTTTACTTGTTTCAGGGTTAATTATTTGTTGAAGTCAATAGTCATAATAAGTGTCCTGTTCCTTTGATTGCTTGCATTCTGATATAAGCGAGCACGGGGGTATGCATAAGTGAACAGTAGCTCACAGTTGATCTTGTTTGATAATGTTTGTAGTTTAATTTTGCTTTATTTTATTAGTACACAGTCATGTGGAGAATATGATGTATGCTGTACTGCTCTTGATTTGAGAGGCATATGGCTGCAGCCTGTGGGATTGGATCCAACTATGTAAGGACAACTACAGGACACACCATAACCCTTATACATCATACCCCCATATATGGTAATTGCGTGGCATTTCTCCGCCTACATCCAATCTCGCAGGCAGGCTGCAGTGAGACGTACGTACTTGAATCCACCACTCCAGTGCTGCAGATTGCACTGTGAGCAGAGATATCAAATTTGACAAAAGTGTGACCGTTAGCAGTGGTTCATCATTAGTACACGTGTAAATCGTTATGTACATCATTTTGAGTCTTTGGCCAGCTACGCTCCTGCGTAAAGCAATTTCTGAAGCTGACAAAGCAGTTAGTGAAAATGAATGAATGAGCTTTTGGTCAAATTATTATTATTTTTTTAAAACGCATTTTGCCTTCTCTACTCTTCAGTACATATGCTCATAATGTTACTCTTGAATAATTTGACAGAAGTTTGAGTCATTTTGTCATCATGTGCACTGAAGTGCAATGAAATTCTTACTTGCTGGTTGTTCGTCACCAATATGTTCCCAGTTATTATGAAAAATCGTCACCACCTAGCTAACTGGCATGTTCACATGAGCGGGTTCAAAACATTGGGTGTGGATGGTGTTTACGTCAATTAAAAGCTCTTAGCTTATAACAGCTCCCACCTGGTTTGGATAGCAGACTGTAGCTGTAATTTTCTGAGAAGATTCAGGAACTTTGGACTGTTGCCCAGAATTTTCAGCAGTTTGCACCATTGAGCGCATCACTGCCATCAGTTTCCTCATGCTTCTCTGGTATTAAAAATATTTAATCTTTTAAGCGTCAGGGTGTTTTTGAACAAGTTTAAAAAAAAAAAAAAAAAAGGACCTGTTCGCTCCTGGCATTAACATGCGTCGGGTGATTGGATCACAAGTGGACAATGCTACATACAGGTGTGAACGGAGTCAAATGTGATAATTCAAACCACGTTTGTAGGTGGTCTGGGATGAACATGGCCACGTCTCATTTGTAGCGTGAACATGGAGGTGTCTTGGCATCTCGGACAGCAACAAAGGATCAACAGTTCGATTGTGTCATTTCCTCGGATGCATGTTAATACCTGGTGTGAACAGGGCCACAGCCTTTTTAGGCCTGTTTTTTCATCAGGTAGTATAAACGTGATTTTGATTTAATCTAGGAGATTAAATGCTACATCCTCTAGATGGGACGTCATTCCTTTCCAGCCAGTTTTCATGTCGACTTAAAACAGGTGGCGTAACCCACTTGCTGCAAGAAATGCACAGTAACATGATAATTAAATGAACATGACTGGTGGTCTGTCTTCAACAGTCGGGGTTTAGCAGTCAATCAGAAAGTGACTTTTCCATAAACAGTCCTGTTTGCTCCATTTCCGATTCTGTTTAACTGAAACGTTTACTAATGAGGTACCCCAGAGTGGAAACATCTGGAAGTCTAGAGTGTGTCTAATACTTTCATGCACACATTTCTTTATGTGCACTCAGAAAATTTGCTTAAAACTGGGTCAGGTATGCATTTGTCATTTCATAAGCAGGAAATTTTGTAAAGAAGTAGAAAGAGAATGGGGATAATCATGTCTATTGGTCAGGCAATTATTTTCCTATGAGCAGATGATGATTTACCGTGAATCAAATTACAAACAGTCTGATGTTTACTTACTTTTTATATCGTTTATAACCATATAACTCTGACCGTTTATGTTAATATATTCCTTCTGATGTGTTGGTTTCTATCGCACCAATTAATTCACAGCGGCTTCTGTATAATCTACAACTAATGATAAACAGATTGAAAAATATTATTGGGGATATGTATCGTCATTCAGGAAAGGAGTGTTCCAAAGCTTAACTCTAGCTATAAATGTTTAAACTCGTTCTAAAATAAAAATTGTGATTGTTGGCAAATTGCTGTGGTATAAAGCGCTTTGCTGTTATATGAAAAAAATTTAGTTTTCTTTAACTGTGTTTTATTTCTTACATATTTAGCAAATAATGTCAAACATCCTCATAAGGCAAACTTGCCATATGTAACACTCTTGTAAAGATGTTGCGCTCGTTCATTATTAATATAATGCTGTTTGTGCAACATGTTTGTAATAGAGGTGATGCACTCATGGTAAACTCTTCATGGCTTTTCTTACAATTTTCATCTCAACTTTCATCAGGTTGATGTTTGATTAGACATTATTCTCCAACATGGGTCTCGTTGTTCTATTATAACTAGCTGCCATGTTTGAGTTGTCATGTTGACAGGTTGTGCTCACAGAACACACTAATATCAGCTCGCATAAATTACATGATAGAATGGTACAATCAAGTTTTCAATATTTAATACTTTTGCTATATTTGTATACTGTAGAGTCGTGTTGAAGATGTGAAAATGTAACGATTGGTCTGAAATTGTTTTGCACAAAGAGAACGTAAACTGTTGATGCGTTACATGTGCAGTTTTGAGCTGACTTTTAAACACGTTTGTTTCCTTCACAACCTTATTGTAGTGTTGTAACTTTTTGGCAGTTAGAATGCATGAGTGTTAAGATAATAGCAGTGACAGAATAGCAAGCGGATTGTTGTCATGCATGGGTAAATCTCTTAATCGTATTACGGTCAAGTGAAGTATTATCTATGTGTGCATGTTCCTGAATAGGTTATGGTACTTTTCTCTATGCTGCTGCTCACTTTAAAGAAAAAATGAACACAGAACTACCTTTTTTTGGGGGGGAGGGGGATCCCTGTTCTCAGTCGGATGATTGATTACCTATATGTACCACTTAAAAGACAAAGTTTTATATACAGTCCCAGTCAAAAGTCTGGACACGCCTACTCATTTATAGGGTTTTCTGTATTTGGACTCTTTTCTACATTGTAGAACAATACTAAAGACATCAAAACTATGAAATAACATCTGGAACATACGGTATATGGAATTATGTGGTAAACAAAAAAGTGCTAAAAAAAAAAAAATGTTCCATTTTTTAGATTCTTTACAGTATCCAGCGTTTACCTTGACGCCTTGTACACTATTGGCATCATCTTAACCGGCTTCATGAGGGAGTCACCTGGAATGCTTTTCAATTAACAGGTGCCTCGTCAAAAGTTAATTAATGCAATTTCTTGCCGCCTTAATACACTTGATTAAATAATAAACACAGTAAATAGCCCTATTCCACAACTGTAGTAATCCATATTATGTCAAGAACCGCTCAACTAAGCAAAGTGAAACGACATCCATCATTACTTTAAGACATGAAGTGTCTTTTTAATTAATAAAAATAAAGAAAACCATTGAATTAGAAGGGGAGTGTCTGAACTTTTGACTGGTGCTGTAAATATTAACTAGGGCTTGCACTAAATTCAGCTCATGCACTTGAAAGTACAAACACAGATTCCTGTCTAGCCCTGAGCAGAAATCCAAGATGGGGCAAAGTTCAGTTCCCTAATTGAGACTCCACACACAATTGTCTGGTTGTCACTGTACTGGGATTGAACAAAGGGGAAAAAAATATGGGATTGATTAATCAAAGGCAGCAAATTCTGAATCCTATTTAAAGGAAAATGTTTTGCAGCTAGTTGATGCAAGTTTGCAAAGCTTTATTCAAAGCATGATCGACAAAGTAACTGCTGTAAAATAAATGTTCTACAGTATGACTGTGAATTAGATTTCTATACAGTCCGGGAATATGGATTTCTCTTGTACCCAGGCACAGGGTAGGTGAGATAAGAAAGAGATGAACCTTGAACAGAGAACTTCATCAGCACACTAAAGATCATGGGTCACCCGAGGATGAAATATTCCAGTGGGAGTGGTGAAAATTGTTATAACCTTGTTTGACGTGCAGTCAGTTTGGAATGTTGGCTTGTGTTTTATAAAAATGTGATTTGAAGTAGTGTGTTAAAGGTGTTCATAAGGCAGCTCTCAAACCACCTTAATTGGAGACTTCTTAAATCCTGTGTAGTAAAGTCTGTTGGGCTTTTTTTTTTTGGTCTTGGCTTCTTTTAGTTCTCAGTATTCTCAGTGAACTTGAGAATTATGTTCTGATATTCAAGGAGGAAATGTGTAACCGCTGTCATTGTACACTTGGTGTTTTCAGTGACGCACATGAGGACTCTTCACCTCATTGCCTGAAGCAGTCAGAACTCAACAAATATGCAGAGCATTTTCGGACATCTTTGCCAACAGAGAGCTTAAAGATGGATTTTTTTGGGGGGGGACAGTCAGTGTACGAGTAAATCCAAGTTTCTGATGTTCCCCCAAATAGTCAAATTGTACATTGTAGTGATCTTGTATTCAAAGATTTCTTCATTGGAACTGTAGATTTGTTTTGCACCTCTGTTTATGTGTAAAACCTAAAATCACACACATCTTGGTGAACTTTACAGTCCTTTAATAACCAAGAACGCACCAGCCGAAAGTACTAATTTATTTGAATCAGTTTCTTGGTTGGTAGTTGAGAGTTCTTTGGTGGCTTTGGAGCTCCTGTGACATGCTTACCAGCATTTTTACTATAACACTAGTCTAAAAGTCACTTAGGAGGACGGCATAGGAAGACATGAAACTCATTGGACAGCTACAAATAAGGTAGTGCCAATGGCCAAATGTAAATGCTAATGGATGGAAGAAAAATATTATTATATCAAGCTCACTTCGAAGAATGTTTCTGTTCATGTGACATTTTGTGAATAATCTTCGATCACGCTAATTAATGATGTAAGCAGAGTGTAGAAATGTTCTTTGAATGCAAGTCTGTTGTTGGACGAGTTTCTTATAATCCGACATGGAGGACACCTTATCGTACAGTCTGTAGAATTCAGCCAAGATTTTATGGAAATCATCTCATGTAGTGTGACGAGTAATCTTAAAAACAGCGCCTAAAACCAGGTTACACTGGCCTAAGACCAAAAAAAAAAAAAAAAAATCCAAATAGTTTAGAAAAAGAGTTAACACCTGGGAAGTGCTTTTCACGCAGGAGGCCCCTCTGGGTAGGCTTCAAGTAAAAGACTTGACAAATGCAGAGAGAAACTACAGAAGGTGTGTGTGTGTGTGTGTGTGTGTGTGTGTGTGTGTGTGTGTGTGTTTTTCATTCACATATACATGTAGAACAGTGTGTTTGTGTGCATGATGGTAATTGTGTGATGCACTCTGACAGTTCCTCTCTCAAACTTGCAGTGAAATGGTCCAGGCTCCTTTTTAACCCAGCAGTTTAAGCAAGAGAGATATTTTAATTATGTCATAAATAACAGAAAATGACCAAACTCCTGTCTGTATCTTCCAAGTCTGTTGTCTTTACTGCAACTATAAAAACGTAAAGTGTTTTCTGGAACCCATAATGAGCTGTCTTTTCTCGCCTTTTAAAACCAAGAGTCTCCTCTTGTGGTTTCCTCTCCAGTTTCCTTCTGTTATGTACCCTGTCAGGCAATGTGGATTTTATTAGGTGAGCTTCAGCTGTCACAACATTGTACTTTTTCAGCTGTGAGAGAATTTTGGCCGTTTCTTTTAAGAGAATCGGCACAGAAATGTTTTTAATAGGAGCAGCCTAATGGAGTAAACTGTTAGTCCTTTCCTGATTTCACATCTGGGTCATTGGTTTAAAGCAGGGTTCTCAAACTTTTTGGAGTCAGGGACCCCTTTAAAATAAATGTTATGGACCCCTTTCGATGTTAGGTTTATTGTATGAATATAATACACCCTTTCTGATGTTAGAATCATTATTAACATATGTACAGTCATATTCTGGCTATTTATTGGAGTCCTAGAGCTTTTTTTTTTTTTTTAACCCCCAACCTTTTACCAGCAGAACACATTAGGTTCATCTGATGATATTTGTAGGTCAGTTTGTTTTGGAGTTATTGAAGAACCCACACTATATATAATAATGTAATATAATAATATAACTATATATAATAATGATGGGTTATGATTTTCTCTAACACAAAAAAAAAAACTTGAGATTCCCTGGTTATGCTTCATCGACCCAACTATGAGAAGCACTGGTTTAAAGGAATACTTCCAACACTTTCCAGCCTATTCTCAATCTACTACATCTGTAATTCGTGAGCGACTACAGATATAAACTGAGATTATGGCCCTGTTTACTTGAAATTATAACGGACAGGTAATCAGACATAATGGGATCATATTGAAAATTTAAGAATAGAAAAAATTGCAACCTTTATCATTTGCAATAGACTGAGGTGCTGACAGTGTTGATGCAGGATGCTTTTTTTTTTTGTGGTTGTTGTACGCCGCCTCTTGCCTGAAGACAGTTGGGATTGTCTCCAGCTTCCCCCGACCCCAACGGATAAGCGGTTTAGATAATGGATGGATGGGTTTTACTGTAGTGTTCTAACCTTAAAAACGCACACCATTTCTTCTTAATAAATACGTTGTATGACCGAAAGTTTGTGGACACTTCAAAGCTCCTCTTTTATTCTGCAGTTGCGTTTCTCTAATAACGTATACACAGTGGTGTATTGTCCAGAATGTTAAGAGAATCATAATATAAACTTTTGAATGTATTGCCCATCCATGCTGTTCAGCTCCATTTTGAAAAAATTGTTGGGACTCTCCAAGAGTTGCTGGTGTGTGGTCAAGTGTACATTGTACTTTCTTTCATCGGAAAGGAAAGAGCAGTGGGAGGAAAAACACTTCCAAAATATCATATGCAAGCATTGCTTTGTTTTGTCAATTATGTTGATTTATGACAAAGCTGCTGCCAGTTAAATAATTGAATCTGTCATTCCGCTGTTTCTGTTCTACAGTGTTTAACAGTGTCTGTGCTGCACATCGTCATTTTGACACATGCGTCTGAGACACTCGTCTAGTCCCAGGAGTGGATGGTGTGACTGGAGACGTCCATGTGGTTATGTTCCAAGTGCATACGCTAATTGCTTCTATTTTAACAGCTACTTTTACTTAATGAAGCATTTACAACATGTTCCTAGCAGATGTTGAGTGTATGTTTGAAGTTTCCTCATCAGTTTAGTAAATGTAAATTTTAAAATTGGAACATATGCTCAGGGCAAATTTGTTCCTTCTTACTACAAGGTTGAGGTCATGTAAAAAAAAAATTCCTGTGCAGCTTTACAACATTGTTTCTCCCTTTTTTTTCTTCTGCTGATTCACATGAGGTTGTGTTGTACAGTTGTCATTGTCACTGTGAATAAGGGGAAGTAGTGCTGCTGTTTCGTTGCGATCGTTGTCCGAGTGCAAATGCAGAATCGATGCTGTTCTTGATTTGAATGTCATTGAGAACCTAATTGAGATTGTAATCCTTTTTGTGTGCAGCTCTGTTATAAATTGTATTACTATAAAGAATTAATTGCTTCTCAAATATCTGAGATTGAATATTGTAAAACTAAAGTTTAATTACTGCCAGTTAAAGAGAGCTGTGTGTGTGTTTTTGCATCATTCTTTTGTCAGGCCAGGATAATAATCTGGACTTTGGTACTTCCCTATTTTCTGTCTGTAGCAACAGTCGAATGAGGAAGAGAGGACAAACTCGTCTGTCGTTATTTGTCTTTCACACACACACTCGTATCTCGGTTCAGAGCTCGCGTTCTGGCTGCTTTGGTAGCGGAGAGATCATGAGGTTCTTCTGTGAAAGGGCACCATACTGAAAATGATTGTGACAATGATTAAGCGTGAGAGTGTGGGTTGTGTTTATTACAGCTGTGTGAAGCTCTGTTTATCACAGATTTATCTTGTGTATTGACTGAGAAATTTTCAAGTTGGTTTATAATAAACACAATAAACGAGCATTTGCAAAAACATTAAGGGTACGGGCTTGTATAGGTCACACTAAAATAAGTTTTAGTTCAGGGTTATATTTCCACAAAGCTTAGTGGTAAGGTCAGTGCTTACAGGATAGGGAAAGGCTGCTACATTCATGCTCCATTGTTGAAACGCTATATTCATCCTTGACGTTAAGCAGTCACGGGCAACTGGCCAAGCATATAGTAAAATAGATGAAGAATATCCAATGTTTTATAAGCTATAAATAGATAATCATTGACTTAGAGGTGTATGACTAAAAATATGAGTAATAAACAAAATCTTTCTTTACAAAGCCACATATAATGCTCAAATAACCCGTTTCAGACAGAAACTTGCACAGTAATGGCTTGTTAATATTTTCTTTCCCTCTCAATGGTATATTTGTGGGCTTTTTGTGTGTTAAGCTCCGATTTAATTTCATACTATTCTAGAAGTAACAAAGGTGTACTGTCTCTAGTACAGCAGACGGCAGTTTAACCTCCAGTCCAACTCTTCAGTCCCCATCTGAATGGATTGAGTAACTGTTTAAAGAGACGGTTGCAGTTAAAAATTATGCCTTTTAATAGCTCAGAAGTGGAAAACAACTGTGTAGATCCAAAGCAAATAAATCTAAATGATTGTTTTTAACTTTGTGGTGAATTGTGGAGCAGATAACTAGAAAATGCTATTATACAAGCCACGATGGAATTGATTTAGGAAGTTGGAAAAAATGCATTCAAAACGAGGCTTCATTTATCTGTGATGGACAAAGATAAATGCCTATTTATTAGCTAGACTGCTGGAAAAGTTTGAAACTCCAATTTATTGCCTGGTCCCTTGTGTTTGGTTACCCAGAAACCTATCTGACAAGATTTTCAAGAGAGTAATGTGTATGGTGGGCTAGTTTGCTAATTAAGTGCATTATGTCAGGAAATGACCATGGGCGATACGGTTATAGAAACAAATTATGTTGGGGTGGTGCGATCAGGCCCAGTGCCAAGCAGAGAACCAGTATTTTCCTGTAACAGTACATCCCAAAGTGTGCAATTCCTCTTATACCACAGCAGTTTGCCAACAATCCCAATTTTTTTATTTTACTAATAAAGAACACGTCACACTTTAACTACTTATTACTTTCAAGATCTGCAAGACAGGTTAGTTCCTGTCGGCACTTGCGTTAGAGCCGCTATAGATGGTCAGTCATTAATTCCCCAGCCTATTTTCCCCCTCTGATTAGAAGTTAAGAGAAAAATATGTCATGCATCATGTGGCCAAGAACCTGCAAAGCTCAAGTTCTTCTGTCCTGAAGAATGACTGCTGCAAAGCTCCTGACACTGAAAACCCCTTCCATCAATGCTAAATAAACAGAAAACTTCACCAGATCAGCAATTATAAGTTTTGTTTTGTTTTTTGTTCAATAAAAGCACATTTTCTTAATCTGTTTATTCGTAGGCATAGAATCCATGAGCCTTTGCTCTACAAGTCCCTATAAATTAGCAGTTACTATAGAAACTATAACATCTTGGAACCAGTGTATTAATACAAACTTTGTTACAGCCAGAACCTAGTGTCAGAGCTGCTGTTAGAAAATTAATTTACAACTTCTCATTTGAGACTTCAACGTAGGCCTGATAAAAGGAATTGATCAAATTTATAATTGTGTCGCTCATCGTGTTGTCATGTCCTCTCGTGTCGCACGTAAAAGCTGCCTGGCAAGTGTCTTCATTTTCTCTAAATATGTTTAATAATGAGTATGTGTTTGTTTTGCTAGGAGAGTTTTTGGACTGTTTCATCAGTGTTGCCACATACATGCGTGTTCCTGATTCTGAAAAGATCGTCATTCATGTTCATTAATCCACCTAATTAAAAACCATTTCGCTGTCACCCTGATCGTAGCTCGGCTGAATGATGTTGAACCTACGTGTCCGCAAGGCAACTATAAATTAAAGATGACACAATTTGCATGCCCCAGGTCCCTAAGCTATTGATTTTTCCACCCTGATTTATATTGAAATTTCATAGAGCTGGTTATTCACAAAATTTAACTTGATTTTGTACATCCATATCTCATTCAGTTGCATAAACCTGTTTTTTAGGTCCTCACACAGTTAGTTGAGAAATCTTTTTCTGTCTAGATTCTGCTCCTTTTTATTCTAAATCCCTTAACCCCTTCGACACACATGCGTGCAACACCCTTGTTGGTTTGTTTCTGACGTCTTTAACAATCTGATTAGTGCATGCAGCTCATTGGGATTGAAAGAAAGGCTGGACAGAGCGGTTAAGGATACAGTCTAAACCTGGAGCGGTGTTTGAAAAGCTACCTGGACCTAGTCAAAGGGAGGGCATTTACTTTTACACTAAAACATGAGGTAGTTGTTCTCACACAGCATCGGTCAGATACGTTGCATAAAATTTAATTACGAAAAATGACTGAATCTGCCTGTCCTTGAGGAACTCGAGCAGGAAATGTTGCATGTAGACACAGATGTGCTATAACCTTGTCTTGTCCAATCAGAGAGCAGATAAAGTAGACAAATGGTGGCCTTGTTTAATCACACAGAAGATAGCATTTAGATGAACTGACCTTGCCTCGAACACATGCATTAAGAGCTGTTTATACCGATGCCCTTATTCAGTTCGGAGATCCACTTTCTGTCCCAAATTGTACCATTGTGGTTAGTGAAATCTTTACGCTTGTCCCACTACATGTTGTTGGTCTTATATGGCCTTGTTTTACTGCAACATCATTTTTGTCCTCGCCCACCCTTGGGTATAATCAGACGACTGCTACTGGTCAGTAAAGGGTTAAATTCACCAGCATGCTACAGGGCGACGCTGCCTTTTATGGATCTAATACGCAGTAAAGAAGGAGAAAAGGGGGAGGGAATGATGGAGGGCTGCAGTGTGTGACAGCATGGCTGGGGAAGTCCATGAGGGAGAGAAAGAGGACATAGGGACCTCAGGATTGATTGCAGGAAAAAGGAGGACTGTGAGAAAAACCGAATCCAGTGGAAAAGTAGAACCTTTTGTAAGCAAAATGAGTCCAGTTTCCAAAAACACTTGAGATTTTCCTAAATGTTTTAGAGTCTAGAAATAAGATCATGGAACTCGTGTTCTACATTTTATATGTTAAAATTGTGTGTTGTAATCAAAGCAGGTGCTTTTAAATGAAAATACACTTGGAGTTTGACACAAGAACACAGCGGCAAATGTTCTACGAGAAGAGGCTATAAAGGTGTACACTCTTTCAGCTGTGTGTGTGTGTGTGTGTGTGTGTGTGTGTGTGTGTGTGTGTGTGTGTGAGGGAGAGAGAGACTTGCTTTGAATTCTGGTCTGTGTGAGAAAGAAAACTAATGTCTAGTCCCCCAGTTGTGGTTTTGATTGCTGTCTCTCATGACGTACACTTGTTTGGTTCTCCCCCCCTTTCTCGCTCTCCCTTGTGCAAACACACACACACATTAGACCCACACTCACTGTGAAACTGAGCATTGCATTGTGGGTGAGGGAGGAGTGAGTTTAAGACCTGTTCTCTATTATAGTGATGGACTCACACTCGCGCGCACAAACAGGTTCTTTCTCAGTCTGCACTTGTACACTCCAGTGTACTTTGTGCTTTTTGATATGACATTCAAGCAGCAGATTGTAAAATGTTCACATACTGGTGAAAGAAAAGGAATATTGGTTTTCTGCTCTGTACTATCATTGTTTACTTCATTCCAGTTTAACTGTTAAAGATGTCCAGACAGTGTCATGTGGCTTTTCACTGCTAAAGCGGGTTTTCCCTTCAAAATCATTAAGACCCTCACACTTAAAAATAAGTGGTAGAAAAGATCGTTTGAATGCCTCCCCACAAAGAATGTTTTGATTTGATGGTGCCACAGAGAACGAAGATGCTTTTTCCACCAAATAAAAATGTTAAATGGTTGTACAACCAAAAATGGCTACAGAATAATGGACTAAACTGAGGTGGATAAATCTGGGCAGATTTCATGTCCAGGCTATCGGATTTTTATTCTGAGTAGCCCAGTGGACAAGAACCAGAACAAGAAAACAAAATCTACTCCTCATTGGCTTATCCAAAACAAGTTTTCATTTTGTATGCATGTTTAAAACTTAATGCGCTTTATAGTGGGGTGATCTAATATACAGTAGAAAGCTTCTGAATCCCACATCTGTTCTTTTGCAAGTGGAGTCATTTGATGGTAGGTTCTTTTTACTAGGTGGCTTAATTAACACGCATGAATGATGGATGACTTTTCAGAATCAGGAATTCACAGGTATGTGGAAACACTGACGTAACTAAGCAAAATAAAGTTCAACGGAAAGCATACCAATTCCCTTCGTTACTAATGATATGCGGTCATTCAAATTCAAGTTGCCTTGTTGGCTTGACGGACATTAACGTTTAAAGGTCCTAGGCAACGGTCGGAGGTGAAATGTAGAATATCAACTTTATTGTCTAGAAGAACGACCCAAAAAGAGAATTAAATCTTCCTAGCATCTAATTTGCACCCTAAAATTGAATAAAGCGGTTAAAATGTACTGTTTTGCCCAATTTCCAAAGGCTTGTTTCCATCTCACTTATGCGCACTTTCACCGCCAGGGGACATTTAAGGCAAACAGACTTGGAGCAGTTCTGTTTGCTTGCGAACCGAGCACACATGTACGGACTCTGGTCATAAGAGGTTGTGTAAAATATCTGATAGCGATTTTGAAGTAGGAGCTCTCCTAATTAAATATCGAGAGGTGAAACCATATATGTATGAACCTATGGCTGTTGCGAAGCAATCAGTGAACGTGGCTCACTGGTTTGACCGTGCGGCCTCAGAATCGGACAGTGATTCGGCGGATTCTGATCGCGGTGACCCCGGATCTCAACAAGACTTGTGCCCAAACGATTTATCCTGGTAGTTGTGATAAATTCCTACTTTCGTCGTAATACTAAATAAGAGCCCTTTTGAAGAATAATTAAACCGCCCTCCCTAGTGGAT